>JAVYIG010000235.1:0-522500 GCA_035222895.1 Strongylocentrotus droebachiensis | reverse complement strand
AAGAATTTGTTTTCTCCAATTTTTGGACCCTCCGACATCTCTGAATAACATATTTGACAACATAGAGTAGAATAGAATAGAAATGGTTCTTATTAAAAAGATCATCGCAGCCAATGGCTGAATTGCGATCCATTTCACAAACATACAATTGCAATTTAAATTGAAATAACACAAAATATGACATAAATCAAAAATCAAACATAGACCCCCGATAGGCATTTCATAAAAAGTCATTGATCAAATTCAAATTTTTGTTAAATAAAAGACAGAGAAAGAGAGAGGTGTAGAGGAGGGAGAGTTGGAGTGATGATAAAGAGAGAGAAAGAGAGGAAGAGAGAAAGAGAGGAAGAGAGAAAGAGAGGAAGAGAGAAAAAGAGAGAGAGAAGGGGGACGAAAGAGTGCGACGGAAAGAGAGAGAGATATATATATATACATTATGAATATAATAAGCGATGACTGAAAGCATAACATATTGATAATAATGTGATACTACACATACAAAAAAGAAATATTAACAAAATAATTACCAAAAAAAAAGCCCCCCCCCCCCCCCAAAAAAAAATAAATAAAAAAAAAAAAAAAAAAAAAAAAAAAAAAAAAAAAAAAAATGCAACATCGTTACTGAAAATAATTTGGGAAACTCAATTAAATAATACTATCAAACGATCAAAATCCTCTCAAGATTTAACCATTTTTATCAAATTTGTCAGTTTTGTCAAATCAAATTTTATCAAATTTGTCAGCAAGTATAGGCCTACTACTAACCTGCCTCTCATTTATGAAACTATTACTGATATGTTATTTTATTGTCATATTACAGCTTTCCATTTCGGACTTGTATTTGCATTTAATTATTTGACAGAGTGCTTAAATTATTTGACAGAGTGCTTTAATTATTTGACAAAGTGCTTATTATTTGACAAAGAAATTAATGTAGGAATGGAGACCACCAAATCTCGGTTGATCACCCTTCGGAGTTTACTTAGTTCCTGGTGTGTTTTTACAAAACTCCGAAATCACATTGCCGTTTCCCCCAGGCCAGGCAATTTCCCCCAGGCCAGGCAGTTTCCCCCAGGCCAGGCCGCGCAAACGCGTAACCATGGAAATACTACGAACGCTGACCACAACCAGTTCAAAGTACAGACGTAAACACGGCGAACGATCTTTGTCGATGTATACGACACTTAGCTGTATGGTTCGGAATTATTACCGAACAAAGGAAGCAAACTTCGGCTCTGACGCCCTAGCTGTCAATCATGCAAAAATGGCTCCCCAAAACACTGAAATTTCAGGCTTTAAACAGGTGTCGCACTTCACACATAGGTGTCGCACACATGGCGTTCCATACACATGCAAAACGAAACGTGAACGGACATTTCAGGAAAAGAATCAAGTTTGTACCTTAAATATTATTTTTTTGAGGATTTTTCTTAGTTAAGTAAGACTTAGTGAAAACCGCCAAACTTCGGACGTTGCCAAGCTTCGGACAAAAATCACTTCAACGGTTCGAACGCAAAATATGAGCCTAGCTCAGGCGGGTAACTTGCATGCATTTGATACTACTACTAACCTATATCGTTAGTACAAAAAGTTAGGGCAGGTTGCCGTCTGCAAAACTCACAAAAAACATCGAATTCAGAGACAGATTTCAGGTTACCTAGATTTTGACAGTTCCTTAACAGGGGAGTTAAGGTGTAGAGCCTCCAATATATCGATTACAAACAAATCCTTGGCATATTTCAGGTGGTTTCTGTCAAAATTATGGGAGCTTATGAGATACTTTTTCACTCTATCGCGAAAATTTTCTAATGGCGGCCGTTACCACGGACCTAGGGGTACTAGATAGATTCCCCTACCAGAAGATGGCGCTCTTCCAAGCTTCGGACAGGCAACATTGAGTGTCATTTTGACTACGAAAAAATAGCGCTTTCGTAAGATTTTAGCACCAAAATATTGTACGAGTGTTGTGAAAAACACCTTTCTGATAGTTCTATCTTATTTAAATCTACCCAAAACGAAAAAATAATACTTTTTTCATGAAATCAACGCAGTCAAACTTACCCCCGTCGTACGATTTTGATCTGGTTTCCAAACCTCCGATGAATGCGCACTTTAGCGCGCGCGCTATACGTGCGCTATGTGCTGTACGTGCGCTATACGTGCGCTACACATGAACGTCCGAAGGTTGGCAAGTGCGTCCGAAGCTTGGCATGAAAACAGGTTCGGCGGGTAAGTAAATAATTATAGTTTTCCATTTCCTTTAGTAATTTTCTTTTACATGATATGCATAAACAGTATTTGTACAATAATAATATATTTGATCTTTCAATAATTAAAAAAAGAATTTAATGTTTTCCCCCGTTTTGTCTTAAGTGTCCGAAGTTTGGCGGTTTTACTCTATACTTAAGTGATACTTAAGTGAAATACTTAACTGAAATACTTAAGTGAAAAAATCATTAAAAATAGAGGGTTTGACTGAAATATCACAATTTTGGTATTGAAAAAAACAGAAAAGTGTACGCTATCTCGTCGCACTCATATTTGTAACGTTAAGGAAATGGCGGGCCGTAAACAGCCAATCACAATGAACAAGAACGTTGAATTATGGGCGGGGCGCGGGCGGGTGATTCAAATGAGGCGGAGACCGCTTAAACGTAACTGCGCAAGCGCTAAATGTAAGGAACATTGCTTCGTGCTTTGTGACCAAGTCTGACAGAAACTTAAAGACAGAAATAAACCAACAAAAAATAGTCAATATCACACACTGAATAAAATTACTCCAAATAATGGCACACGTGTGAGTGTACTAGCACATAACTAACTAGACTAAAGCGTTTTTATACACTTTTTTTCAATATAAAAACACATGGAAATTACTACACAGTAACCAGCATGTGGGACTGTGTCGACACAGGATTTAGAAAATGTAACAAATGCTTTGGGCTTACCGCTTCTACTGCTTGATGCAGAACCGCGGCAAATCGATTGAACATCTTTATAGCTTGTATTTACTTCTTATAAGAAAGAAACATATTTTCCATTCAATGAAAAACGGTCACAATAAACAAGCGGATGTTTGTCGTCATTCATTCTCAGAGATTGAGAGAACTGCCAGCTGTCAGTTTGCACTGCGCATGCGCGAAAGGTTTTTATTTTTATTTGTTTAGGGGGGCGGGGGCTGTATTATTAAAAAAGAATCGTCATTCATGTCATTGCAATATGTTGGTCGAGTTTCCCATCATACCTGACTTTATTTGATTAATGGGGGGTCTTGCATCCTCTAGCTTAATTAGCTTGTCTCCCTCCGGCTCTACCTATCTCTCTCCCTCTCTCTCTCTGTCGATCTTTCTCCCCCTTTTTTTCTCTCTCTCTTTCCATGGACCTATAGGTCCATGCTCTTTCTCTCTCTCCCTTATCCTATTTTCTTTCCCCTTCTCTGCCCCTGTCTGTTCGTCCTCCGCTTTCTGCATGACATAAATCTTACAAGTGATGATTTCTATATTAACTCTTGTTTGAGAGCCAGACAAAAATTAAAGACAACTATTTATTCATTCCCTTACCAAGGAGTTAAAAATTTAAATCCCGACTCCTTGCCCTTACCTAATTTTGTATTTATTTTACAGTATGTGAAAAATTGATTTGTCCCGATTTTCTTAAGAAACGTGACATATTAAAACGTACATTTGAAAGTATTCAATATAGGCCCAATTTCAACCAGTTCACCTTTCATTCTTGAGCTAGGAAAAACACTAAAACGTCAAATGTACAAGGAGTAAGGTTAATTAAGTTGATATATATCGACCCCACTGAACTTATACACATCCCTCGCACCTCTCTCTCTCTCTCTCTCTCTCTCAGTATATTGAATGCCCTTTTGGCTCTCAGCAGTAAGGTAAATTCAAACCAACAATTTATTTTTGAATTAGTAGAAAATGTAGCAGAGAAAGAGAGAAAGAGAGAGAGAGAAAGAGAGAGAGATATGGGGAGAGAAAGTGAGAGATATGGGGAGAGAAAGTGAGAGATAGAGAGATAGAGAGATAGAGACCCGGATAGAGAGAGGGAGAAATAAACAAACACAAATAAAGAGATCATCATCAAGTAAAGGAAATAATTAGCTCTTAAATTTAATAAAATTGTGAAATATGCATTGGAATGTTTTTAACAGAAGGGTAATTGGAGGAGAATATCGTCAACATTGTAAATACATGTAAATTTAAATGTTAAAATCCAAAATTGTTCTGTCTCATTATTTTTGTAATAAAACTGTCAATCCCAGACATATATGTCTATAAGTTTAATAGCTGTAATACAAAACGTTTCACATAAAGGGATACCCAGATTCAAATCTAACTATTGTTGCAATTAGTCAATCTTAAACTATTAAAATACACTTATATTGTAGTCTATCAAGTTTTTGTTTATGTGACATCTTGATCACTGAAATCCGGCATTTTCCTGAATCATGTCAAATTTGCCTCTGCCCAAGTTTTTAATAGAATAGTTGGTCCACCAAATGTTTAGTTGAATGGTCTCTGTTTCATTGGAATGCACTCACACACAATGAAAATACCAAGTAATTCTTGAACGCCATCATCCCAAATTTGAGCAAAGATAATTTTGACATGCTTTGAAAAAAAAAAAGATCAGCCAAGATAGCGTTGCAATTAAAGAAGACATTAACAACTATCATACCACTTTTACATACTTCAGCTTTTTATACAGTTTTTATGATATTGGAGCTCGAATACAATTTTTCTTTTCTTTTCAAAGAACTCACAATGTAGTTATGCAAATATTTGTCCTCATTAATGTCCCTTTGCCTTAAATTTCACACCTAAAGCTATCTTTGTTATACAAAAATTGTTAATTTAGTATTTTTTTTAAATGAAGGACGGAATAAAGTTACTGGTAAAGTTACCGGTTTACACTAAAGCGAAGCTCATAATTTTAAAAAAGGAATACTTTTTTATGATGAATATGTCCCAAAAAGATGGTAAACATATCTTTTTTGCATTACACATATTTCTTCAGTATTGTCATACAAATCAGAACTTTAACATTTCTTGCAACATTACCATAATGAAAAATTTGAAGGTTCTTCTCTATATATTGCCCTTAAATCATCATTCTAATATTAACTGGCGCATTTCTTGAGATACAAAACTCAAGTGCCCTGAAAATAACCACATTATTATGTAATTAGGGTTGCAATGAGTAAAATGATTTTTCTTCAGGATTAGTGTCTCCTACACCCCTCAAGACCAAGTGTTATCTCATTAGAGATGAAGAGTTCGAGCTCTGTAATTACAGCTCAAGTAAAATTCATATCATGGAATTTCTCGGAGTAAAATTGAGGACATCAGGGGAATTAAGAATGCTCAATTCACAATTTAACACTTGGATGGATTGGACTGTAAGAAGACTGGACAGAGAATAATGAAATTTTAAAGAAGGATATAAATGGTATAAGACCATATTCATACTCTCTACACAGCAGACTTAAATGGACGGAGAACATTAGTTGGTTGATTGTTTGTGCAAGGTCTCTGTCTAATACAAGGTAACTTTCTACACACCTAGTTTCACTTCAAGTTTGTCAAAATGACAGCACAGCAAACAGATGGAAAGAAATATCTCTATATACAAAGTAAGTGCAAAGAGAGAAGCATTTTAAAAGTAGATCCATTTTTATATCAAAAGAGAATTAAAACACACACATCAAAAGGCAGAAGGTCAATGAAAAAAAAATCAATGTAAATTGCGTGGATCAAAAATTCAAGTTATAAATTTCAAAGCCAAAATATGTACATACCAACCACCTGGGAAGATATTCTGAAAACTACATGCATGTTAGTTTTCATGTAATAGTGAAAATATGTTTATTATCATGACAAACTGGATTAGGACAAGTCAATGGTAAATCTGTGCGCAAAGCTAGCAGTACAGTGACACATACAGTTAAGACAGACATTTGTGACAGCATCAACGTCTTTACTTCATGCACTTTCAAATTTGTACAACAATTAACATACTTTTCACTACAATAGAAGACATTGGTTATGTAGTTTTTAGATTACAGACCCTGAATAATAACAATAGTCACAACATTTCTATCAAAGACATTTTACAGATCATATTAAAATGAATCAATATCAATTTAAGTTATTTCCATTAAAAAAAATACACCAATTCTACAAACTACAATAAACGTTTATTAAATTACAAAAGAATAACTGCATTCAACACAAACATGATGTATTGATATGATATACAAATTAGAATGTATAATCACTATCAAAAAGCAATGATGAGTGCAGCTAGAATATTTCATCTCTTTCAAATACATGTATATTTCTTTCATATACCGGTAAATCTCTTCCATATATTTTACATCTCTTTCAAATCTCTTTCATATATATTTACATCTCTGTCAAATATATCTTCATACCTCTTTTACACATATCATCATATCTCCTTCATATATATCTTCATATCTCTTTCAATTATATCTCTTTCAATTATATCTTCATATCTCTTTCATATATATCTTCATATCTCTTTTATATATATATATATCTTTCTATGAAACAGATTTAATAATTGAACATGATCGTGCATAGTGTATATCAATATATCAATCTGAAAAATGAAATATTATTCAAGGTTACGCCGTCATAGGTTTTAAAAAAATAGTAAAAATCTATCAATTGAAAGACTTCAGGCTTTTTCAATTCTAGCTTTCATAGTATTTTCTTATCTATTTCAAATATAACTTCATCTCTTTCATATCTTTAATTCTCTTTCAGATATATATATCCACATCTCTTTCATATATATCTTTCTATGAAATAGATTTATTAATTGAACATAATTGTGCATGGTGTATATCAATATGAAAAATTAAATATCATTCAAGGTTACGCCATCATAGGTTTAAAAAAATAGTAAAAATCTATCAATTGAAAGACTTCAGGTTTTATCAATTCTAGTTTTCATAGTATTATCTTTGTATGCCTGTATGCCTGTATATCAATATGAAAAAATGAAATATCATTCAAGGTTACGCCATCATAGGTTTTAAAAAAATTGTAAAAATCTATTAATTGAAAGACTTCAGGTTTTATCAATTCTAGTTTTCATAGTATTATCTTGGTATGCCTGTATGCCTGTATATCAACATAAAAAATGAAATATCATTAAAGGTTACGCCATCATAAGTTTTTAAAAATAGTAAAAATCTATCAATTGAAAGACTTCAGGTTTTTATCAATTCTAGTTTTCATAGTATTACCTTTGTATGCCTGTATATCAATATGAAAAAGGAAATATTATTCAAGGTAACGCCATCATAGGTTTAAAAAAATAGTAAAAATCTAAATTGAAAGACTTCAGGCTTTATCAATTCTAGTTTTCACAGTATTTTCTTGGTATTCCATTCACATCCTACATAGGATGGAAAGTATCTCTAGAGGAAACCAGAAGATCGTAGGTACGTCCTTCTATCCTTGGATGTCCTTCCTTTGTTTGGTCCACTCTGAGCACGGCATGGTGTGTCGAGGCCAGTCAGTGGATTGACATTGAGGACTGCAGTAAGACTGCTTATCACACAGAGAGCATTGGAACTGACCAACCAGACCACACACGCACAGGTCAGTAGAATCTGAAAAACAATCAATCAAACTTGATTCATTAAATTTCATTCCACATTGCAATAAATATATAAGAAATAAAAAGCAAGTTGGGTACCAGATAGGAAAGAATGAAGAACAAGCAGTATAAATTTAAAAAGAAGGAGGGGATTGACACCAAGGAATGCAGAAAGACTCCTTTCATACAGAGTTCAATTAATGGAGATGACCGCCAGACTACACACGCACAGGTGAGTAGAATCTGAAAAAACAGTCATTTAACCTTGATTGATTAAATTTTATTCCATATTGTAATAAAGATAACACAAATGAGCAAATAAATACATGTTACTAAAAGAAACAAATACAATGTTAAGAAGACACAAAGTAAATTGAAAATGCGAGTGGAATGGGATGAAGAAAGGTCAACATGCCTGCTGAAAGTCACCTATAATTACAGTGAACAGTGAAGAGGTCAAGAAAGAAGGGGAAAAAGAGATAGCAAGGCAGAAGATATCAAAATGAGGAACAGTATAGGGAAAGATTTAGAAATATATGATATGAAAGAACAGAATTAGAAGAGATAAAAAGAGGAGAAATGAGGTAAAGGGGAATGACGTATGCACTGAAAAGGATACTGAGGGGAACAGAAAATGGGATAAAAAAAAAATGAGGTCAGGAAGAAGGAGAGATATCTGGAAGATAGAATATCAAGATGATGGACAGAGGTTGAGAAAAATAATGTCATGTCTGTCAGACTTGATCGATACCCCTGAGGCTCTGCCATTATTACCCTTGCTTTATAGTGGCTGCCATTATGGCGCTCTAGCATTTCAAGTAATAAACTCCATCCAGGTACCCATTTATTCCACCTGGGTCAAGTATACAAACAAGGTTTTAGACACAACTCCATATTTAACAAAAGAAAAGAAGAGAAAGTCATTTCACAAGATAATGAAAGGTGAGAAAACTAAAATAATAATAGTTTGTCCTTATAAAGCGCATTTCATGATCGCAGGCCCTTTCAATGAGCTTTACACTATATATTATTACCTTGGTCATCGGATTCATGCTTATTCGCACACAATGTATGCACATTCTCCACTCTCTGGGGAGCATTCCAGCCAGTCGCCATTTTACAAGCATCACTTGCTAATCAAAGGATGCTTGTCCGGTGGTTTTGTAAGACCTTACCTTGTTCAGTGTACCAGCGAATCAGGATGAGGCCGCCAGTTGAACCATACGCTTCAGAGACAGATACACGCTTCTCTTCCAACGTCTCATAGTCTGTCATATCCTCTACCTTCAGAAACACAAACGGCTTCTCTTGGACCTGCCAGAACAAAAGATAAAACATCTCAATTTTTTACTGTTTTTGTCCAACTTTTGCATGGCATCAACATAAATCATATTATCTCTTTGTTGAGTGTGAAATTTTGCTATAGACATGTCTGCTTTTGCATCAAATATGGTACTGTAAATAAAATATCAAGCTTTCTGCTTGAAAAGATTAATGATGCAAATATCTGTATTAAACTTGGCTTGCACAACATACTAGATTTTCTGACAGTCCAAAAAGACATGTTATTATTATTATAATACATTTGATAATACCGACAAAGATGCATACCATTATACAGTTTTTGATTTTGACATATCATCATACTCTACATGAGGTGCTATAATGATTACATACACACACAGAGAAGTGTAGGGAAGCAGGAGTAATATTATTAATGCTGGTGTCCCTCAGGGCACGAAACTGGGTCCTTTAAATATTTTTAGTTATGACAGGGGTGATAGTGAGCACTAAAAAGAAACTATGGCGTTAACCCTGGCGTAAACTTCAATGTTAACCAGGATGTAAACCACAGCGTAAACTATGGCGTAAACTATGACGTAACGTCCACTTAATTCCCATGTGCGCTCCAATACCCGAGGTGTCGAGTGTACAGTAGTCTGCCGAACGTCGACGAAGACTTCGACCACATGAGACAGTCAACAAGTTGACCTCGGTGTTCATCACCACTTCAAGTTTTTCAGACCAGGTTCCATATTTAAGCAGAGTTAAGGAATTGAACTGAAGAACTTTTGGACTTAAACTTGATTTAAAGCAGTGAACTGTATTTCAATGCATATATGGAAGTTGCTATTGGGATTTATATCATTTGAATGCTTGATCCATTATTGAATGTTATGTTCCATAGTGAACGCTAACATTGATATTTCTGTACATTGACCATGTAAATATTGTTTGGAGACTGGAATTAAACTTAATTCCCTTAAAATAATGTGTCACTTGTTACTTTGTCTGAGTTCTGTATTTAAGCAGTTGTCACTGGACCAACACGCCATCACTCCCTTCCCTTGGTTGTGAGTATTAACAAAAAAAAAGGATTCAGGGAGAAAAAAAATGGCAACTAAGCTAGCATTCCCGAAAAATCAGGAAAATAAGGGAAAAACGGGGAAGACAAACAAATCTGGAAAAAAAATCGGGGAAAAATGGAGAAAAAAATCAGGAAAACCAATTTTAATCGGGTAATTATCAGGTCCGTTATGATAAACGACTTTCAAATCTCAAATGCAGGAAGCTGCTGATAACCTATCTGTCTGGGCTTAACAAAATAAAATAAAATCCTATATAATGTTTGAAAATGGATATATTTGTTTCTCTAGGGCAGTTAGAAGTTAAATTGTTAGAAATTACCATACAAAATGATTTAAAGTGGGATGCTTACATAAAAGACATTGAAAAAAGGGCAGGTGCAAAACTATACATTGGTGAAATATGGTCTTCCAAAGGATGACCTTATTACTGTTTTTGTCGGTTATATTTGCCCCTTACTTGAATATGCCAGTCCTGTTTGGAGTGGATCGAGGACTCACGCAAAATAAAAACAAGAGATTGGAGAGAATACAAAAGAGAGCGTTGCGGATAATTTTTCGTAGGGATAACTATACAAATGCACAATCTCAACTACAAAGATTAGATAAAAGACGCCAATATTTATATGTTACGTTCGTTAAAAAAAAAACGTTATCACTCACTGATCAATTCAAACAATTTCTCCCACAAAAACATTGTACTAGAACACTTAGAAATTCAAAGAAAATTTCAGATTTTAAATGTAAAACCAGTCGCATGCAAAATAGTCTTATTCCAAATTTGATTCCCCTGTATAATAACAGTTGATATGCTGATGTTTATATCTATTGCAATGTTTTATCATTGAAATGTTTTGATTCCTGTACATTGTTTTAATGATATCGTACCAGTATGTTTGAATGATATTGAATTGCTATTTACTTTTAAATTTGAATACCTATTTCAAACACTACTAAATGTTCATACCACTGCTCTTGCCGCTATCCTTGATTATTTTACCACTATACCCACAACTGCAATATTGTAATATGAAGAACTGTTGTATAATTTGTCTTGGTCCATATGTTGGCATATAATTATGTTTATACATTTTTTTCTTCATTAACTTTTTTTTAATTGTTTATGGTAATTAGGCAGTAGTAACATGACACGTTTAAATAATTTTCAACTAAATGTTCTGTAAGTTTTTTGTACAATGTATATATCCAATTTGTGTAATTCATGTGCAATTCAGTTGTGAAACTGCCATTCATGAAAGATGCAATAAAATACCATTTATCTATCTATCTATCCATCATCCCACTTACCTTTGGAGGCAGAGAGTGGGATTTCTTGAGGTCATGTCGGAGGTCACTGAGCGTGCCCACTTTGTTTGTGGATACCTGACCTATCTTCTGAAAGGTTCCATCAGAGTTCTTGATGTTGACGGGCATGTCCGTACGATCTTCTTTCTCTGAATGGTATCAAGGATAGCATTTGTTAATCATAATAATTAATACTACAGTGTACACAATACCGGTAACAATAGGCCATTTTCGTAATGTAACCAAATTTAATGCATAAGTCTTTGTGAAGTGCCTCAATACAGATTATTTCATTCACCTGAAAAGAATAATAGTAATTCAATAGACAGAATCCGAACTGCATACATTAGGTGTTGTTAGGTTGGACAAACATTATGGCTTGACCTACCTAGCAACACTTAATATATGCATTACATTTGGTCACATTACGAAAATGACCTATTTTACTATGATAAACAACAGTTATAAAAAAAATTATAACAGTAATGATAAATAAAGAAAGACAAATTTTACGTAGCTATAAAGCAAAATGTGGTGTCCACAATGCGAAAGCCATAATCATTTACGATGTCAACGGATTTACAGTTGCAAATTGACAGGATGGAATGAGAGTTTTGATATGATTTAGCCTAATCAAACTTGTATTGTCTAGAATTACTTTACAATCTTCATGTTATATGGCACTACTATACATGTACGTCTCATCTTTTTATTTATATGTATCCTCGATCATTGTAATCACATACATTTCAGCTTTTTAGCTGCAGCATGTGCATCATTGTACTTTTATGTTTTTCAAAATAAAACCTTGATTTAATTGAATTGAATCAAGAGAATGATAGATTTCTACAGTTAGGCGATTCACTTTGAATTATTAATTTCTTCAATTAGGCGTTTCACTTTGAATTATTAATTTCTACAGTTAGGCGTTTCACTCCATGGACGTGTCTTTTCTTGCCTGTACTACAGGTTTATTTCGCCATTTGACTTACCCCTCTCTATTTGTCCTTCTGTGAATCCTGGGGGTAGAGCAGTCACCTCAATCTCTGGGGTTCGTCTGGGACTGTTAGGTGATCGGCCACCTATGGAAACACCATCGCCCTCATGGGCCAACAAATGAACCTGCTTGTTCATGGGTCTGAAAAGGATAAAATCATGGTAATCACAAGATTTGCATAAAATCTTAGTTAAGAAAAAGAATGATAGGAGACAAAACTTTCTATTGCTTTGTATGTTTTGGGTTCAGTACTGCAGAGCTCATAAAATAATTTTTTAATTTTTGTTTCTTTTAGAACTGGTGGTTTCACAGTAATGTTCATGTGCACCTTAATAGCTGTGCAGGGCCAGCTGATCATGTATTTACTAGGCACAATCCAGGAAATCCAAGCATAATTGTGCATGGTCAATACATAACCATGCCGCTACCCTGCACAGCTATTAGGCCTAAACAAAATATGTTGTATTGCCCTTTAGGTGCCAAAACATGGGTCGGTTGGTCAGAATTTTTTTTTTCTCTCCCTCTTTGGGCTGATATTTATCAGTTTTGAATATATATGCTTTAATACGTTGTTTTTTTAAAAAACAGTAAAAGAATACCGTAGATTTCAAGATTTTTGGGTCGGTCCCAAAGGGCAATACAACATTTTTTTTTTTACGCCCAAAAAATACTTTGGAATTTCCTAAGAGGGGGTCAGGATTGCAAAGTTTTGGGGACTGTATGCATACACCTCCAGTAATTGACGTTAAAATTTGAGGGCCCAAGTGCTTGTACCCCTCTAAGAAAAATGACATTAATACGTACACTGTTGCCCCAAAAGTTTCTTACCCCTTGTCATAAAATCATTGTGACATTATATTTTAATTCTTGATAGATACCCGGTACAGTTAACATCATCTCAGAACTCTATTGATAAATATCTATGACTTTTTAGAATGATCAATAAAATCCTCAGAAGACACAAACTTTGTCTATCAAGCATAAATCATATTATCACAATCATCATTAAACAAAAACAAACAAAAAGATGATATCAACATTACATGTACATCACCTTTTTCATTAATTCACAAATTCCACCACTGAAATACATGAATGTGACAGGCAGATAAGCAAAATTAAAACAGATTAGCACGATATCAAAATATACATGTACATGTAGATTATTACCATATCACTAGCGAACATGGACTAGCTAGCTAACACGAAGTACCGGTAGGTGGAATGTTATACAACAAAATTCATTTTAGATGATTGGGTAACACTTTAATCTAATATTTTACATCAAATTTAATGCAATTGCATATTTTTTTTTAAATTGATCGATCATCATGTTGATTGAATAGAAAAATGCTTGATGATGACCACAAAACAGGTGAAATGTACATTTTAGTCTCATGAATGATATTTGAAAACAATTTGAATCAAAAAAAGATCAGTTCCTGTTCCCTGATCATCAGATACATGAATATTGTTTGCTTAAGTGTCAGTAGGTCGTGAATTCTGTATACATGAGTTATCACCCTTAAGCCTCCAAACAGATGATATAATGAATAATTAGTAACCGGTGATCAATTTGCAATGCACCTTGCTTAATGGCTGAAAATACTTGGGCCTGTATTCTACTACACTTTAAACCCACCATTGCAGGGTTCAAGCTCAGTCTTAAGTCTAATTTGATGAGATCAAGACAAGAAACTTCAGTAAATATGCCTTAAAATCAAAATCTATTCTTTGATACATTCTCTGTAATTTATCAAAGCGCACAGAGATAGACATGTTTGCGATATACGCTATAAAGAACTGCCCATTGATATCATTATTATACATGGTTATATGAAGTAAGTTATCATTATTGTTATAAAGGTTTGTAAATGTGGTGGCAACATAAGGGTTAATAAAGCAATGGGTCGGAACAGATAATGAGGGTCAATTGGTATATCCACCTGTCAACATGAAACTACTGCAAGCATGATAGGTTGATATCAAGACAACATAAATGGAGGTAGGCAAGTCCAAGGGATTTATTCATTGGGTACGTGTCCCATACATTAGTACTGTGGAGGTCAGCATATAATATGTGTCAAATGTGTAATTTCACTTTATATTTGGCAGGGCTTCACACAAACTTATTTTGTATGGGGTCCGGACAGAAGTTGTGTGATCACTTGAGCCCCGTTTTAAAAAATGTTTGTTTGGGTCCAGCGCTTGCTAGTGTCGAGCACTGAATTCGGTTTAGCTGTAGTAGGGCTTTTAACTTGAAATGAATAAATATACTAAAATCATTGAAGTGGTCGGTAATGTATGAGACAAAATTGCTTGGACATGCTCTTCTACGGATGGAATATCTATTTTTTTAATAAATATGTACCACATACAAGCTAATGATACAATACAAATCTTGAACCAGCAAGCAATGGAAAGAAGCAGGGTATATTGAGAAGCAGGGGCAAGTTTTTCAAAACCATCATAAGTCTAATTTTATAGACATCGCATAGAAATGTGCATTGATTCTACAGCAACGCATGTTTCTATGGGATGTCCACAAAGTTTGAGTTATGACTGTTTCGGGAAAACTGCCCGCAAGTTATATGCTGCCTGTATGAATTAATACCTGTACATTATATATTTAGTAATGCACGAATTACTATAGCTGATATACAGGTATGTAGTATTAATGCACTATATATAGCTGATATATGTACCGGTAGTATTAATGCACTATAGCTGATATATGTAGTATCAATGCACTATAGCTGATATATGTAGTATTAATGCACTATATAGCTGATATATGTAGTATCAATGCACTATAGCTGATATATGTAGTATTAATGCACTATAGCTGATATATGTAGTATTAATGCACTAGCTGATATATGTAGTATTAATGCACTAATTACTATAGCTGATATATGTGGTACTAGTAACATTCAAGATTACCGGTCTACTTTGCTCGTTTTCGGTTTGGGACCTTTTTTCCTGTGAGAGAGAAAGGGTTAATAATACTTGTAAAGCGCTTGGAACAGCGTTTCGTATTAAGTGCTAAAAAAAATACAGATCTGTTTTTATTATTATAAAAGGTTTCAAGTTTTGAGAGCTGAAAATCATTTTCAATTATTTACCCAGATGAAAAACATGAACACTTAAAATATGTACCCTTATAACATTAATCTGTGAATCAAATGTTTCATAACAAAATTCATGAAAAGCATAACTTTAGATAGTTCACACAACAGAAATAGTACATATTTGATTGTCTTGCTATCATACTTGAGAGACAATACTGGTTACTTCTTGAAAAATATTTTTTAACTAGACGTTTAATAAGACCACCACCTCACAAAACATCTGTGTATGGTTCATTATATACCTCACTTAAGAAATCCAGCCATCTGATTGGTCGAATTGCATTCATAAACTTCAACTATTTCTGTAAAATTCCCAATAACCATGGTTATTGGGAAAATAGTTCAGTCTCCATGGTTAACCCATAGGTTTACATGTTAAAAAATGGTCTGAGCGATCGAGGATACCGCGTATGTGTGCGAAAAATTGGTCGGCAATTTCAATACAAATGAATATCGATTGATCTTACCGACAATTTTATCTTGCATTGTTGACATGAAGACGAAAATAAACTTCCAAAAACAAAAAAACAACATCTGCCGATAGATCTTGATCTAAATTCGTGCCAATATGCATTGCAAAAGTAAAAGAAGGGCCTGTTTATATGGAGCAGCCACGAAGCATCCTCCACTCGAAACCGTTTTCAATCAATTTTAATGTATATATAAGAAAAAACTACTAAGTATTTAACAGAGCGCGATAGCCGAGCGGGTTAAGGCGTTGACTTTAGTTACATCACCTTTTGTACGCAAGAGTTCGAATCTCATCTTCGACAAATTTTTTTTATTTTTTATTTTTTAGGCTATTTTTTTTTGGCATATAAAAGTATTAATGACTGCTTTAATATTCGAGAAATAGTTGTTTTATTACGCTCTCGGGAAGGTTACAATTGGGCTATTGCCCTCGGCACGCCTCGGGTAATAGCACAATTCTAACCTTCCCTTGAGCGTAATAAAACAACTATTTCTTTCAAAGCAGTCATTAATACTATATTATGCAATGGTTTTCCCAATAGATGTATATGTGATCTCATATATTGCACAAAATGAGGGGGGGGGGGGGTGGGAGGTGGAATTAGGGAGAAGAAAAGAAAAGAAGGAGAGAGGATTCGATGGAGATTTTGCACCACATGCTAGCACTTCATTGTATGTTTTTTAGGGGTTGGGTGTTGTATCCTAGCTGGTTGATAGCTTGATTGGGAGGAGGGAGAGATGAAGGAGTTAATATGGCATTTGTTGGATATGCCAGCATCATTAAGTAGTTATCTCGCATCACCGATTCACTACTGGACTGAGGAAAGGGAGGTATGAAAAGACTGATATGAACTTTGTTTAATATCTTAGCATTTTAGAGCAAATAGGTTATTTCTAAATTAGTACCAAAAACAACAACAAAGATCTTTTTGTATTTCATAGACCACAGACAGTGAGTACGCTTCCAAGCCCGAAGTTTGCACAACTTCATTGTGCACACAATTTCATTTTTCACTCCTCTTGGCATTCATTTACAAGAAAAGCGTTTTCATTTTCCAACTGTGTACTTTGAGGCAGTGCACCCAGTCATGTGTGATTGAGGCTTTAGGGCAATCATAAGGCCTGTCTTCATCAGACAAAAGTTGCAAAATAACCGGTTATTTTCAGACTCAGGATATTTTCCCGAAGCTCGAAATTGTGTCTTCACCAGACCAATACGCTCATCACAAACTAGCGCAAATTAGCCTGCTATTTTGGAAACAAGACCAAGATTTCTCAGGATATTTTCTCGACCAAATATCCAGCTTATTGCAAATGCATGCTGATGAACACGCAAGTATTAGCTGGTTAAAATAGCAGGTTATTTTGCAACTTCGGTCTGATGAGGACAGGTCTATAGTGACATCAAGGTCGACCCTGACTATTCATTAACCTGTTGATTACTGGGTTCTCCCATTCCCATAGGCTTAATACATGGATCACCCACTTCAAGTAGGAGATGGGTTCATAATCTTGGATTTAAATACTTACTTCTCATCCCACTCCACCCCATGGGTAGTGAGTAGAGTGGTCCTGCTCCCGGTCGGACTCACATCAAGAGACTGGTTGACAATAGTTGGAGTGAAGGTCTTGTTCTCAATACCATCTACCGTTGACAGGGGCAACCTCTCCACCTCCTGTATCTTGGAATCTACCAATCATATATCAATCATAATAGTTCATATTATTACATAGCCTCATAGAAATAATTATTATTTCAAATATCATTAGCTGCATTTACACTGCAAGTTTTTGACTTGCATTCCAGAGTTTAACATGTCTGAAGCTTGCTTGGCTTGGCAACTGCCCATAAACACGAAGATAAACCCGAATAAAAAGAATGCTCGCTCTCAAAACACCGGGAACTATTCTGGTTTTTGCTCACATCACTCTCCCTAGCTATTTCCCAGAGCTGTGACAAGTGGCGTACGCATACAACTCACCCCCCCCCCCAAAAAAACAAAAAAAACTAGATGGAATTCGACTGCGCGCAGTCGAAAATGATGCCTCCGTCATAGAGCAATTTTACAAACCAAAACAGAAGAAATTTTTTGAATTCAAGTTCAATTGTAATCCATTAACAGGTTCTCAGAATATCTTGATTACAAACAATTTCTCATATACATATATGACCCTTTGATCTTTGACCTCATGACCCTAAAATCTACTCAGTTCATTGGCTCTGCAAGCTGTCCTGAGTTAAATAGTAATCCATCTGTCAGTTCTCATGAGAATGCGTTCACAAGCTATTTTTGCATACATAATGTGCGCTGTGGCCTTTGACCTCGTGACCCCAAAATCTAATCAGTTCATCGGCTCTGCAAGATACATACATGAACAAAGTTTGGCAGGAATCCATCAATCGGTTCTTCAGATAACACGATCACGAGATATTTTTGCATACATAATGAGCCCTGTGACCTTTGACCTTTAACCTCGTGACCCCAAAATCTAATCAGTTCATTGGCTCTGCAAGATACATACATGAACAAAGTTTGGCAGGAATCCATCAATCGGTTCTTCAGATAACGCGATCACGAGCTGTTTTTGCATACATAATGACCCCTGTGACCTTTGACCTCGTGACCCCTAAATCTAATCAGTTCATCGGCTCTGCAAGATACATACATGAACAAAGTTTGGCAGGAATCCATCAATCGGTTCTTCAGATAACGCGATCACAAGAACGGGACGTACGTACGTACAGACGTACGTACGGACGGACGGACAACCCAAAAACATAATGCCTCCGGCTACTTCGTAACGGAGGCATAAAAACAGGATAAGCAAACACCAAAGGTTTTCATTGGTTTTCTAGTAGTGTAAATGGTAGTTAATCTTTTTCTTCAAATTGATGTTTCTGAAAGTGCCTATTATGGGAGTCATATCCTTTCTGATGTAAGAGGAAACTTGATTTGTATATCCTTTCTAAGGGTTACAATGTTTTATAAATACAAGAGTTTGGGAGACAGCAGTCGTCTAGCTGTACACTACAGGATCAACACCTAATTACCTTTCTTTAGACAACACTTGAAGAAGATGATGAGTAAGATGATGACCAGCATAAGGAAACCAATGATTGCAACAACGATGATCGCCCAGAGAGGGAAACTGCTTCCTGGGGCCTGCATAAGAAAGAAAAAAGAACTTATGTATATCCTCTCTTAAGCTATGGTCAAATATCTGAGCAGCGACCGACCGATTAGTAGCCTGCTCGGTCGCCGCTGAAATTTAGGCATCGCCCAACGAGCAGGCTGTACAGCTCCAGCGATGCATGGGCGATTTCCCCGTCGATTTCCCTGTTGGTCGCCGGTCGATTTTATGCCAAAATTGGGCGAAATCAGGGAGCTTCTCTGGGCTGCGTCCCGGCAGTGACCGACTGACCATCGGCTGATTTTAAAGAAATTGCCCACCGGCCGGCCGGTGATCGGTGGGGCATCAAAATACGCTCGGTGTCCAGGCATTCGCCGCCCAGGCATCGACCTAATCGAGCGTTCGCCGTCCAGCGATTTAGGTAAAAAATCAAATCTGCTAGGTCAAAGGCTGCCGATCGATTTTTGATTTTTGACCCATTAACCAACCGATCTCCCAGCGGCAACCGGGCAGTGACCGGGCGGCGACTGCTCGCCAGCCTTTCACCTAGCAGCTTCGATTTTTGACCTAAATCGCTCGACGGCGAACGCTCGATTAGGTCGGTGCCCGGGTGGTCGCCTCATAGAGTCTTCATTCCAATACATTAAACATAATCTACATTGATAATGACTGCAAGAAGAGAGTACATCAGAGAGCAACATTTTGAAAGGCAAATAAATGCAATGTGAGACAGAACATCAGAGAGCAACTTCTGTAATACCTTGTCCAGTGACTACTTAGAGACGATGTCATTGTATTAAGCACTATATAAACTCAGATTACTATAATCATTATTATCATCATTAAATTTGAACGGGTTTGCAAAAGAATATCTTTACATGAAACTTGAGGACAGTGATTTGCTACTGATCTCACCTTCCTGGTGTGTTCCTGTCCATTGACAAGCAAGACAGGAGCCGCTTCCAGAGTGGTTCCTTCAAAGACCACAAAGATATCACCATTCTGAAGGTCGTCATAGAGCACCTCTACCGTGCCCGCCGTGTCTCCGGTCATGTTGAAGGTCAGCAAGATGGAACCTGAAAAGTTCAAAGGTCAGAGGGCAATCATTTCTCATGGGGAGTACATAAATGACTCACAAGTTTCAATGAACTAGCTATGACACCTACCCCTGCACCCTATTAGGCCTACAACAAAAAATGTTATATTGCCCTTTAGGTACCAGAAGCTGGCTATGTCGGTACGATTTTTGTTTTCTTCCAACAATAACCCTAAACACGACCCAGACCATAATCATAACAATAACCCTAAACATGACCCAAGCCATAATCATTACAATGACTCTAAACATACCGGTAACTTTACTTCATTCTTGTTGGACAAAACAATGTTATTACGTACGTTGAGTTTGATACTGACCTTTAGATACCTTGAAGTCTGAAAGGGATACATTTGTATAGCGGTAGCCAACCTTATTCCTGAAGTTTGTCACAAAAGCGCCCTCCTTTCCTTCAACAACGGAATAATCAGCATCGAAGCGGAGGGTGACCGTAACAGATGATCCAGTTGGTGGGACTACATCCCTTGCAGTGACGTCGAATGGATCGAGCTGAACGGAGAAGGAATATTCTTGTGTGTCGACGGCGAAGACATCAACACTGAGAATGTATCCATAGCCAGTGATGTCAAGGACCAGGTCAGAGAAGGTCGCGACCCCTGTCGAGAGGTCAACGGCCACGGTCTTCTGGCCTGTAAGCTGACCACGGTAGTTAGATGGCAGGTACAGCGAAGCAGTAGCACTCCATGTGTTGTACCCCTGCAGATGAAACGAAGCAAAGACATCAATACAAGTACATGACTTGGTAATCACCATAAAATCATTTGCATACCATTGGAAGATACAACGTACCCCTGTGTATACCCTCATAGTTGGCAAGCACGCAAGTTCAATGGGATTAACTTTTATCAAGTGCAATATTTATTTAAAAGACTTGCATCATCTCTTTTATACAGAAACGATACTTTGGAGCTGATATTCAGAACCTAGGACACCAACAAAGAACCCCAAACATAAAGAGCAAAGCGGTTCCATGGAATTGGTGCCGTTAAACACAGCTTTTATGGAAGCATAGGTAAAATACAAACAAACTTCTTTGCGTAGTGATTGCAGAGTTTTCCCTCTTGACTCACCGATTCCTCCAGGTTTGTGACCACCTCTCCTGATGCAGCATCCCTGACCTCGACCAGAACCTGGAATGCTTCATTTGCATACACCGTGCCTGTCTGGTCAGCTTGGGCTCCGGTCAGCTGCCGAGGAGTGATGGCGAAAGCAGTGGACCTGGCAAAAGAGATGTCTGAGCTCTGGGGATGGGTGATGGCAAACTCCAGCTCGTAACCACTGCCTTGCTTTGTGATAGCCAGATTGGTGAAGTTAGCCCAGCCCTCTTTGAAGGGAAGCGTGACGTTGCCCACGAGCTGCGCGGTGTCGCCGGCTAGACGCACCGCTAGGGTGGCTGTCACCAACCAGGGGTCTGAGGAATGGCCGAGGGCTGTCACCAAGTTACCCTGAAGGAGCAGAAATGAGATACCAATAGGAGAAGAAAACATTCAAGAGAAAAATTGGGATAATTTACTGAAATAATACTGTTGATAACGAGAATACTAAAAGAGCTAGGGCATGATAACAAATTGTGTCTATTTGAGGGACAATTGCAATGAATATAAAAAGCAGACAAAACTGTAGGTATACCTGTTGATCTACGACTTTGACCGTGGGTTGGGTTGGGAAGGGTGCGTACTCACTGCCCCCTGTAGGACTGGTTCCTACTACCAGACTTGAAGGGGTCAAATAGACAACAGGTTGACTCAGTTCTTCCTGTCTCGCTGCATCCAACTCTAATTGTCGCTCAGAAAATCTACAAGATAACAAGATTGAATCCGACATTAACCTGTATGTACTTTACTTTTTGTCTCAAGGTCGATTTTATTTATTCAATATCATTTCCCTCTAGAAAGAAATATATGCTGTAGAACCAATAAAAAAAGTACCTCCCTCACCCTCCCCCTCCTTCCTCTACCGCCATTTACAGAGGCTGCTCGGTAATATTTGTTACTTTGTAATGCACACATGTACCAATCAGTGTCAATTTTCCTTAAAAAGTAAGGAACATTTTGAATGACCTGAGTGACTTGAAGCTACTTTGAAATCCACACTTAACAAGATCAGAATATATCAAACAAACAGACAGAACCTATCGGAAAGAGAGTCAACTTACGTTTCATCCCCCTCAGCAGGCCCTCCGGTCTCATTAGTAGCCTTGACCCCACCAGTCGGGTCAACAGGTGGTTCCACCGGGTCGGTCATCGACATGGAGTCGATGGTAATGTTTAGGTTAGCACCAAGGTTTCCTTGTTGCTGCTCTGTCACTAAAATAGCCTGAATCTCATTGAGCTCCTCCACAGCACTTGTTTGGTCTGCAAGAAGAGATAAAAAAAATGTCTGAAAATATGTCGAAAGTACCAGACCAAGAAGAAAACCAAGAAATAACTTGGAGGAGAACATTAAGACATTACGAAAATTAAGAAATTTACACATTTAATCATGTAAGGAGAAGGATATCCTAACAGCCATTAAATACATGTCTGGGTGGTCTTTCTATACAGGTTTGACTATCGATATGCTTACTGCTAGCTGAGGTTGCGTTCCCTGCCACAATCTCAATTTCAAGGGCTATATCCCCTGCTGCTCTCCTCCTCCTCCTGCTGTCTTCCCGGATGATGTTCACGACTCGGATGTTTTCTGGGCTGATGTTGAGAAGTTGGGCCAGGTTGCTCCTAAGGTTCTCCTCAAAGAATTCATCCACAGCGATGGAAGGCACTCCAAAGGTCAAGATCACAGCAGGGGTCGTCTTGATCTCCACGATGTTTGAGCCACGCACCACCAGGTACAGCGTTTGCCGGTCTCGGTCAAAGTAGTTCTCCCCGTTGATGGTGGATGCGACGGCTGGACGGAACTGGAGGGGTGTCTGTGGCCTCCTCCAGGTGAGCCTGTTGTTGCTGTCGTATTCAGCGTTGTTCGGAAGGATGTAGGCATCGTTGCTGTACACATCAAGTCTTTGTGGATTAGCATACCAGATACCTACCACAATGGTCTGATCAGAAACAACAAAACAAAGATGTACAAAATAATATAAATATCTATTTCAAAGTACATCTACATGTATTCTGAGGTGCAATAAAAATGGGAGTATATGGAACATTGTTGATATTATCCTGGCTTTAACAGAAACATAGTTAAGATCATAGTCTTCAATGGATTTCTCCCAACCAACTAAATTTGATGAAGGTCAATACTATAAATTATATTAGAATCCTGTCTGAACTGTGAAATTGTTTGCCAACAAATCGTTTATAATGCATAGCTCCATACATCTTCATCAACATCAAAGTATGAGAGATTACCTGTGTGTCATCGGCATTCAAGAAATAAAGCCTGAGTCCCTGTGGATTGGTGCCTGTGAAGTAGAGCTCGTATTCTAACCCTGTGGCTACCAGGGTGTTAAAGGTGGAGATCCTCTCCTGGCAGGTGTACCCCAGACACCATCCATGGTCCTGAGGTCCGTTGATCAGGTCCACATAGCCGTCAGCGAGAAGTGCCACAGGGGATATCCTGCGTGTCTCAGTGTCAGCATCCATGCTCTCTACCATGAACATCATGTGGTCTAGGTTGTGACATTCAAAGGCCTGCCATGATTCTGTCCATGTACAGTCAGAGCTGCTGGTTCCAACAATACCTGAAGGATAGCACAGTGGTTTCAATATTTTTTTTACTTTTTATCATTCATTTTTATCATATTAATTTACTTGTAATTTTATTCATATGGGATAACTCAAAACCCTGTGGTAGGCCTTGCATTACTCGGAAGGGAAAGCCAGGAGAAGATACGAGATCATCTGGACTCATCCGGGCAGATCATGAAGATCAGAAGGCTTGGAGAAAGGCCAGAGATTAAATGAAATGTCTGACCCCACAGCGTTGGAAAAACAGACATTAAACAATCATGTAGTATTGTCACATGACAAATGTCCTTTGGCAAGACATTAGTCTACATTTGACACACACTCCATCCAGGTGAGGTAAATGAGTACCTGGCAATGATAAAATTAAAATGCTTCAGCGCTGTAATAATAATAATATTTTTGCTTATATAGCGGTTAAGATATTAACCTGCACTTGCTACTCTCCACCCAGGTGTCAAATGGGTACCCGGTAGGATGCGGCCGTCATTGTTGGTCAAACAGCTTGTGAGCGTCAAGTAACGCCCGGCTGGAATGCTCCCCAGGGAGTGAAGATTTTGCACACAGTGTGTGCGGGCAAGCACTGAATCCAATGACCGGGGTAATAGTATATTTGTAAAGCGCTTAGAGAAATTTGTATTAAGCGCTATATAAAAATTAAATATTATTATATTATTATTAATACGTTGGAATGTCCGAGTTTCTAAGCTCTTTACATTATTACCCCGGCCATCAGATTTTGGCTTGCCCGCACACGATGTATGCACTTTCTTCACTCCCTGGGGAGCATTCCAACAAGAGCTACAAGGCTCAAATTGCTAAGCATCCTAACGGGTAAATGTAGATCAATGTCTTGCCAAAGGACATTAGTGCCGCGACGGGACTCGAACCGCGGACCTTGTGATCGCGGCAACGTATCCACCACAACACCTCAGCCATGCTAAAGCCGGGATAAGAATAATGGAGCACCAGGAGTGAAAATGTGCCATACACGAGCACTACAAAATACTCGACAATTGTTATTTATTATTATTAGAGTAAACTGCACATAATGACCACCTGCTTATAAAGACCACAAATTTGTTCGTTTCCCTTGAAGCAGTGTTCCTATAAAAAAATGTACTAAAGTTAACAGCACATGATCACCTGCTTGTTTCCCTTGAGTGATCTTTTTCTCACCTTTATTTGGAGCTTTATCAGCAATATCAATTTGGTCGCCAGTGATATGATCAGTAAGAGCCATCCTTGGGATACGGTAATCTCCCAGTCCTCTCCTTTCATCGCCGTCCCATTCAAACGCAGAGTCCGGGACGACCGTTCCGATGGATCCCAGCATGGAACCGTCAAGATCACGAATGAGCGTCTTCTTCATACCGTCACAGTCCATATCCACACAGTCCGATGGGTTCACCTTGCTGTTATGGAGAGAACAAAGCAACAGCCATTAGCTTGCTGAGACCCTATTCTTGCCTCTTTTATCAGGTTACAAGATCTCACTCCCCTTCCTTGACTCACTACACTGGCTTCCTGTAAGACATCGTATAGTTTTTAAATTACTCTTGTTAGTCTTTAATAGTCCTTGATAAACAGGTACCTCAATACCTGTACATGATTGTTTGACCTTATACACCCCTCCCGGGAATGTATGAGCCTCCAGTGATCCACTCCGTCTTACATACAACATCACACGGAAAATAGATGGAGGTAGGACTTGTACTATAATGCATTTAAATACTGGAATAGGCTACCTTTAATACTCAGGCAATCACCATCTAGCTCTTCATTCAAAAAGGGACTTAACACAATTCTTTTTTGTAATCCACATTTTTAGGATTCTATAAATTCTCATTTTCACTTTTTGTAAGATTCTTCTTGTTGTAAGCGCTTTGAGCCGCTCTGGGAAAAGCACAGTATATAAATAATAATAACAATAAATGATACTCTTGTCTCCGCCTGTTGGGTAGTATGACAATGATTACTTTGGCTGGGGTATATGCATTCAGTTAACAATTTTTTTTTGTAACTCAAGAATGAAAGGTGGACTAGTTTAATTAGGGTCTTTGAAGAATACTTTAGATTTAAACTTAAAGTCACTGAGTAGTCGGCTCTCATGGGGAATTCGACACCGTTCGGATGTTTACCCAATAACAGGTGTTGTCAATCACCAGGGTTAACCTTGAGTTTTATGACCATTAATTGGACCTTATGTAATGCTTTGATTTGCCCGAAGACTCTCGAGCTCTCCGAGCGATTAGGGGGTAATTCTTGACTGGACTATGGGTTTGCTGTGTGCAAATTTGTACCCCCATTAATGGTATTTCCACCAAGTCTGGTGTCAGCGAATTATGGCCTTCTGCACATGGAAACTTTAAATGTTGCACATTATCAAGAACATTAATTGGGACAAGTCAATTTATTACAAACTTAAAAAATTACAAAACTCGGTAAGGGTATGAATAATGAAGTTGTTATCTCTGAACGTCGTACCATTATCAAATCAAATCTAGCAGGTTAAGTTCTTCCCTGTAACACATCGTCTGGCTTTTAACTATATTCTGAACTCTTTCAATGCCTTGAATTTGTTTTAAAGAGATAACTGGTAAAAACTATGATCTCCTTTGGATTAAAAAAAGTGATCAACAGTATTATGAAGAAAAAAAATTGAAGGCCATACTATTAAATAACAGTTCTATACAATCACCGCTTCATAGAGACTCTACAAAAACGCAGCCATTTTGCTTAATTTTTTGTGGATGTGTCTGAAGGAGGCTGTTAAACCAAATCTCAAAATTGGTGTGACACAATGTTCAAAGAAGTTAATTTCCTAGAAAACAAGCGGTGCTTCAACTTACCCTAAGGGTGGTCTGTGAATAAAGATTAGACTCTCCTTGCTTGTCGAGATGAGATTTATATTCTGAACCTCAGTCGGGTGGGTGGCATCATCGCTGAATGCGTTTGTTATGAAAGCACGGCCCTGCTTTCCACAGTGGTCATCAAAATTGATGAAAGACACGTCTGCATACAAGATGAAATATTTTATCTCACAACTGTGCTACAATTATATTTAAATTTTGACATTAAGTCTGTAATGCAGTATGGAATAAAAGAACATATGTTCAAAGGACCCTCAAAGCGACCTTCTATCAAGGACCCTCAAAGCAACCCTAAATCAAGGACCCTCAACGCAACCCTCCATTAAGGATCCTCAAAGCAACCCTCCATTAAGGATCCTCAACGCAACACTCCATTAAGGACCCTCAAAGCAACACTCCATTAAGGATTCTCAAAGCAACCCTCCATTAAGGATCCTCAAAGCAACCCTCCATTAAGGATCCTCAACGCAACACTCCATTAAGGACCCTCAAAGCAACCCTCCATCAAGGACCCTCAAAGCAACCCTCCATCAAGGACCCTCAAAGCAACCCTCTATCAAGGACCCTCAAAGCAACCCTCTATCAAGGATCCTCAAAGCAACCCTCCATTAAGGATCCTCAAAGCAACACTCCATCAATGACCCTCAAAGCAACCCTCCATCAAGGACCCTCAAAGCAACCCTCCATCAAGGATCCTCAAAGCAACCCTCCATCAAGGATCCTCAAAGCAACACTCCATCAAGGACCCTCAAAGCAACCCTCCATCAAGGACCCTCAAAGCAACCCTCCATCAAGGATCCTCAAAGCAACCCTCCATTAGGGATCCTCTAAGCAACACTCCATCAATGACCCTCAAAGCAACCCTCCATCAAGGACCCTCAAGCAACCCTCCATTAGGGATCCTCTAAGCAACACTCCATCAATGACCCTCAAAGCAACCCTCCATCAAGGATCCTCAAAGCAACCCTCCATCAAGGATCCTCAAAGCAACCCTCCATTAGGGATCCTCTAAGCAACACTCCATCAATGACCCTCAAAGCAACCCTCCATCAAGGATCCTCAAAGCAACCCTCCATCAAGGATCCTCAAAGCAACCCTCCATCAAGGATCCTCAAAGCAACACTCCATCAAGGACCCTCAAAGCAACCCTCCATCAAGGACCCTCAAAGCAACCCTCCATCAAGGATCCTCAAAGCAACCCTCCATTAGGGATCCTCTAAGCAACACTCCATCAATGACCCTCAAAGCAACCCTCCATCAAGGATCCTCAAAGCAACCCTCCATCAAGGATCCTCAAAGCAACCCTCCATTAGGGATCCTCTAAGCAACACTCCATCAATGACCCTCAAAGCAACCCTCCATCAAGGATCCTCAAAGCAACCCTCCATCAAGGATCCTCAAAGCAACACTCCATTAAGGATCCTCAAAGCAACCCTCCATTAAGGATCCTCAACGCAACACTTCATTAAGCACTCTCAAAGCAACCCTCCATCAAGGACCCTCAAAGCAACCCTCCATCAAGGACCCTCAAAGCAACCCTCCACCAAGGATCCTCAAAGCAACACTCCATTAAGGATCCTCAAAGCAACCCTCCATCAAGGATCCTCAAAGCAACACTCCATCAAGGACCCTCAAGCAACCCTCCATCAAGGACCCTCAAAGCAACCCTCCATCAAGGATCCTCAAAGCAACCCTCCATTAGGGATCCTCTAAGCAACACTCCATCAATGACCCTCAAAGCAACCCTCCATCAAGGATCCTCAAAGCAACCCTCCATTAGGGATCCTCAAAGCAACCCTCTATCAAGGACCCTCAAAGCAACCCTCCATCAAGGATCCTCAAAGCAACCCTCCATTAGGGATCCTCTAAGCAACACTCCATCAAAGACCCTCAAAGCAACCCTCCATCAAGGATCCTCAAAGCAACCCTCCATCAAGGATCCTCAAAGCAACCCTCCATCAAGGATCCTCAAAGCAACACTCCATCAAGGACCCTCAAGCAACCCTCCATCAAGGACCCTCAAAGCAACCCTCCATCAAGGACCCTCAAAGCAACCCTCCATCAAGGATCCTCAAAGCAACCCTCCATTAAGGACCCTCAAAGCAACATTCCATCAAGGATCCTCAAAGCAACCCTCCATCAAGGACCCTCAAAGCAACCCTCCATCAAGGACCCACAAAGCAACCCTCCATCAAGGACCATCAAAGCGACCTTCCATCAGTCCACTAAAACCTCCCCCCCCCCCCCCCCGGCCTCTTTCCATACTGACCATGTAATTCAGATAATTTTTATGACGTATCTCTTAAGTTCTCATTGTAAGATCAGGGCAGCTCTGATAATGTTAGTGGAAGCACCATCTATTGCCGTTTGAGCAAAGAAAAATTTGCTACGCTTTCATTTTGGTGTTTCTTCAAGTCTACGTCTTTCGTTTAGGTGGTCTTAAACTTATGTAAATGATTGTAAAACACAATGACCTTGCAAGACTTAGAAGGGGACACTAGGAAAAGACATGAGAGCATCTGGCCTTGCCCAGGCAGATGCTGAAGACAGGCAGACTTGGAGAAAGGCAACAAGTTGGAATGAAACGTCCAAGCCAACAGCGTGGGGGAAAACGGGCCCTAAACGATGATGATTATTCACAAGAAAATTAGACATGCTTACCAGAGATTTGGTTGTTTCCGCCAATGGATGGGTAGCTATGGATGCTCCTGAAGGCAAAGAAAGCAGCTCCGTTCTGAGCAGACATGTACGTGGTGAGGACAAGCCCAGCCACGCCCTGTTCTGGTGGAAGTTGAGGCCTCTGCTTGCTCTCAAAGCTAGCTACTTCAGGAGCCACCTGGAAGAAATCATAAAAATACCCTCATCACCCCTAAGCAAAGATAGTTCGTATTAATTAATAATAGTATTCAGCTTTTATATAGTGCTTAATACAAATGTCTCTAAGCCCTTTACAGATATACATATATGGGGCCAGTCACCACGAAATGAGTCCAGTGTCGCATTAGGCTCAATCGTAGTAATAGCGATGTATAGTGTGTATGTACTGAAAATTGACCCACCTACCACATTTAAGATTTTTCCAAAAATCGACTTATTAATGTCTTGTAGTTTATGTCCCAAGAGCTTAGGTCACGAAAATATCTCCTTCTAACATTTTTTGACAAATAATAGAGGCTATGTAATCTGAAATTATCACGAAAATGATGCATTTTTAAAACTGGGTAATCCCATTGTTTATAAAGTCCAATTAGGTTTTTGTTCATATTTCTGGATATAATTTAGGGTCAATTTTAATGTGTGACCCCTTAATTTAAAGCTTACTTAATGTAGATTCATATAATACTTAAAAACAGGAATAAAATTTTTGACCAACTGGACTCATTTCGTGGTGACAGGCCCCATATATGTACATGTAGTAAAGGGTTTGCCACATAGCAATGATAACAGTAACATACATGTAGGTGTAGAAAATGAGTGGGGCACTCATGAATGTATGCTAATGAGTCTAAAGTCAGTTTGGAGAAACAATCTGCGTATGAGGAAATATGGGGTTATTTGTAACAAATTTTATAGCCAACTACAAAGAAAAAAAGATAATGGATAAGTGCTCAAGAAAGGTCAGATATAATCATGAATGTATGCATCAACAGTGCATTCCATTGTACATGGGTGTATTCTTTTCAATGTGAATCTCTCATTTTAAGGAATGTCTTCCAAAGAGCTTTAGATTGTTACCCTGTTTCCCTCTGTAACCAAGCCTGCTTCTATAGAACAGGGGAGCTGTTAAAGCACGATGCCGGATTCATCAGTCATCTGCCTGGGCTAGATTCGAACCCACGGTCTTTGGTTCGACAGGCTTGGCATTTTTAACCGACTGAGCCAACCTGCCTCCTCATGTACAAATATCTGAAAGTGCTATATTTACCTCATCCAAATCACAATCAAAGCTACTGCTATGTCCGCTGATGACAGAGTTAGTGAGTTGAAAGAGTCTGTCCTGTTTCTTGTGGGTCAGGGCATGTGGACTGAAGAACATCGGGCAGATGGCATTCTTGTTATCTGCTAGAGTCACGTTCGTCACATGAAGATCGGATTTAATCTGAACAAGTCAAATTAATCATATTTAAACCATTAGTTCACATTAAAAATAAGTGTATATACTACAGAAAACATCATACAAATAAAACAACATTTATATTAATGAATATTTTTTGTAAAAAACACAATCAGTAATCACCTTAAATAATAATGACATAATATATGCTACATGTAAGTAATGAAACTGTCTTCAAATGTTTATCTCTATTTAATTATTTTTGTTTGTGATAAATTTGTGATACATATAACATCATCTGAGCTGCAGCCAACCAATATGATAGGCCTGTTTGTGACTGCTGGTATGACCAGCTGCTAATAATTAGATACATGTATATCTGTTGGTGGCTTATGTGGTTTATGCTGTACATATGAATTCAAAAATAAAACCCAGAAATTACCTGGACATATATGCCATAGTGATAGCAGCGATATATGAGAAAATTTGCCACCGAGGTACATTGTGGCTGGCTCTTTTTGAACAACATCACACCCTGTAATCAAAGAGATAGACATCAGCATGAGTTAAAGTTGTTCTGGTTCATTTAAAATTATGAACAAATATACAAATATTGACTGCTTAGAGAGGCAAGGTTAAAACTATTACTCAAGGTAATCTGGAAACTGTGCTGTGCCAGAGACAAAGTCAATGGGCTTTATAGCAAAATTTGATTGACCAAATGCTAAACAAATTTTAATGACCAGTAACAATAAATCAAGGTAATCTGGAAACTGTGCTGTGCCTAAAACAAAGTCAAGGCAACGTCAAGGGGCATTATATCAAAAATCGATTTACCAATTGCTAAACAAAAGTTTAATGAGGAGTAACAATAAATCAAGATTATCTGACTCTGTAAATTGACAGTTACCATTACAACATGGCACATCTTGACTCACCTGTATGGCCGAGTGTACCACGTTCTGACTGAATCGAGATTCTACCCCACACTCTTCACCATCCATCATGATGCCTGCTTTCTCTGAACCAGCCACGGCATTGTCACGCATCACAAGATTGTCTGCAGAGTCAAAGGTAATGCTGCCAAACCAGTCTAGGTTCTCCAATTGGTTGCGGTCTTGGTACGTTGCCTTGGAGATGGATAGCATCACCAGGTTGTGCTCTAGGAGGACATCTTCACTTCCCTCGATGATGATGCCTACAAATGGAGGATGAGGAAAAAACATTTAATCATATGATCACTCAACTTACTCAACTAATCAATCTATCAAACAATCAACCAACCATTCTAGCAATCAAAAGATCAATCAATCAACTAATCTATCAGATCACTCACCTGCTTCAATAGTATGATGAACGATGTTATCCTTGATAATCAATTTGTTTGAGCTGTAGGCCCCAAAGGCTGTACTGATCCAATCAACTAACCAACAACTAACCACTAACCAACCAATCAATCAATCAATCAACCAACCAACCAACAAACTAACTAACCATTTTGTTAATCCATTAATCACATCACTCACCTGCTCCAATAGTATGATGAACGATGTTATCCTTGATGATCAATTTGTTTGAGCTGTACGTTCCAAAGGCTGTACTGATCCAGTCAACTAACCAACAACTAACCACTAACCAACCAATCAATCAATCAATCAATCAATCAACCAACCAACCAACCAACTAACTAACCATTTTGTTAATCCATTAATCACATCACTCACCTGCTCCAATAGTATGATAAACGATGTTATCCTTGATGATCAATTTGTTTGAGCTGTACGTTCCAAAGGCTGTACTGATCCAATCAACTAACCAACAACTAACCACTAACCAACCAATCAATCAATCAATCAATCAACCAACCAACCAACCAACTAACCAACCATTTTGTTAATCCATTAATCACATCACTCACCCGCTCCAATAGTATGATGAACGATGTTATCCTTGATGATCAATTCATTTGAGCTGTACGCCCTAATGGCCGTACTGATCCAATCAACTAACCAACAACAAACCACTAACCAACCGATCAATCAACCAATCAACCAACCAACCAACCAACTAACTGACCATTTTGCTAATCTTTTAATCAAATCACTCACCTGCTCCAATAGTATGATGAACGATGTTATCCTTGATGATCAATTCGTTTGAGCTGTAGGCCCCAATGGCCGTACTGAATCCATGATGGAAGCTACAACCGGTCAATGACGATGGCAACGTATTGACGAAGGGGTCACGGAGGTCAAGGAAGGCCACTGAGAAACGAGGATCGTAGCTCTCGACATAACCCTCCTGTCCGGTGTGCTTGAACTGAACATTGGAGATGTAGGCTCTCCCTGAAAAAGAAAAAAAAAATTAATACAACAGATTGTATTCATAATGAGCAAAATGTCAGTCTGGTTGTAGAGCAATATTCACATAGGTATATGAAACGAAACCGGCTCAACCTACTTTTGATTTCCTCTCCTTAAAATAACGAAAATAATGTAACCATTATTCTGTTGATATGTAGACCAGTACACCTTTGTATCAGTCAGAGATATCTACTGTAATCTTGTCCATTGAATATTAAAGTGCAAGTACCTTGATAGAAATCCTGATCTTGATAAAAACTTCCAATCAACACCCTAGCACCGAACAACTCTGTAAATATGCCATCATAGCTTGCACCCTCGATGACGATGTTCCTCGTGAAGAGTCCGACTTCAGCTGCGATTCTGTACTGCTGTGGGGTATTCTCATGCTCAGTTGCAGCTGCAGAGGTAAGATGAATATATATAAGAACAGTTGTACATAACAGCTCAATGCTAGTAAACTGGGGTCTGACATAAGTAGGTGTGGTTTGAAGGTTTGTTTTACCCGACTAAGAAAGCATGTGTATGCTTGTAAGTAAGCAACCAGAGGACTGACAGCTTTATGTCCTCTCTGAGAGACTTGGTAATGAGGAGTAATACTTTACCAAAGGACACTAGCTCATCGACATGGTTTTGATCCTGAGACCTCCCAGCTACAAGATCACTGCTCTACCACTGAGCCATTGCGTCTCCTCTCATTTCAGGGTCTATGACGCAAGACATTCACACTTAAACAGATACGATAAAACAAGGCCTAGCTCCTATTTTGACAAGATCAATAAAACTGAGCCCATGTATGCATGTCGAGCCTAAAGCGTATAGAGTTGATTCATGTTTTCAAAGAACTTATCTTCAATCAACAATCGTTGTTCAATTTCACAGAACCTGATATCCACCTTCCTCCTATTGTGATAACACTGTACATCTTCAATACTGTCACAAAGGAAAACACAGAAGTTAGTCTAACCTGTGTGTCGATGTTGAAATGTGGCATTAAGGACAAACGTCCTTGCATCGGTGACCTCCTGGATAGCGAAGGTCTCCGTGTGCCAGGTCTCAAAGTCTGTGGTCGACACTGCGATTTCGTCCCCGACCTTCCAGTTTGTGTCCTTCTCTAACGAGATGGAGTCGTCTCCGGGACTGACGGTCATCGCAAGGCGCGTCCAGGTGACCTCAGGAGCTTTGCCATGAAGATCCAGGACTCCAAATACACCTGCAAAAGAGCAATGTAATTATTCCTCCAATGCAAATCAGATTTCAGAGTCCAGTGTCCACTGCATATAATATTTAGCATTATTTTGCACATTACTGTTAACTGGAAAAGTCTACATTAAGGAGGTTGAATACATATTTTATCCAGGTTTAAACAAATGCCCATTATATATGAACAGAGATACAAACCATGAATTAAGATAAGCCGCACTGATGAATGCCGGCCCATGAATCTTCATTAGGTAAAGTCTAGGACAGCTTTCAAAGGGTAAAGAAAGCATGAACATCAGCATCAGTTTTTTTGTCCAGTGTCTACCACTGTGGTGTTATGGTTGCCTTCTAGAATGACTTACCTAGTGCCTTTGAGCCAAGATTGAGATCACTAGTCAGTGGTAGGTCTGGTGTGTTATGGTTGCCTTCCAGAATGATGTGGACATTGTGGTTGAAGGGCATTGCTTCACTCTCTCCAATGACCAGATGACCGCCCTGTATGAGGATGTAGGTGGCTCTCAGAGTAAAGTCCCTGACATCGGCCAGCTCCAAGGTTCCATAGATGAAGAGCTTGTTCATAACGGGGAGGCTGTCATTCGCAATGATGTATAGTCCTGAGTGAGATATTTATTGAAGTTTTTACATCTAAAGTCTCATTTAACCTGTTTCAGTCCTCATATTTCCTGTAAATCTGTGGTCTAATATTTCCTGTAAACCTGTGGTCTAATTAGTTTTTTTGAAATAAAATGCCCAATCTTTGCAAATGATCACAACTGTTATACAGTCAGGGGAGAATGCCTACTAAAAGTACATCAAGAATAAATTCACAAATATTCCCCTAAAATTGATATAACAGCACAATATTGAGCCTAACATGGCAATATTTGTGCTGATTATCATTATTATTGAAGAATATGAATGGTTGGCAATTGTCTAGAAATCTGATGAAACCATTTCAATTTGCTGATCTAGGAATACAATTCTAGTACAACAAACACTTAAAACCTTTAACTAGCATTTAGCAACCTAAAAAAACCTACATTGTAATTTATCTGGAAGGATAGAGGACACAATATCACAAACATACGGTATGCAGATGATACTAGAATCAGAGAAGGACCTGCAGCGGCTTTTGGATGTTGTCGTCACACAAAGTGACAGGAGAGGATTATCACTAAATCAACTTTCTCCAAGTTAGAAAACATATTAAAGAATAAGGAGCTGAAGATGAAGACGAGACTCTGCGTACTCAATTGCTACTTGTATCCAGTTCTGATGTATGGATGTGAAGCTTGGACCCTGACATCAGACCTAAGAAAGCGACTGGAAAGTTGTTAAGTTTGGTTCCTGAGAAGGATGCTTAGAATTTCTTGGAAAGAAAGAGTTTCTATTAATGAGGTATTTGCCATGGCAGGAACAAGACGAAAGCTTCTGAATAATATAAGAGGTCGGCAGCTGAGCTTCTTGGGTCATGGTTTGGAAAATCTTGCACTGACTGGAAGAATAGAGGGGAGGAGGAGTAGGGGTAGAAAGGAGGATTCTGTGGAAGAGTAGCTTAAGGAGTAGGATTTCTGAAAGTGGAATTGATCTTGGCGAGAATGAATTACTTATTAGAATATGGGACAGAGAGTTGTGGCATTCCATGGTCGCCAACAATGCCTAAACGGTGCCCGTTGTTCCCCCATGATCCTCTTTTTCTTATGTTAATTGAGAGCTGAGTTGATGAGATAATCTGTCAGTGACCACGCTGGGTGGTCTAATCCTTCCTGGCCAAACTAGTCTTTAAGATCAGCAAACCTGGTACATGAACATATTACATGTAAAAGTTTAAAGATTCCTGTTTTAAAAATTCCTTGGTCTTGATCATACCTGGTAAGATCTGCACATCGTCACCATCCTGAGGCACACCTCCCCCATGTCCGCCCCATCCCTCAGTCACGTTGGCCCATGCCTCTGGGTTAGACCAATAAAGAAGGTCGTCTGGTCGACCAGTAGGGGGCGCTTCAGGCACCGGCGGGATGCAGTCATCAAAGTAACAACGATACACATCCAGGTCCACCGCGATGTTCACTGGCGTCTCAAGTCCCTTCCCAGATACTATAGGACATAAAGAGATGCAAAGTCAAAATGAGAAGGGCTAGTAAAGGCTTGTTCAGTTATGCCGCAGAAAACTGCAGCATTTTTTTGAATGGCAACTGCGCAAAAAAAGGTCCTATGAGTGTTCACTTACCTCTGTGTTACACAAATGTGCACATTTCTTGCAATGCATCATCATAAACAAAAAGTTGCAGTTAACCGCAGCATATCTGACCGATGCATGACCGGTAATTTGTCCTATATGAAAGATCTGAGTATACTTGATGATTGTATGAAGGTGATAAGGCCATGTGACCTTGGATTAGATCAGAGTATCAAGGAAAATTAATATTTTTGATGATATTTATCTTCCTTATTCCATCATACTTGGTAGTGTACGTATGGGACATAAATGACCACATAATCTTGGACCTACCAGAAATAAAATACTGAAGTATAACAAAAGCTAGATGGAACTTCGACTGCGCGAAAATGATGCCTCCGTCATAGAGCAATTTTACAAACCAAAAGAGAAGAAATTTTTCAAATTCAAGTTCGATTGTAATCCATTAACAGGTTCTCAGAATATCGTGATTACAAGCTATTTCTCCGGCTACTTCGTAACGGAGGCATAATTATGTGTGTTCTTCCAAATCTAACTCACTTTTCTCTCACAAGAAATTCATCATCAATGCAATCACAAGTGAATACGTTTTGAACCCACGACCTTTACAACACCAGTCAAGTGTTCGAACCACTTAGCTACAACAAATCCACATTATGAGCAATGCATACACTACCAAAATACATGTACTCTGTACTCATACAGGGATAAATAAACGTTTCTTTCAATGAACTTATGAATAACCTGCCCACACAATAGACATTTTGACACAGCACTGGGTTGTATTAAAGTGACATAAGATTCTAGCACCGTTGAGGAAGTATGTGTACTCACTCAGATACGTAATATCGTTTGTCGAGCTATCTATGAAGTAATCCCCATTCTCGTTGTCTTCATACGTCACTAAGGTCTTTGTAGAATTCCTGATCTGTCCTATCACTGAAACCTTGTCCACTTCCTGGGTCAGATTATGAGAGATCAATACATAATCTCCATCCTCGAAGTCATCAAAACGTCCGGTGTATGAAATGTTAGTGAGCTGCTCGTTGGTTAGGAATGTCATGATGTAGGCCTCTCCATCTATGAGCGTCACCATCCAGCCCTTGGGATGAGTAATCCTCTTCTTGTGCCAGTTGACGGGAGTAGCTCCATGAGCGTTGGTGAAGATGGCATCCTCGTAGAGAAGTGATGCGGGGACAGGATGGTTGAATGAAAAGCGGTGGAGCGCAATGCTCGAATCACACACGGCACCAGGCACAGAACCAAAGTTATATGCTGAATCATCCTTAGTGCAGTGATCATCAGGGAGGTTGTCGTTGACTGGTGTTATGCTAGTAGCCCCATCTGTGCCGGACAAGCTGCCATCCATATCTTCAAACACTGCCTCATACAGCCACTGGAAACCTACTTTGTTGTCAGCATTTGCGAACTCCATGTTTCGGAACCTTGTCGTGAAACCTCCTTGCTCAAACCTGCACTTGCTGCATGCTCTCAAGGTGGCACACGTGTCTCGGTCAAAGTTGATGAACTTGACACCATCGAGGGTCACGAAATGGCTCTGCGGAGACACAAAACCACCTATGGTACAGGAAGCATTTTCACCTGTACCTGCTATTCCATCACTCCTCCCGATGACAACACTATCTTTGATGAGGGCCCCTTCTGCCCCGTCATCACCCAGCCATCCAATACTCGTCACCTTTTGGTATTCCAATCCTGACTGTTCAGTGTCTGAGGTGACGAAGTTATGCAGTTGAACAGCTCCACATTTAACAACTTCAGCTCCTCTTTCTGTATTCCAAACGGTCAAATTGGCAAAGACAGCAGGTGTAGACACTAAATCATTGCATCCTCCTGTCACCTTGGGATGGTATTCAGGAAACACCCAAAGTCCATACCACCCAAAAGAGTGAGCTGTGTTGTTGTTGAACTCCCCGAGTGGCACATTTCGAGGACACACGTCTGTGGTGAACGAAGGGCCCCCTGGATGCTCAGGCATGTTGTACCAAAAGCCAAAGTGGCTTCCGCCGGCCGCGGCATTGTGGCGGACGTAGTTGTCGGGATTGGTCACCCAGAAGCTAGCGGGAGTGACGTCCACATTGAGAAGGCTGTTACTAGAACGGACAAAGACAGCCAGGTTGTACTGGATGATGTTATTGGTTTCTATGCCATCCTCCATGAAGTAGGCATGGCCCATGATGTTGTAGGCCACGTTATGCTCTACCAAGAGGTTATGGACACCATGGATCGTTACTGCTCTGTTGAATGTGTGATGGACGCTGCAGCCACGAACGTATGACCCTGAGACATCTCCATTCATATGGTAATGAATCGGGTATCGTCCAAGTCGGAAAGCTTGTCCCACATGAGTCAATTCTACGTACTCCAGGTATCCGTGGACAAGGTTGGCGTCCATCTCCCTGGCAAATATCATGATGTGACCGCCAAATTGATCGCTTGCTGTCTCTTCCCCGAAACGACCAAGGAAACAAGTCTGTGTATCAAACATACCTGTGGTGTAGAAAAGACAAGAGAAAGGTACAAAGATGAGAGTTATTGTAGTATTCACTCTCATGAACATACTTGTTGTCATTTTGATTTCCTTCTGATTCTGTAATTTGCATTCACATTTGATTTGTTGATTCATTATTAGTTTGTTAATTTTAATTTGTTTATTGTTTGTATTTGAAATGTTAGTAGTGAATCTTTTTTGTGCGCCTTGAGCGTCATTATAGGCAAATATGTGCGCTATATAAATCTTAAATTATTATTATATATATATTATTATTGTAAGACAAAACATAAAGTATCAATTGACAGACTGAGAGACTCATTAAAAAGGTGGCACAATTAAGTTGAGAGTATTCAAAGCAAGATAAATTTAATACATAAATGTATCATTTCTTGCACTATGACATTTTCATTGTATATTTAAGTCATCATAAAAACATAGCCGCTGCAATTTTGTCGGGTCATATCTGAATGAGACCTTATTCGAGAGATAATGGGTTGTGGAAATGTGCCTCACCAGTATCGAAAGGTGCCTCACAAGCTTCAATCTCCTCTGTCCAATCCTCGTTGACATTGCCTCTCACTACCACGTTGTGAGTCAAGAGACCAACCTCGGCCCTTGTCTCTAGGATAATGCCCTCTATGTCCTGAACGATAGAGATGTGCTGGTATTCGATGGGAGGATCGATGGTCAGGGTCATATTGTCTTCAGAAACAGCTAGTGAAGAAAAAGATAAATTTTTGTTTTGTTTTAGTTTGAGAGCAAGATGGTGCACAGCAACCATTACAGTATATATAGAGCTTAGGTGGATCTCATAATGGAAAACTACGTTGGAATGAAACTTGATGAGTTTGTCTCTGTTCTTTGTTTGCTGGCTAAACAGCAAAGCACAAAATGCTTTTACAATCTGTTAATAGTTTGTGTAGATTTTGAGCAACTAAATGTAAGTTTGAATCTTACACATTTGAAAAATAATCATTATTCATTCATTTTTATTTATTCATTCATTTTGTATTTCCATTTACTTATATGTTTATTTATATTATTATTTAATTTCCCCATTGTATTCTTTTGGGGGGATGGGGGGGGGGGGGGGGGGAGAGGGGAAGTGTCAAAGGTACTATGCGCTATATAAGAACTTTTCTAATGTTATTATAGTCCTGATCAACAGACCTGTAATAGTAACGACCTCATTCTGGTCGATGTCATGGCGCCCTCCAGTGGTTGCAATCACTATCTGGTCACCCACGTGCCATGTGACAGGACGCATCAGGGAGATGTCAGTGTCCTCAGGATCAATGGTTTCTGAGAGGTGTGTCCACATGATAGGTACAGGTTGACCTGGAGTGTAAGAAACAGGGAATGCACAGTTAAAGCCCCACTGCACTACTTCACTAGCTACTTGCGCCCTCTATATAGCAAACAATGCCTAATCGTTGCCAGTTGGTCCCACATGATCCCCTTTTTCTTATGTTAAATTGAGAGCTGATTTGATGAGCTAACCACCTGTCAGTGACCATGCAGGGAGGTGTAATCCCTCCTGGCCAAACTAGTGCAGATGGGCTTAAAGGGAGTGGGTCTTCAATATCCATGTGCAGAAGGTCATGATTCGCTGACACCAGGCTTGGTGGAAATACCATTAACGGGTGCACAAGTCTGCACACAGCGAACCCGTAGGCAAATCAAGAAATACCCCCTTGTCTCTCTGAGAGTCTTCAGGTGATGCAAATGTTAGATAATGACTTTACCATACGAGGAAAAGACAGAGTGTTACAAGCCTGTTGGTCATAGCTAGAGGCTAACCCTGGTGATAAACACCTGTTATTAAGTATTAAAACACTCAAACAATTTCAAATTCCCCATGAGAGCCCATTTCTCAGTGTCTTTAAAGCTCATGCATGTAGAGTTTTGGTAGCATAAAGGAAAAGGGAAAGAAACATGTTAAACATAGCTTCATGGTGTCCTCAATCCTTGTATCAAAAGATGTATGTAAGAAACAATTCTAATCCATAAATTTTGGTGAAAAGTGTAAATATCTGCAAGGTATAAGTTTTACCTGTGTGTACAGTGCATTATTTTCTACCTTTTCTATTATTTGTTAAACGTTTCACTTGATGAGGACATAGTTCACATCAGCTTTATATTGCTAGTATCTTCCTAATTATCATTGAAAATCAGAGAAATCTGATGTACGTCTCACTGTGACCTTTTCTCTAATTAAGTGTGATGTACCGGTAAACAATATCTCTGTTTGGATGTACAACTTACCATGCAGGTCAAGAGTGCCATTACGAACAGCTAGGACTTTAGCGCCATAAAATGGCAGTTCTGTAGATCGGACGTTGCCATAGAGTGTGATGATACCCTTGTGTTGGAACGGCTCCTCTTCAGTTCCAACGCTAAGGTGACCTCCGTTGGTGACGATGATATACTCTGCTTTCAACTCAACGTCCTTTTCATCAAAGATGAGTGAACCCCCTTACAGATCAAAATGATGATAACAATAATATTACCACAGTTAGAATATTACAGAATGCTGCTGCAAGTGTATAGTGACCATCTCCGACAAACACACCAGTTATCAAAGCACTCCATTGGTTGCCTACGCATACTGTGTGAAATAAGATAAAGAACTGTGGAGTGCATGAAACTTATTTGTTTAATTATTTATTTGTAGTTTTATTTTTATTTTTTATTGTCATTAACAAATCTGTTATCCACGTCGGCCCTAGTGGCCTAGACACAATTATATGAATAAAGATTAAAATTATAGACCAATTAATGGCTAAGGGCAAACTAAGAATCTTAAAAACTGCCTTGGTAGACAGGTGAGATTTCCTGCATTATATGTGACCGAGCTTCTAGGGTACAGACAGGGGTGATAGTGACCATTTAAAAAAAAAAAATTGTGTTCCCTCAACAACCAAAAAAAAGGGCTTAAGGGGGGGGGGGAATGGCATCTAACAACATCCCCCCTCCCCTTTTGAGTTAGAAAATTGGGAAAAAATTAGGACAAATCAGGAAAAAAGGGGTAAAACCGGGAAGAAAAAAAAAGAAAATCTGGAAAAAAATATTTATAGAAGATGCTTACCATCGATGAGTAAGATCTTGAGGACAGGTGTGTCTGTATCTAGCAGGATGGTTTGCCCCGCACCGATGGTAATAAATGTGCCTGCACCAGGGGGGTCATCTCCACCCCACGTAAACCTTGAGGACCAGACATCTATGTAGAAGTAGTCTGCCACTCCCTGTGACAAAGTGACAAAATGGGTATGGTTATCCTGATTTAGTCTTATTATTATTATGGCTGTAATAAAGTAATGAGTATTTGGCAGCATCTATGCCTGGGAGAGGTAAAAGCAAACTAAATCACTGTATCCCTCAGGTCTCTCCTCCCGGTTTAACTGATTGGGGATGTCCAGGTGGATCACTACACCAGGGTTTCCCTCTACTTTTAATTGAATAGTGCAGTGGGTTCTTAACATGCAAAGGTGGAGACTCTCCGCTTCACAGGGCTGACATTTTACATCCTATCCGAGAGACGATGTCTTCAAAATGTATTCCCCCTAATAGATACAGGACAAAATACCAGATACAGTTCTACTTTCTTTTGGGGCCGGTAGAATTCCCAGAGTTTTCCCTGACTGAAAAAAATATGGAACTCATTATTAAAGTTTGCCCTAATTTTCAGGAAAGCACTGGAAGTATCCTTTTAATTACCATTTAACGTCATATCCGAGGGATGATGTCTTCAAAATGTCTTCCCCCTTGTAGACACAGGACAAAATACAAGATATAGTCTACTTTCATTTGGGGCTTGCAGAATTCCCAGAGTTTTCCCCGACTGGAAAAAATGGAACTCATTATTAAAGTTTGCCCTAACTTTCAGAACAGCTCTGGGGGGTGTTTCATAAAGCTGTACGTAAAGTTACGCATTACTTTTCGAACGACTTAAATATGAAAAGCCAAATGGGATGCTCAATCAATTTTAACTGCAACAACTAAAGTTGAACTGTGCAGATGTAGATTAATATTCTTATTATAACAAACATTTGTAATGCAAAGTATATTTTTTGCCATAATTTAATTGATGTTATTGGAAATAAAGTCACACTTTGTTAAAACATCAGGAAAGACTGTAGCCATCCTATCTGGCACTTCATATTTAAGTCGTTCGTAAAGTCATTCGTAACTTTACGAAAAGCTTTATGAAACACCCCCTGGAAGTATATCCTTTCGATTTACCTGTTGTGCAAGGGCTGCTCCTTGTGACCCAACTTGAACTTTGACCTGTGTCATCTCGTTCTGATGAGACTCTGTCACGCAGACAATCTGGGTCACTGACTCTGTATTGATGACGCATCCTGTCCCTCCTATGGTGACATTGTTACCTGATGAACTGTTTGGATATGATGGAGAAGTTATGGTTTAAAAAGAGATCTTGTAAGAATCATTTATTTATCAATCACAAATTATTTGCGATTGATATCAATTGCAACTATGTACATACGAGATAGGAGACTGCAAACTTGCGATTGATTGGAGGACTAACGATTGATTTGGATCAATCGCAACTCTTTGTAAGACAGGGCCCAGGATTTATGTAGTGCATAATACCAAATACCATCTCTATTAAAGCGCTTTTTAGATATTTTTGCTGGTTATCGGATTAATTCCAGAGACATTTGATAAAGGTTTAGGAAAACTCTTTTCGAACTCATTAAGTTTGTCTCATGTGAACATTCGGTCACTGCAGAAAAATTATGATGAATTATCCCTTCTTTATGATAACTTAGATTCTAAATTTGACTTAATTTGCTTATCAGAAGTTTGGAATGTGTCTAACATGTCACTACTGGGTTTACCAGGATATACCTTGGAGGTTAAGTGTAGAAAAGATTCAAGGGGAGGGGGAGTAGGGGCATATATTCTTTCATCTCTAAAATATTCCACTCTAAATTTTGAAGTATCACATGCAGAAAGCCTTTGGCTTGAAATGTTTATTGTCAAGAGAAGAGTAATTGTGAGTATAATATACAGAAAACCAAACACTGATGTGGATGAGTTCCAAGATAGTTTGTTGAATGTTATTTCACATCTGAAAATTGACAAGGTAGATTGCATTTTGATGGGAGACTTTAACATCAATCTTTTAGATACTGATCAGAAGGTCGAAAAATTCCAAACTGCATTGCATTGTTTAGGATTAGAGCAATTAATTACAACCCCCACAAGGGTTACAAAACTGACTTCTTCTTTGATCAATCATGCATATACTAATGTAAATTCTTCAAAAATTCATGCAGGTGTAATAGAAACTGATATATCTGACCATTCTCCTATCTTTGTAATTTTTGAGCATTGTACAGTTACTAGTAATGACACGTGTTGTAGGAGAACTACTACCCGTAGCTTTAAGAATTATGAAGATAAAAAGCTTCAGGAAGAATTATCAAAAGCAAGATGGGATCTTGTTTTTAGACAAGAAGACGTGAATAAAGCATATGACTTGTTTTACAAGTTATATCAAGAGATATGTGATAAAAATGCACCAATCGTAACACAAAGACCAACCAGAAATAAAAACACTGCCAAAAAACCATGGATAACTAAAGGTATACTGAAGTCAATACGCAAAAAACAGAATTTGTATTGTAAGTATAAAAGATCAAATTTTAATTCACTATCTGGAGATAGATATAAAAAATTTAGGAATATTCTTACTTTAGTTATAAAAAATGCAAAGCGTAATTATTATAGTGATATTTTAAAACAAAACTGGCACGACACCAGAAAAACATGGCAGACTATAAATGAGTTATTGTGTGGTAAAAAAGTGTCAGGAAAGGGTACCGACATTGAAAAATTGACTATTCATAAAAACGGTGGGAGTAGGGTGATAACAGATGATCATGAGATTGCTTCTGAATTTAATAAGTTCTTTGTTGATATTGGAAAAAACCTGGCAGATAAAATACAACAGAATGATGCAGATTACACTGCATATTTAGGACCTAAGCTGAGTAAAACTCTCTTTTGGAAACCAGTGACTGAAAAAGAAATTGAGAATCACATTTCTGCCTTAGATGTTAACAAGTCATGTGGGTATGATAACATATCAGCGCGACTGCTTAGAGATGCAAGTCACTTTATTAGTTTACCATTATCTCACATATTTAATTTGTCTTTACAGGAAGGCAAATTTCCTGATGCCTTAAAAATAGCAAAAGTAACACCAATTTACAAGAAAGGGCCAAAAGACATCCCAGGAAACTACAGGCCAATTTCTGTATTACCAGTACTTGGAAAAATCTTTGAAAAAATAGTAAATAGTCGGTTGATGGATTTCTTAGATGTGAACAATGTGCTGCAGCAACATCAGTATGGCTTCCGGAAGAAATACAGTACAAAGTTATCTGTTGTTAATTTGTCAAATGCATTATTGAAATCAATAGATGAGGGAAAACTAACTATTGGTGTGTTCATTGATTTTCAGAAGGCTTTTGATACTATAAACCATGACATTCTAATTAGTAAATTATCTCATTACGGAATACGTGGCATTGCGCTCCAGTGGTTCGCAGATTACCTCAGCAATAGATTTCAGTTTGTGAAATACCGGGAAACAATGTCTCAATATTTTAAAACATCATGCGGTGTTCCACAGGGATCTGTTCTAGGCCCAACTCTTTTTCTCATTTATATAAATGATTTGCCAAACTCTACAACATTTTTCAACTTCAGGTTATTTGCTGATGATTCAAACTTGTTCCATACCTTTAAGACTGGTCAGAAAGATATTGATATGAATGAGGTGAATACGGATTTGAATAAGGTCCAGCAGTGGTGTTATGCCAACAAAGTCACAATTAATCTAAGCAAATCAAATTATATGATAATAAAGGGCAAAAGGAGATCTGTCCAAGTAAAAGGTGCTCTTGAAATATCTGGATCTAAATTACTTGAAGTAGATAAGGCAACTTTTGTAGGACTACAAATTGATAAGCATCTCACATGGATTGAACATATAAAATTGGTAAATCGAAATATTCGTTCAAAAGTCGGAATTTTGTTCAGAATAAGGCATTATGTCCCACAGAACATTTTAGTGCTATTATACAAAGCGTTAATCCAGCCACATATTTTGTATGGAATTGAAGTATGGGGAACCACATACAAAACCAACTTGAATTGTATTTTCCTTACCCAGAAAATGGCAATGAGAGCGATAACTTTTAGCCCAAGAGGTACCCATTCGGAACCCTTGTTCCAAAAGATAAAAGTTTTAAATATTTACAATCTTCATTTCCTATCCGTCTCAACCTTCATCTATGACTTATTAAATGGCAATCTTCCTCACTCCTTAATTGAATACTGTCAGGTAATAGAGCACAGATATGGCACAAGGGGCAAAGAACAAGGACAACTATATCTGCCTAAGTGCAAAACCACACAAGGTCAATTTTCAATATCATTTATGGGCGTGAAAATATGGAATAGTATACCATACGATTTAAGAGGAATTCGATCTAAAAATGCTTTTCGGAAGGGGTTAAAGAAACATCTAAATACTTTAAGTTAAACAAAAATTAAAACTTCTTAAAATGGCAAAAATAAATCTCAGATTAGAGAATTTCTAAAAAGATCACTAGATAATGATATATTTTTTATTTACTGTATGTTTGGTATTGATACGGAAGTCGACACACATTTGACTTCCATGTATATTAAGTAAGGAATATTTCTAAAGGACTATTCTATTTCTTTGTTTACTTATATAGTTTATGTTACATGTATATAATGTAGTATAGTAAAAAAAAAAAAAAAAATAGTTTTAAAATTCTTGCCAAAGACAGGGAACCAGACTCGACTAGCACTTGTGCTAACTTCTGGTACCCCCTTTAACAACAAAAGTGTACACATAATATTTTATTCCATTTGTATACGACATACTTTGTAAAACAATATTTATATTATTCATGTGTAATGTTATCGATCTTGTGTTATATTGTTATATTTTATGTAATCATGCTTGATACATTGTGTTTTACTTGTTATTATTTTTGTTGTTAATAAACTCAAACTTAAACTCAAACTTAACCCTGTGAGTATTTCTGCCATATGGACACATTAGGGCATACAGCAATCACAAAGGCTTTAGTCATCCCACCAGGTCCCTATTTCTCTCCTGGGTATGGAGAGGCAAATGTAGATTAATGCGTTTTGAATTAAATCAAGTTCAAGATGAACACGTTTGTTTACAATAACTTAATTACTAAACTGAAGCGCAAATTGAATCTTGACCTGATTGCTTATTTATAGTCAAGTATTGACCTGCTGACTCCCAAATTATCTTACTCTATTCAATTCAATTCAATTCAATTCTAAGCATTGTAAATACAGGTTAACCTGCTATAGTGACTACCTGCATAGAAAGACCACCTGTTTATGAAGACCACCCTTGAAAGTGTATGTACTAAAATATACTAATAATAATAATAAAACAATGCTTATAAAGCATTTCCAATGAAGTCTCTAAGCGCTTTTTCGTTTAAACTTCACAATTGATGCATATTTCAGCACAGAAAATTTCCAGGTTCCTGGTATAAACTTCTTCTACTGGTGTAAATATAAAATCACGAAGATCTCAAAAATGTCCTTATATTAACAGAAAACGAAGAGGCACATAAGAGTGGTTGCTTGTAAGGCACACTTCCTCCTCCTCTAAGATATAAAGACCATTGTAGTAAGTAGTCTCCATTGAGAGGTCTTTATACACAGGTTTCACTTCATTACTCTTAAAATTTGTTCATAACAAAATATCAAAGGCAAGCTCATAGTTGTATACAGTAACTGCATTACTCACAGGAAGCCGGTTCCATCAATGGTGACTGTTGTACCTCCTGCCGTTCCTCCCCTCTGGGGCTCTACAGAAGTGATGGTTGGGGTCAATGACCTCTTGTAGGTGAATGCACCCGTGGAATTGTCCTCTGACCCACTCGCAAGAATGACCCTGACATCGCACACCACTTCATCACCTTCATCTAAACATCATCAAGAATGCATTTCTAACATTACTACGATAGTCTTCTAGCAACCCTCTACGTTTGATGTAATTATCACTCATTATTAAAACATGAATGGGCTGTACAACCTGTAATAGTGAATACACTAAATGGAAACCAATCTTTCATGGCATCAGCTCCAGTCATGCTCTTTGGAATTCTTTACCCTTAGGAGTACTAAATTACTAAAATAACTAAATTATTCATAACCCTTGTAAATTTGATGTCTTTGTGATTTTTGCAACTCAAGAATGAAAATTTGACTGGAGTTAGCTAGGTCTTTGTTAAATATGTTTAGATGTATAAAGCTTTGATATGTCAAAATCTCAAGAAACGTAAATCCGTACAAATCAATTTTCCACTTACATGTACTTGAAACATAATTTAACAATATGAAAAATGCTTACAAATTAAAACAGTGACACTTCAAAGATGATTAATAGCTGTTTGTAGACTTAATGGCAAAATGAATTTAATATAAAACCATAAAACATCAAATCAATTGCTTTTAACTTTTTGAGATTTTCACCAGTTGAGAGAGAGGGAAAAGGTCACGAACCATAAATAGACCCATTTACTTTACATGTTACACATACTTCTTGAAGAAACTTTATCTACAGAAATGGCATTTTGTAAGCGTGCATGGAAACGTGCATATATTTTGATAAATATAATAGTCAAAAGGTCTATATAGAGTACCTATTAAAGTGCTAACGTCATATTCACTCGTTGTCCAGGTTACTGGTTCCAAACAACAGAGCCTGCACATGAGGCTCACCACAAAACCATTCAAGCAACGGGATGGAGCAGGGAAAATACAGTGTTTGGCGCTGGTATGATCAACATACCATTGTTACGCACAAAATTGTTTGGAACCATGCAGCCACCTTGACAACTTGGCCAGTATGACATCACACCGTTATTTTTTTGATCTTACCAAAGTTTGGTGGTACCTCACATATGATGGATGATGAGTCCGCCGACGTGAAGGGACACAGATTATCACAGACATAAACTTCTGTAGTCATCTCATCAAAACCTGAGCCACCGATCGTTAATGTGAGCCCACCTCCAAAACTTCCTGAATTGAACAACAGAATAAATATGTTGGTATGAACATAGCTCTCTAAAGCTTTATCAATTTGTTTCCATGTGTATTTAAAGAGAAAAAGAACCCACATAGAATTGGAGTACCGGTAGTATTGTATCTAGGCATGAAATCACAAATATTTTTATAAAGAAAAAATGTGACAATTTCAGAAGAATCTCAGAAGATCATCATCATCAACTTCAGGTGGCACTGTAATGTGCTGCTGTGGTCGTCACGAGAGCACGCCATGCAACTCTTTCCCCTGCCATTTGTGTTGCACCTTTCATTCCTTGTCCAGACACTTTTTTAATATCATCAGTCCAAGATACTGGTGGACGACCTCTACCCCGTTTTCGTTCAGAAACTGACCCAAAAAATAAATTGTGGTTGTAATGTAATTTCTTCTTCTTCCAGAGTAAATGGTGCTTCAAGATGATGAAGATAAACGCACTGGGTTATGAATTTTCGAGAACGAGAACATGTAAATTGTAACAAGAATGAATAAAAGTCCCATTTAGAAAGACTTGAAATTATAGGAGCTATTGCAGAAAAAACACAGAAAAAGGCAGAGAGATGTATGGGCAGAGAGATAAATAGATAGAGATAGAATTATCTGGTCTTAAGTGGAACTAAGAAAAGTTCACAAAGAAAATCCTAAAGAAATCATCTGTGTGGATCCAGAATGGTTCTGTGTTGAAACACACAAGTAAATGCCCTTCTGCCTCCAATCAGACCAAATATAATTCATCTGCCATAGTTTGTTTATTCCATTTACAACAACTGTTGCACATTTTGTGGTTTGGCTCAAGAAATTTTTTATTCAGAGCCCTACAAAATATGCCAGATTCATTAGGAAAATGGGCAGTACATGTTGTACTGAGCGAGACAGGAAGCTTCATCGGCAATTCGCTAGTAGATGTCATAGCTGTTCATGATGGCCTGTACACACTGCATCCAATTTGTTTTAATGACTTATTGCATTCGATACCAGGAATTTAAAGAAAAAGTGAAAATTAGCTCTAAAATCCTTAATTCTGCAACATGTTGAGAAATTCAAAAGCATTGGTTTCTATCAAAAGTTACTTAAAAAAAGATTTTTGATAACATTCTTGCCCATCTATATTGTTTTCAGAGACATTGCATTATATTTTAACAATGTAGCAATCAAAGAAATTTTTATGGTTGTCAATTAGAAGAAAAATATGTGATCGATTTGTCCTGAAACAATTAAAACTGGGAGAAAGGGAGTTTCATGTGCATATAAAATTGAAAATGTTTGAAACTTTTGGTGCTGACAAAAATAATCTTGAAAAAAAAAACTTTATAAAAATCATTCTATTCATCTGATGAGGGTAGAAAACAAATTAGGAAATGAATTTGATAATATAATAAAAAGAAAGTATACTGCATATGTATGTCAATCAGTGGAACAATAAAGAATAGAGATATTTATTGTTAATTTTTGCATGCAGTTTAAACAAAGATTGAGAACAGAAATAAAATGGTGATCCAGTGCTCAATGATAGTCACCATCAATGGTTCTATCACTTTTAATTAATGTTAGGCAATACAAATGAAACTGAGAAATAAAGTGATGCATTCCTGTACAGATCTAAGATTATATGAAGGTGGACCAATCACATACAAATGGCATAGCTAGAATGTTTGTAATAAACCTCAACACCTTTTACGTGGCTCTCTCTATGGGTTAATGGAAAAAATAAAGGAAAAAATTTATTTAAAAAACACACACGGAATTCAACTCTAACTCAGGTTCCGTGCGGGCCCTTTTGTACGCGAGGGTGTGGGGGTATTTTGAGAAGTTTACTCAAAAGTTGTTGTCATGATTATTTAGAGTATGTTTAAAGTTGCAATAATTCTGATGACATTTAAAGTTCATATTTTGAAAAATTTTATCAAAATAATATCCTTAAGAAACAGAGAAAATGTTTTTGATGATTGATACAATTTAACTCATAGTCATATAATCCTGGAATACTTCAAAAAGGACGCCTTGTTTTGGAAGGATGTGGGAATCAAAATGAATTATGTGCTTCTTAATTAAAAATGGAAATGCATTCCTTTCAACTTCCAAAGTTATAAAAAAAATTGAAGTGACTGTGTCAATAGTGAAAAAATGTGTAAGTAAAAGGCAATAATTAAATAAATTACCAGAAGTGTGGATGTGAAAATTTCTCAATAGTGGAAATAATCTTGAATCATTATGTGTAGAATTAAAATATCTGAAGCCTTGTTCACTTACCTGACTTAGATTGCATCACTTTTTATAGAAATTATGAAAATAATTACATTCACAATACAACGTTATTCACCCTCTATTTAATATAAATTAAATGAATGAACACTCAAAGAAAAGATACAGGTAGTATACCAATATATTTCCAAAGAAGAGCATGAAATGATCTTTCATCATTTCAAAAGACTTACAAAGTTCATCTACTTGTCTTGGGCTGGAAGGACGAATCACTTGGACAATATGGCTATTGATTTGAATATCTTGAGACAAGAACATCAATTTATTCACATATTCACAACAAAAATAATAATTTTTTAGTTTTCCTTTTCATGTGAATTTTATAATGACTGTACTAACTAAAACTAGATGAAAAGGTAGGAAATGCATATGGAGAAGACAAACTAGATTAGCTATTGCCTCTTTAGAGAAAATGTTATCACTCCCAAAGCACCTTGTTTTTGAACCAATATCAGCAAATAACGATTGCAGTCTTATCAAGTCATCCATTGCTAAGTGTGTACTAAGAGATATCAATGAATTTGAACTGGATATGCCTAAAATTAGGCCTTTCGGTGCTCAATTCCATGTCTCTTAATAATGGGCATACATGTATGTGATGGAAATACTGTTGGAGTTAATATATATTTATGTTGTTCTGGCAACTTGCTCTGAGCTTTAACCCATTAGCAACTAGAGATTTTGTAAAAATGCCATTTCACTCACTGGAAGATGTTGCGATATTGCTCTTATTTTGACATTGTTCTGAACAATATGAAACATTTATTCTTTTTCTATGAAGAGTCCTACTGTAGACATCGTAAGGATCATGCACGTATAACATCATGGGAGACCCTACAATGTATATTATAGCACGTTGAAAACAGACTAAAACGGACAGGCGGTTCAATGAGTAAAAGGAGGGCAGTTACGGGTGGTTCAATGAGTAAAAGGAGGGGCGGTTTCGGGAGGTTCAATGAGTAAAAGGAGGGGCGGTTTCGGTGGTTCAATGAGTAAAAGGAGGGGCGGTTACGGGTGGTTCAATGAGTAAAGGAGGGGCAGTTTCGGGAGGTTCAATGAGTAAAAGAAGGGGCGGTTTCGGGTGGTTCAATAAGTAAAAGGAGGGGTGGTTTCGGACGGTTCAATGAGTAAAAGGAGGGCCAGTTTCGGTGGTTCAATGAGTAAAAGGAGGGGTGGTTTCGGGTGGTTCAATGAGTAAAAGGAGGGGCGGTTTCAGGCGGTTCAATGAGTAAGAGGAGGGGCGGTTTCGGGAGGTTCAATGAGTAAAAGGAGGGGCGGTTTCGGGAGGTTCAATGAGTAAGAGGAGGGGCGGTTTCATGAGGTTCAATGAGTAAAGGAGGGGCAGTTTCGGGAGGTTCAATGCGTAAAAGAAGGGGCGGTTTCGGGAGGTTCAATGTGTAAAATGAGGGGCGGTTTTAGGTTAAGTTGCTAATGGGTTAATCTGTCAATTATACAGGGTTGTTAGGTGAGGTGTAGGGCTGGGGATGTGGTTTTAGTATGTTATTGACAGTGGAGTGATGTTCGCTAGATCATGTGTTGCAGAACTGTTTTTCTAGTTACATTCAAATCGGACTCCCCAGTCAAACATTATAATGGTGGGGTGTTAAGGAAGAATGGATGAACTTACCTTCATTAGGGGTGACAGAATCCAGATTAAGAGAGTACTCAAATGTCACGCTGCTGGTGGCAATCCCCTTTCCACTGACATGGACTTCCAGGTCATAGGTTCCAGCAGAATGACTACCAGTGGTGCACTCAATGGATGTAACCGATGAAGACGTGACGTTACACTCCACAAAATCAATGATTACTGTCACTTCAGATGCTTCATCAGAGAAAGCAGTCCCCGTTATTGTGATGGTGTCGCCCGATTGGCCGGTTGATGGCAACAACGATGACACAATGGGCGTCATAGCAGCCGTGTATTCGTACATGAGAGTGGTGTAGGTGTGCAAACCGCTTGTGACGGTCACTGTTTTAGATCCCTCTGCATGGGGTGGTGTAATGCATATGATCTGGGACAGTGTGAGTGATTGGATTTCACATGGACTATCATCAATCAAGACCTGGATTTCCTCCGCGACGAAGCCATTGCCAGCGATGGTGACGGTCTGTCCACCCTCCAAACTTCCCGAGGATGGGTCAATGCTGTCTAGTGTCTTGGAACTCCATACAGTGTTTCCAGATTCAAACTGAGCGTTACCAAATCCAGCAATGTGGAAGGAAATAGTTTGGGTACCAACAGGAACATAGCTGACATCACACACAACAGAGGCATCACTAGTCTGGTTGACAAGGCAATCAGTGCCTCCGATGTCAATTGTAATGAGACCAGTATCATTCGTGTTAAGAAAGGAACCATTGAAATTGATCACAGTGCTTGCCCCATAAACAACGGCATTGGCTGAGGTAAAGGATGTCACTACAGGTGTGCTTTCATCATTGTAATTGAAGATCATGAGATCAGGTGTGTTCCATTCGCTTTCAAATTGGCCCACACGGACCTCTATCTGGTATGCACCCTTTTGATTAGGACTTGTAATGCAACTGAAAGAGGTGTAGCTAGATTCCTGTATGGTACAAGGTGCACCTCCAAGACCTCCCATAGTAACCACTGGCTCTGACGAGAAACCAGATCCTGAGAATAGTATCTCAGTTCCACCGGCAATCGATCCCTGCTGGAGTGACACCGTATCCACTTGAGAGAAAAGAACAAAAGAGCGCTGCACAGGGACCTTCGGCAAGATCTGCGCAAATCCAAGGTTCTTGATGTTAACAGACACTCCCTGCAGGACCCCCGTCTCTAAGACGTCTCCGGCTTCTACATTACACTGGACTAAAGTGGACGATGCCGAATCAACACTGCATGACTGGGTCCCGACCAAGACCTCAACTTGGCAGGACATGCTGCTCAATCCCGTTCCAGTGATGTTAAGCAGAGCTCCTTCTGTTCCGGTGTTGGGACTGATCATGCTCACGGTTGGCGTGTGGCAGGTGGAATAGGTAAATGTGAAGACGTCCTCAGAGCTGGTATCTCCTCCATCATCGGTGCATCCTTCGATGGCGGTAGTATCTCCTGGACAAACTCCTCCTGATGAAGGATCAGCCACACCTATGTAGGAACACAGCGACAAGAGAAAGATTTATTGATTGGCATTGAAGCACGTTTACCAGGATAGAGATATCATAACATGGGAAATAATTTTTGAAAAGCCTAGGATCAAATTCTTCTGTCAGCAGAAACATTAACTCAGGGGTGATAGTGAGCACTAAAAAAAAAGTTTTTTCCCCCCCTCAACCAGGCCCCCCCTTGAGTAATAAATAAAACTAGATAGAATTCGACTGCGCGCAGTCGAAAATGAGGCCTCCTTCATAGACCAATTTTACAAACCGAAACGGAAGAAATTTTCAAATTCAAGTTCAATTGTAATCCATTAACATGTTCTCAGAATATTGTGATTACAAGCAATTTCTCATATACATATATGACCCTTTGATCTTTGACCTCATGACCCTAAAATCTACTCAGTTCATTGGCTCTGCAAGATGTCCTGAGTTAAATAGTAATCCATCTGTCAGTTCTAATGAGAATGCTTTCACAAGCTATTTTTGCATACATAATGAGCCCATGACCTTTGATCTTTTGAACCAAGAATCTACTCAGTTCATTGGCTCTGCAAGATTCATAAATGATCTAAGTTGGCAGGAATCCATCAATCTGTTCTAATGATAATACGATCACAAGCTATTTTTGCATACATAATGAGCCGCATGACCTTGACTTTACCTCATGACCCCAAAATCTAATCAGTTCATCAGCTCTGCAAGTAACATACATGACCTAAGTTTGGCAGGAATCCATCAATCGGTTCTTGAGATAACGCGATCACGAGCTGTTTTTGCATACATAATGTGCGCTGTGACCTTTGACTTCGTGACCCCAAAATCTTATCAGTTCATCGGCTCTGCAAGTAACACACATGACCTAAGTTTGGCAGGAATCCATCAATCGGTTCTTGAGATAACGCGATCACAAGCTGTTTTTGCATACATAATGAGCCCTGTGACCTTTGACCTTTGACCTCGTGACCCCAAAAATCTAATCAGTTAATCGGCTCTGCAAGATACATACATGACCAAAGTTTGGCAGGAATCTATTAATCGGTTCTTCAGATCACGCGATCACAAGCTGTTTTTGCATACATAATGAGCCCTGTGACCTTTGACCTTTGACCTCATGACCCCAAAATCTAATCAGTTCATCGGCTCTGCAAGATACATACATGAACAAAGTTTGGCAGGAATCCATATATCGGTTCTTTAGATAATGCGATCACGAGAACGGGACGTACGTACGGACGGACAACCCAAAAACATAATGCCTCCGGCTACTTCGTAACAGAGGCATAAAAAAGAGGGTTCGGGGGGAAAATATGGCATCTAACAACATTCCCCCCCTTGAGTAAGAAAATTAGGAAATAAGAGGGGAAAATTGGCAAAAATCGAGATAATCAGGTTAAAATTGGGAAGATAACAAAATTATTTTAAAAAATAAAAAAATTGGGAAGAAAAAAAAAATCAGGAAAAACTAGATGGAATTTTGACTGCGCGCAGTCAAAAATGATGCCTCCGCCATAGAGCAATTTTACAAACCAAAACGGAAGCAATTTTTAAAATTCAAGTTTGATTGTAATCCATCTGTCGGTTTTAATGATAATGCATTCACAAGCTATTTATAGTCATACATAAAGAGCCCCATGACCTTTGACCTGATGACCCTAAAATCTAATCAGTTAATTGGCTCTGCAAGATATATACATGTCATGAGTTTGATAGTAATCTGTCTATTGGTTCTCATGATAATGCGATCACAAGCTATTTGTGCATACATAATGAGCCCTGTGACCTTTGACCTTGTGACCCCAAAATTTAATCAGTTCGTTGGCTCTGCAAGATACATACATGACCCAAGTTTGGCAGGAATCCATCGATCGGTTGTTGAGATAACGCGATCACGAGCTATTTTTGTATACATAATGAGCCCTGTGACCTTTGACCTTCGACCTCGTGACCCCAAAATCTAATCAGTTCATTGGCTCTGTTAGATACATACATGATCCAAGTTTGGAGGGAATCCATCAATAGGTTCTTGAGATAACGCGATCACGAGAACGGGACGTACGGACGGACGTATGGACGTACGGACGGACGGACGTATGGACGTACGGACGGACGGACAACCAGAAAACATAATGCCTCCGGCTACTTTGTAGCGGAGGCATAAAAATAATAATTGGGAAACCGATTTAAATCGAGTAATTATCAGGCCTGGTATATTGTGGTGTAACAAAAAAAGCATAATCAGATTCTCTTATATATGAGAGAGCTAAGTTTACACCCACCTGAATCTAGATCGTTTTCAGCCTCGTATCCAGTAACTGTTACTGTGATAGGTAGCGTGGTGGATGTACTGGAACTGACTACAATGATACCCGTCATGTAGATAGGATCATCTGGATTCTCATAGTTGACAGGATCACTGGAGTAGTAGTACGTACCTGGGGCATCAAACTTGTAGGAGAATTTACCTGTCGATGATACAGGAGGGAAGAAAAGAAACGATAATGGTCTGGTAGGAGGTTTTATGTGTAGTACCGGTACTAATAAGATGTTGCTCACACTGGAACCTGTGGAATCGGTCTACAAAGTAAACTTTACGGTTTATGGTATTTGTTTTTCTTGCATGTTTTAAGTGGAAATTAAGCATTTTAATTTCAACAAATATAATATTAACTGACTGCTAAGATAGCAGGCAACCAGTGGACTTAGAACATTAGATCCTATCTTTAGAAAATGGTTATTGACAACTACTGCCTTATTAGACAAAAATACAACTACACCAAATCTAAGACCTTGGTAGCTTTTCACGAAACCGTCATAACTTATTCCAAAGCGTGAATTAAATTTATCACACATTTCAATGGATGTCGGTGAACTTGTTCTCTTGATGGTTTCGTGAAACAAGGCCCTGGTTACAAAACTACTGCTCTATCGCTCAGCTGTCAAAGTTTTTCACTTTTTTCAACATTTATTTTGAATACCATGTCTTCTCAAACAAAGTTTCAAACACACCAGTGCCCTCTATCATCAAAAGCTACAAAAAAATTAATCAGGTAGGTACAATGCATGGTAAGATACATTTAATTGCAGGAAGATTGGAAATACATGTACAATGGATATATCATTGACACTATGAACATGGCAGACAAAGAAAGCGGACAAAATATACAGTTCCTCAGGTAGACAAAGGAACATCCCTTCACTGCTATTATGTAAAAATGTGTAGAACAGGTGAATATGCCTGTGACACCTGTTCCACACATTTTTACATAATAGCAGTGAAGGGATGTTCCTTTGTCTACCTGAGGAACTGTATATTTTGTCCGCTTTCATTGTCCGTCATGTTCATAGTGTGATTGTAAAAGGGATCCAGTAACTTTGTCTTAGATCCTTTAGAAATAATCCTTGATTTAGCTCATGCTGCAATGATAATTATAAACCTTTAGGTCAGTCAGGAACTCCATGACTTTTACAAGCCGATCACCTGTCTGATTATCAAGATATTAGACGAGGCGTCAAAAATATCGATACCAGCAGGCTTCCGCCTCACGTATTGGCGCATCGAGGCTGCAATTACGGCCGAGGCCTGGCTGGGGCAATTATTTTTCAATTATTAGCCCAGCCGGCTTGCGCCAGGCTGGGATCTGAGGCTCAGTTTCCATTCGAAAGGCGGCAGCCGGCGCATGCTTTTGAATGCCATTTCCTACCGCCAGCGGTAGCCGGCTGAGCTAATTTAAAAAATGCAGCCAGGACGCACAAGTGCAGTTAGCTGCCGCTGGCTGGTATATTTATTTTTGACGCCTCGCCTTAATGATTGGAATTACAAATTTTGAAAACCGTTTGCCGAACGGTTTTCATAACACTACAGTCTATTGGGGAAAACAAGTATGGTAAAACCGGTCACTCAAAGATTTTTACTTTCTTGAGGCACTTCTTGATCATTTTGAAGTGCGATTTTTTTAGGGCTTTAATATTACACCATATCACAGACACTGGTAACATGTAGGACCGTGTATCTCAGATTTAACATTGTTAAATGATCCCTTTAAGTCAATATTCATGTCACAGGGCCCAGGTTTATTACTTGAGGCCTCGTCGTGCCTTTGAACTTACCCGCAGTGCCAAATGGTCCGCTGTTGAAACCGGAGCCATCATACAAAGTGTCTGCTGCACTGGATGTTTGATGGACAGAGTACTTGATGCCACTGACATACATGGGTATAATTGCTGTCCATGTAACTATATCTCCTGCTGCTATGTCGAGCTTAGGGGGATCCCAGGCATAACCGATCCCATAGGCTTTGTAGGTAAAATTAAAAAATAGTAGTAATTAATAATAGCTCAGTCACCAAATAGACCTGATCTGTGGATTTAAATGCACAAGTTATATGTACAAATTTAGCTGTAGATCATTGTTTAAATGTTCAAAAAATAGCAATGTTCAAAATGTTTAAAATTACTTTATAATACCCAATGCTGTAATTGAATGAATAATATACTGGTCCAGGGAGGTGTTACACAAATATCCTAAGTTGAACTTATCGCTAAGTTGGACTTAACAATTATGGAAAGCCGTTAGCAGCTTTGAAAATATTTTGTAAAAGACATTTTAAAAGGCATAAAATGTTGATTCAAATCATTCATATTTTCTATAATCAAGGAGATTTCATGTTCTTGATGTAGAATTTATGAAAAGTCTAAAATACTTGAATGGCTCTTCATGACTTTTAAGTCCAACTTAGAGTTTAGTTTGACTTAGGATCTTTGTGAAACACCCTCCAGGACAGCACCAAAGACTCACTTTCATGCTTTCCAAGATGGCTAATCGTGTGATGAGAGTTGACTTGTGGGCTCACACAGGTCATGAGGTCATCAGCTACCATGCTAAGCGCACAGGCCTCGTCTCCGATCAACACCTCAACGTCATCTGCAGATGTCCCAAATCCTCCCCCGGTGATGGTAACCGTTGTACCTCCGAACAGGGATCCCGATTGTGGAAACACACCGGTCACAACCAGAGCATAGCTCACTGCTAAGTTCACATCCTCAGACCTTGGGATTTATGCAAGAAATATCAACAATTTTAAGCCCGTCTGTACTAGTTTTGCCAGGAGGGATTACACCACCCAGCGTGGTCACTGACAGGTGGTTATCTCATCAACTCATTTCTCAATTAACATAAGAAAAAGACGATCATGGGGGACCAACGGGCACTGCTTAGGCATTGTTTTCTATATAGAGGGAGCAAGTAGCTACAAGTAGTACAGTAGGGCTTGAAGGGAAGAAATATCAACAATTAAAAGTTTTGGGTCAGTTGGTTAATGCCAAGAGAGAAAGAAGGAAGTTTTCCATGTATTAATTTATGTCCTCAAAGGGGGATTTCCAGGGGATAGATATCCTGTTGTTAGGAGGCACGTGTACATGTTTATGATTGTCTGGAAATAGTTGTAAGGATATACCTAATCTTGTTTGGGCAGAACCTCAACCACCCAACAAAACTATATAAATGAATACATAATTAACCTATTTTTAGAACTAACCTACAGAAAATTACAATCTTCCTTTCAGAAATACATTCTACAGAACTTAGTTAGTTATACATGTACAACCTCATTTCTTTCTCTTTTCATCATACTATAAATTAAATTAGTTTTTACATCTTCATCTTTCCATTATACTTCTATTTCTTTCCACTTTCATCATTTTAGTTCATTTTCATTCCTCTTTCATCTCTTAATTTTGACTTATTTTCTTAAAATATCAATTTTACAAGATTAATCCTCTGTTTTAATTGGTACCAATGCATGGAGCAAGATTTCTATAAATAACATATTCTTAAATTGATGATTGAATAGCCATTCTTCTCAATAAAGCATAGCCATAAATCGAATAGATATAGGATTACTGTATCTGTCTGTTAAATTGACTTTGCTACTGCATAGAGTGATGTTGTAATTATACAAACAACTTACGCTTTCTTGGCATAACCAACCCCAGCAATGCTGACAAAGGCATTCTGAGCACCATAAGTATGACTAGGCAGAACGCAGACAATCTCGGTGTCGCTTTGAGATGAAATCTTGCATTCCTTTCCTCCAACATCCACGCTCGCACCCGAACTACCAAACTTGGTTCCTACGATGGTCAGATCGGAACCACCTGGACATAACAAAAAACAATAGTGAGCTCCCTGTCAAAAACCATGTGAATCTCCAAGTGTTGGGATAATAAGAAATAATTTCCCCCACAACAGAATTAAATCCTTTGTACCCCTAACAACCACAGACTGAAATAATGTACCTAACTGCAGCAAATTCTCGACAAAGATACAGAGATAAGTTGAAAATAGCATTCCACGACCACCTTTTGGCAAAATAAAGAATAAGCAAATCTTCTCTCTCTTTCTCTGCGCATTATCAACTTCGCGCCGTCCTTGTCCATAAAACCCCTTACCCAATTGGCTACTGAATATTTAAATTCTCATAGGCTTAATACATTGATCACATGGTTCCCGTTGGCAATGGATAATTATAGGGGTGCTGCACAGTATCCAGAAGAAGAAGTCATTCATTTCATATTGCTTCACAATTATCCAGATATTATATAAGGAACTGGGGTGTCATGGATTTATATATACATGACAAAAGTTGCTTTTTATCTTACAAATGTAAGAGTGTTGGTTATGCATATCATATGAATTTTGACCCCCCCCCCCCCCCCAGAGTGGTTAAGAAAGGAACCAAAGTGTTAATGGGATTACATGCGAAAGAGGCTTTATTGGTGATTTTGAGGAAATGGGTCTGTTCACACATACCTGTTACACTTGATACATTTGGACTGATAGATGAAATGGTTGGTGTGATGTCTCCATTCAGTGTAAACACACCATCTAGACTGGCAGATTCACCATCTGGTATGAACACGTTCACTGAAGTATTGCTTTCTGCACTGATGGACTGCGAGTTAAAAACAAAAAATACATCATTTAGACCGGCAGATTCACTGATATTGTATGAACACACTCAAAATGAACTTTCACTCCAGGCATTGCTTGACTCTGGGTAAAACAAAGAAATATGTGAACATTTTCATACATTTTTCACATCACATGAAACATTTACATATATATAAATGTGGTATATATATATATTAATATCTGTCTAGAAGGCCATACCGTATATATATCAAACAGTAATTAAATGTCTTCCATTGGTAAAGCAGAAAACTAGTAGTTTTATCATCTCATTTACAAAAATTAATCCATTGAGTACTGACTTATCTATTTTTTTAAAGCGTTAAAAAACGGGTACCACTTGGTTCCTGTATTGAAGCCATGGGTTAAATATTTCTAAGAATGGTATCCTACCTCTGACTGAACTTTGCATGTAATAATAGCATAAGACACAGAGATGATATCGCAATCTCTGCCTGCTACTGTGACCTCCATGTTGTCACCGAAGCCATACCCATTGATGGTTACAACTGTTCCACCTACAAAACAAAAACATAAACAATTAAGATCAAGAATATATACATGTAGTCATACTTGCAGATAAATACAATTGGTGGTATAATTCCAATACCGTATATAACGGTGTATAAACCCGCTTTTTTGCCGCCGAAAAAATTTCAAAGTCGGGGGTGCGGTTTTTAAAGTTTCAATTTATTCCCCTCCACCTGGCGCTATGCCTGGCAATGTCTCCCAGCTCGGTAATTGGTGTGTTGACTCACCACTCGGAAACTAGAACACTCAAATTTGTCTGTCATCTTGGTTTGAAAGTAATCTTTCTGATAGATCTCAATATGTAGTTTATAATAATAATTCCTCCAATTTTTCTTCTATTACATGGTGTACCACAAGGTTCTATCCTAGGTCCCTACTGTTTTTTAATTTACAGTACCGTAATGATCTTACACACAAAAAAAATAAAAAATACACGAGGGCGGTTTATACAACGTTATTTACGGTATACAAATAATGATTGCTCGGAGGTGCATGGTAAATCTATTGCCTAATGTGACCTTGAAGCTAGACCTGTGTCCTGTAAGTCGATAAAAATCAATTCTCAATTCTTGCTACAACTGATTATATTTTGCAATTGATTGTATCTTTCTGTAATACATAAAATTGATTAAAAGTAACTTTTCATTATAGAGATACATTGGAATGGAATGGGTACAATTAAACTCAAGGGCCGGGACGCATTTGATTGCAACTCTTTATGTTACAGGGCCCGGAGACTCTTATTAAAGACCTCTGATTGATTTTCTGTATACTCAAACGGGCTCCAATAAATAGACATAACTTTGAAGGAAAATAAAGTTTATTTTTACCTGCAGTACTCCCTGAAGAGGGGCTGACTGATGTTAAGCCAAATGTATAGTCGAAACAGACAGCACCTGAAAAATATAGAGGATATAAATAATAATAGTGATAATAATCTGGTTTTATATATAATGTTAATACAAAATACTGTCCCTAAGAAATGTGAAGCACATTACTCTTCACATCATCATAAAAAACTGAAGCGGTTTTTATTCAATTCAATTCAATTTTATTTCGTCCAATAATGACATGGAATTTCATTGTGGAATTTTACATATTGCGTTTACATTATAATCATGTATAAAAAGACATCAAAAGCATGACATTGAAAAAGGAAATAATTACATTCAAAATCGGTGTCTGAACGAGCCTTAAAAAAGATATGTTAACACGTCTTCTATCCGAGTCTTATTCACAATAGACACTGTAACTGCATGCCTTAGAATACTAGCTGCAGTTGAATAAAATGGCTTAAATATATATATAGCTTTACTTTTCTGTATCTTATGACAGATAGACAAGCGAGTATGCTTAAAAGCGACTTTGATTCTCAAAGCTACCTTTTCTCACCCCACTTGGCATATTCAGTTACAAGTAAAATGGTTCATTTTTACACGGCATTAATTAACCCCCCCCCCCTCCCCCCCCCCCCAAACAAAAGACAGAAGACTTTTATGTTTAATTTGTTAATTTTTTTATTTTAATTAATTTTCTGCCAAACATCCAACCAGGCCTTTGCGTTCGGTTCGGCTCGGTTCGGAAGTGCCATGTTCGGTTCGGCAGTTCAGCTACAGCACTACATTCAATTTTATTTTGTTGGCGCAATATATCTCCAGCTTTCATTGGGTTGCGCAACGAATTTTGACTTCCGGATCATGGGACCTACAGTTGTCCACTAAATGCAACATATGATATGAAATTCAATATATACTTACATGGGGCCACTGCAGTATCAAGTAAAGTTCCATATACAAATCGATGTACACGTTTACCATGAATTCATGCAAAAATAAAGAAGAAAAGACATAATAAGCTCTCAAAAATGTCATCACTTTGCAGACTGATTATTTCAAAGGAACCTACAGCAATTCTATATATTTTCCAGTTCTTATACATTTTTCATCCCTGATATCACTGAGAATATATTACTAATTCAATGGGACTTGTAGCAAACTGTTAAAGAACAGTGAACTATTCATTTTCTTCATCAATTAGACATTGCTCATTGCTCATTATGCCTATTTGTGCTTTATTGACTACGACAATGCCTTTGATAGAGTAAGACATGAAAATCTAATGGCTATATATGCTCTGTATATCAGACATTGATGGGAAGAACCTGTACTGGGAGCAGTAAGCTGTAAACAAGAGAGGAGTTTGGCAAGGCTGCATAATGTCACCATATCTATTCTTGCTATAAAGTGAGATGATAATGTGTGAAATATCTGACATGAAGGGTATTATAGTTTTTTTTTTTTTTTTTTTTTTTTTTTTTGTACCCCTCGACAGGCCATTTTATTGAAAATAAATCTCTGAATAACATATTTGAATACATGTACAAATGAATATCATATAAAACTTCAGAATAAGATAAACATATAATAAACGATGGCTGAAAGTATAACATATTGGTAATGAATTGATGTGAATTTACCGGTAAGCAAATTTAAGCAACTTCAGGAAATTTAAGCAAATTTAAGCAACTTTGGGAAAAAGAGATGCTGAAGTCCAATAAATATAACATTTAAAAAAAAGTATTGGCAAAAGTAGAAGAAAAAAAGTATTTTACTAAACTCACTTAAAGTGACTGGGGCCATGAAGGGTCCACTCTCAAAGGAGGCCATCTGTGAGTAACAAAATTTGAAATTTAACATCAATTTGTTGTTTTTTATATAATTTTTTTCCACTTCAAAACACACATTACCATATGCATGAATGGGAATCTGATTTAAAAAATTATGGTACAGCACATACATGTAAGTAGAAAATGTTAAAAGACATAAAGTTAACATGTTACTTTATTATGTAAGGAAAATATAATAAATATAGATTAGAGGATATTGGAGGGCTACAGTGTAGGCATGAAGCCTGATTTAAGAGTGAGTGAAAAATGATAGTAACTTGTGATTCTACAAACACCTTGATAGAGAGAGGAGAGGTGAAATAGGAAGGTGAAATAGGAAGGGAAAAGAGAGAGAGAGACAGAGAGACAGAGAGAGAGAGAGAGAGATAGGGGAGACTTACAGGGAGGGTAGAGAGGGAGATAGCAGAAGGTGGAGAGGGAAGAAAGAGAGAGAGGAGAGGGGTAGAAGGAGATAAAGGAGATAGAGAAGGGAATGGAAAGGGAAGGAAAATGAAGAGAGGGGTTGTAAGAGAAGGAAAAAAATCATTACACTGTTTTATGATGTGACGATTACTCCAGCCATTACTTAATCAAAGACATAGGGTTAGGGCTAGAGTTGTGACTGGATTTAGACTATGTTACGGCTCATGGTAGGTACACTACTTTGTGTTGGATCCAGACTTGAAAATAGAAGTTTGTTGTTTGTCCAAATTTGACTACGGAGCGATTCTCACTGTAGCACAGGTTGTAAAATAATTCCTTTAGATGGTAGTACAGTATATTGTTTTATTTTGATTGACTTTACACAACAAGAACCAATGTGTAGTCTGCAGTAAACCAAAGCACTGTCAGTTATATTAAGCCTCATTCAAACATGCCACGGCACAACCACAGCGTCATTTAAAAAATGTTAAGTGTAATACGTGTCACATTTACTATCTTGTTAGACAGAGCTCCATGACTAGACGGCGGTTTACGGCGTCATATCTTTACAAGCCAGTCACTGCATAAATACCTCAGGTTGTTCTGAAGGAGTATATACTCTGACAAAGGTGGCGTAGATCCCACCAGGATTGAGAGGGCCATTGACTGCGGTGAGAGTACTGGCACTTGTTGTTTCTCTCCTTCTTCTACTAGGACTTCCAGCCGAACCTCCAGTGTCACAGGTCGATACATCGTCAGTTGTTGCACCTATAACAACTTTAACTTCATCAGTTGGACAGCTAAAATTTTAGGCAAAAAGAAAAGCAAATAAAGGGATGTAAGTAATCACTGGCATTTTGGTGCTGTGGTCTAGTGAAAGAGACTGAAGCTCACAAGGTAGAGGGTTCAACACCCAACCCGACACTAATATGCTTTGGAAAGACGTTCTATCTTTGACAATTTTGACCCAGGGGTTAAAGGTACCTGATAGTGCTTGAACATTCCTCAAGTTCCTTTTGCGGCTTGGCTTTAACTGGGGTAATAATGTCAGAGTGCTGTGAGCATCACATACCATGACAGAAACTTTCTAGTATTATGTCAAGATCATGTTCGTAACATTAAGGCTTCCACATTGAAAGGACATTCCCTTTACATAATCCCTAAAAATCAATGAATGTTTACTTTCAACAACAAAAATTTTGATGATATTTTCAATGATTTTTGACAGCATTCGTGAACTGAGAGCATTAATTGATTAGGTCTTATTCAACGTACTACATACTTTGTTTTGTACATGTCTATAGAAAAGTAAATTTTTACTTTTAATTTGTAAATTCAATTGGTTTCAGCCTTAAAACTGCAATTTTTTATGTTTTTAATAACAAACCATATCAAACCAAATCAAATAAGAAGAAACAAAAGAAAGAGAGGAAGACAAAGGACAAAGAAATTAGGACGATATAAATCTGGATGGAACGGTGGTAGAGTAGTGGTCCCATAATCTGGAGGTTCCAGTTTTGAAACAATTGTTGCCCTTGGTGCCTCTTAATTAGAGATTAATTCAGCATAAAGAAAGTCCTTTGGATAGGACTCAAAGCTGTAGGTCCACTGTATGCTTATCCTCATATACAAGCGCTTGCTTTCTAAGCCAGCAAATATAAGAATTGATTCGTTGATCAATCAATCAATCAATCAATGTATACTCACTTGCTGTATACAACAGCCCTATATGGTGTTCCTGTTGTGTCCTTTGCTTCCTCGTAGCTCATGATCTGTTCAGGATCGTAACTAGAGTCTGAAGAATCTAGGTCTGCATCACCATCCTGCAGTTCTACAACAATCACCTCGCAACAACTTGAAAGGATAAAAACAAAACAAAGAAAAAATTTAAGCACTTCATAAAATAAGATTAACATGTACATATATGTACTTTGATCCCAGGTCAAAGATTCCACATGCTTAAAAAACTAAGTTTCTACAATTTTCTGAGTCATTATTTATTTATTTATTTGTTTAAATTCAATAAATTGGTTTCATTTCGTTTATTATCTGTATAAAATTATATACACTTGAAATATTGTATCAAACCATATTATGTTCATGAAAATGTATAATGAAAAGAAAAAAAAAGGATGCAGAAACCAATAAATCAAATCAAATCAAAAATCAAATTAAGATTTAGTTCGATGACACATCCAACAGTTTTTACCTGTGCTCTAAATACCTCATTATGGCATTAAAAAAACAATTTATCCAAACTACAAGTATTATACAAAGAGAACTAAAACGCATTATAGGGAATACCTAAGGTAGACTATGCAAGTCTTTTTCGGGTGTTAATTAAATGTATTGTCAGACTTCTACAAAAAAATACGTTGTCCTGAAAGTTTAAACTGCCTTCAAAAAAAATATTTAAAAAATCAGTCTATTGATAAACACCTCACGTAAAACCGTAACCATGAAAAAGTGTTGTCTTCTTTGCCACACTGAAGGAAACATTCATATTTTATGGCAAAATTACATACATTAAGACCCAAATAATACAAAATGCCCTTATTCTGAATTCAGTGATGAAATGACATGGTGTTGTGAAATAACTATTTAATCATATTAAACCTAAGATAATGTGACTAAATAAGATCATCACATGTATTTTTTCTTTTTTTGTTTATGTGAAATAGATGCATAACAGCAACAACTAAGATACAACAGGACTCTGCCAGAAGGGCACTGAAAAAATTTGCACTGTGCACGACCCAATAATAAACTTTTTGTTGTTGCTAAAGCATTAGTATTGCTTTCCCTTCAGTTGCTACAAGGGTGTGGCACAAGCTACATTTACCACCGACCTGAAGACTACAACATCTTTACGTGTGGACCAGTACAATAAACTTCTGAATATATTAAGGCCCACTTATTTTGTTAGAGAGCAGAAGTTGTTACACATCATATAGGCTCAAATGGTGTTGGTGCAGTGTTTTTAATCCTTGTTTATTGAGTGGTCCTTATTCTACATTGTGGAGCAAATTGTGAAGTGCTTTTAAATGCAAGGCTAAGCTGGACGCTATACCAAATACTCTGTGGTTTGGATTGCATTGGATTGCTGAAGTGTTCTCATACCTAATGGTTCCATTGTGTTCATCATAAGGCGGCAACGTCATCGTGAAGCTTGTTTGCGAGATTGCACTATCGCTAGGGGGAGGTACTGAATCAACAAAGAGAATACATACGTTAAGTATTGAAGCACAACACAAGTGAATGTAAAGTTTCATAATTATGTCTGTGTACTGGCAATCTATCCCATTTTTCGGAATGGCATGGTATGAATTTCACTTTTGTAAACCCTGACCCCGTATCCGGACACCTACACATCACCCCCTGGATAACCACTCCAGTCAACTATCCCCCGCACAACTACCCCCTAGGATAATTGAACGGGGGGTAGTTGTCCTAGAGGATGGTTGTTGAAGGGGGTAGTTGTCTGGGGGGTAGTTGACTGGGGGAAGTTGTCCAGGGGTAGTTTTCCTAGGAGTACTTGTCCTAGGCAGGGGTAGTTGTCTGGGGGGTAGTTTTCCGGGGGGGGGGGGGGGGGTAGTCGTCCTACAGGGTGGTTGCCCTAGAACCCCCTGACCCACATGCCAATCCTTATGTGCTCTGCATCTATAATGTATTACTTTGTATGTTTGTCTTGCATTTTCTATTGTCAAATATATAAACAAATGTATAATAATAATGATAAAAACAATGATAATAATAATGAAAATAACAACAATATTTACAACAACAAGAATAACAAGAACAACAATAAAAACAATAATAACAATAATAAAAATAACCAGATGAATGTTCGACTACACGCGGTCGAAAATGATGCCTCTGCCATAGACTCTAATTTACAAACCAAATTACAAGTTTTTTTTCATATACATGTATGACCCTTTGAACTTGACCCTAAAAGCCAATCAGTTCATTGGCTCTGCAATATACATGCATGTCCCGAGTTTGATAGTAATCCATCCGTCAGTATTGACAATGCGTTCACAAGCTATTTTTGCATACATGAGCCCTGTGACCTTTGACCTTGTGACCCCAAAATCTAATCAGTTCATTGGCTCTGCAAGATACATACATGACCCAAGTTTGGCAGTTATCCATCAATCGGTTCTTGAGAAAACGCGATCAAAAGCAATTTTTGCATACATTATGAGCCCTGTGACATTTAACCTTTGACCTCGTGACCCCAAATTCTAATCAGTTCATTGGCTCTGCAAGATAAATACATGACCCAAGTTTGGCTACTTTCTAGTGGAGGCATAAAAAAAACGTTAGGACTTCACTGCAACAACAAATGTATCAACCTGGAGCTTCGGCATTGAGTCAATGTCGATATTTGGCAACCTCTGAGGGTGGGTGCAGGCTTCAAATTGATGCCTGCATTAGTCACAAGGATAACGCCAGCCTTACCATTTGGGGGTGAAGCCAATCCTAGCCCAAGGACATGCACTTTGACCTCGTATTCCTCAGCAGGGGACTCCCCTACATTACAGGTGATTTCAGTATCGGTCGATGCCATGACCTCACAGGTAACTCCATTGATAGTGATAGTATTCTCAGACGACTCTGTACTGAACATGGAGCCAGTAATGGTGATTGCTGTGCTGTTAGTGGATGAACCTGTAAAATGATAACAAGCATGGTGTTGTTGTCAATTTTTCTGGCATGCGAAACCAGTGGCGTAGCTACAAGGGGGGGGGGGGATGTCTCCCCCATCAAATTGCCTCCCCCCCCCCCAAAAAAAAGGGGAAAAAAGAGAGATAGGAAGGAGAGAGACGGAAAAAACAAGAAGAGAATATGAAAGCTCCTGTGCGCAAACAGTTGTGCTGCCCTCTTTATACCCACGCATGAGCGACTTAAGTTTACATTGTAAATAAGTATCAAAAATGTAAATGCTGTAGATTTGTGACGTCCCTTGAGGGACCAATGGTTAGAGCAGCCAGTGGCATGAATGGCCTGGCATTGTCCAAGTTCAGCTTAAGTCTATCTTAGTCTTTGTGGAACACCCCCCTGGTCTACAATCCCGATGGCACACATACCTTGAGTAGGTGTGATTGATGACAAGGTGGGCGTGGCCTCGTCAGTGTACTCAAATGAACAGTCACCAACGCAGGAGGCTATCAACTTCTTAGCTCTTACTTGAACCTGAGAATTACGGAAGAAAATGTTCAATAAAAATGATAAAAACATCATCACAAGTACAAGTTTGCCAACATCCAATAGGCATTTCAACGGGATGTCAGTGAATTTTCATATCCACACAATGTGTGTCTGGACAGGTTGGTCATCAGGACAGCTTATTTCAAACAGTAATTTGTAGAAGTATATAAGCAATATTTCATACATTACTTAATACTTGTGTAAACAATATAAAGAAGAACAATATTTATGATGGTTAGTCCTATTTGATGTATACTTTTAACTATAAAATCTAAAGACAAAAGTGACAGCTTTGTTTTTTTCTTGTGACAGCTTGCTGCCAAGATGCCACTGAATCCTACATACATGTACCATACCATACCATACCTGCGGTTTGTCGTGAGGGGTCCTCAGAAACTCTCCGGGGATGGGGTTCAGGAAAAGATATCCGTCCACCTGCTTCGTGACTTGAAGATCCACTCCAGACTGCTCATTGGTGAGGTCGTGGCTTAGCTGCCATGGAAACAGAAATCAACAAAAGCATGTTAAGTGGGTTCCATGATACATCTATATTTCACTATATTTGCTGCATCATGTGATTAGCTTTTTTAAGATACAATAAACTTTCCAAAATCTGAAATAGGAGTTACATTTCTGTATCAAAGTGATTCTGATTCAATAATTGGTCTTTTCATAATTTAATAATAATGATAATAATACATAAGATTATTGAGATGCCAATTCTACTTGATATCAAATGATCTAGGCGCACAAGTGCATTTACCATCCATTTACTTTTCTTTTGCTATCTCGCTCAACAGGTAAGATTGTAAAATGGCAAGCGTGTGTTTTGACGGTCCAGATAATGAATCATTAGACCAAACTGTCTGGTCCTATCATTATACTCACTACTGTGATCTGAACCTAGGACCTACAATCAAAGTGAAGGTCCAGATAATGAACCACTAGACCAAACTGTCTGGTCCTATCATTATACTCACTACTGTGATCTGAACCTAGGACCTACAATCAAAGTGAAGGTCAAGATAATGAACCACTAGACCAAACTGTCTGGTCCTATCATTATACTCACTACTGTGATCTGAACCTAGGACCTACAATCAAAGTGAAGGTCCAGATAATGAACCACTAGACCAAACTGTCTGGTCCTATCATTATACTCACTACTGTGATCTGAACCTAGGACCTACAATCAAAGTGAAGGTCAAGATAATGAACCACTAGACCAAACTGTCTGGTCCTATCATTATACTCACTACTGTGATCTGAACCTAGGACCTACAATCAAAGTGAAGGTCCAGATAATGAACCACTAGACCAAACTGTCTGGTCCTATGATTATACTCACTACTGTGATCTGAACTCAGGACCTACTATCAAAGTTAAGGTCCAGATAATACAACATTAGACCACCATGCCTGGTGCTATCGGTACACTCACCACAGTAATCAGAGGTTGACTGCCACCATTCCCAGTAAACTCTACTTCCCAGGAGTATGCAGAGCAGAAACCTAACCTTGTCACTTTCACAAACCCGGTAATCAACTCCACCTCTAAATATTGCTTTAACCTCTCCTCCGTAACCATGGCATCGATTCCTGTAACATTCAAGGATTTTCATGGTGATTAGAATAATGATAAACATTACAGGGATTCATGATTGTGCATAAATGTACTTATTACTGCTAAGTCACTCCATTTAGACAGGGTTCTTGGCAAGGATGTTTTTTAAATCCTTGGTCCTTGTCGCAACTAATGTGAAGGACTAGTTTGAGAAGACAGGATTGTTTTCTTGTGTGTAATGAGAGCTTGCAGTGACATATTTATTACCCTAGTCAGGAAGAATTTACCCTTGGTGTTTGTTGTTGTTTTTTCTTCTTTGTGGGGGTGCTTTTTACACTTGGGTTGAACATGTGTGTTATGTGCAAGTAAAAACCCTACACACATTCCCACAACCATTCCTGCCGGTCACAATTTTATACAGGGAATACAGCGCTAGTGTTTACTTAAGGCTATATAACCCCAATCTCAGCTTTAGAAGTGGTAAAAGTCAAATGGGGGTTTCAATTTTAAACGACGAGTTTTCGTCATGATATTCATCAGAATTCAAACAAGTGACAAAATATGATCTTGACAGGGTCTAACCTGTGGCTGTTTTGCCATCAAATTGGAGGTCAAAGCTCCCGGTAACAGGAGGTGTGGCTGCCTGCTCTCGTTCTATCGCTATGTTGCTACCCTCAGGCCATGCACTGGATCCATACACCACCTTATCATCCTCCTCCATCACCATATCATCACCGGTGATCTCAAACAGAGGGAAATCGTAGCTGCAGTGATCGCCGATCATGGTAATGCGATATGAATTGCCTGCGTTCCCTTCGATCAGATCCACGTCAATGTCTGTCACAAAGATGCTATTGGGCCTTGCAGGGGGGTTCCTTTGAATCTCAGCTGAGCTCGCTGAAAAAATCAATCAAATTTCAATTTCAATATGTTCAAAATAGAAATCAACAGCGAATTATGTGACAATTACTGGAACTTGAACTACTTATTACTCTGCAATGTATTGCCAGTTTCTACCCCCTTTTTCAGGCATTTCTTGTTCAAATACATATTTAAAAATAAATTATTAAATGAATAACTTCATAATTTTTAAACAAATTACTAAATTAAAAACATAATCTTCATGAAACTATTCAAAATAGTTTTTTAATAATGTCTAATGAATGTTTTTAGAATTTTGAAGATTCCAAATTTCAAACTTCATGGCTTCATATTTTTTTTTCCATTTCATTCAAGCTTTCACCAATCTGCTTCTCTCATTTTTCTGCTTTCTTTTGGAGTACTAAATGCTCAAGTCTGGATTTCCGTTTAGTACCACAGTACCACAAATAGCCAGGGACAGGTCAGTCTGGAGTCGATCTGGGGGTGTTTCACAAAGACTAAGATCAATTTTAAGTTGGACTTAACTATGACAGGCCGTTCATGCCACTAGTTCTTCTAAAAATTCCTGGTATTGGTTTCTCAAGGGATGGACAAATCGTGGACAAATCGTGGTCACAAATCTACAAAATTATAAAAAAATATTATCTAAAGATCATAATTGAGAGACCAACGGTGAGAGCAACCAGTGCCATAGTTAAGTCCAACTTAAAGTTGATCTTAGTCTTTGTGGAACAGTCCCGTGGAATCAGTTTGAAGGTGTGACTAGGGTTCAAACACAAAACAACATCACACCTACCACTTGTTTTACGGCCGATGGATACATAATCAACATAGAAGTCAAGTTCTGGATCATAATCTATTTGTATTCTATATGCCTTGTAGACAAAGTTGTTTAAATTATAATCATCATCATCATTGGCAATGTCATAGAGGTTGAAGCAACGCCGTTCCCATCTGCAGAAATGAGTGAAAAGAGAGAAAAAGAGGATTTCACTATAACATTTTTAAAAACCTATAATTACACTTTAAGGTTATTGAGGGAGGAAATTCTTGCCGTTCCAAGATAAAACAAAATAAACTCTCATCATCATAAGTAGCAAGCACACTTGTGTTGAAACCAGTTACTGCCATAGTGCCCTTTTTAAAGTAACACATTATTTCAAGTACATGTAATAAGAAAAACAATCTTACAACTACAAACTGCCCCCAAAGTTGTGTTTTCAAGGCCTTTCTGAAGGTAATAACTGATGAAGACTGTCTAATTATAAGTGGTAGATCATTCCAGTATTTTGAGACAGATACATGTCCTATCACCGGCTAATGTGCGAGTGACTGAATATGTGAGATGGAGAGGATCACTGGCTGACCTCAATGCCCTGGCAGGTGTATATAAATTAATTAAAACAGGTATCCAAATATTGTGGAGCTTGATTAATGAGTATTTTGTAGACAAACAAGAGTAATTTAAAAATCATTCTTTGTTTCAAAGGAAGCCAGTGTAATGATCTCAAGATGTGGCTGAGATGGATGGTCCTTAGAAACCTGAAATATCAATCGGGCTGCCCAATTTATTTTGTAGCCGTTGCACATGACCCAATTTAGTTGAGGGAATGGTCGAGAGAAGCCCATTACAATAAGGTATAGAACTAAAGGACTAAAGAAAGTATCAAAGAACTGCCCAAGAATGAGCCCCAACATAGACAAATCTCAAGAATCCTATTTGGGTATTACATGTACAAAACAAGTTAGACAAATTATCACAAATCAGAAGAACAATTTAGGGAAAGAATTACTAACGTGTTTGATGGCTCTTCCTCGTCATTGAAAAAGGCGATCCAATCATTGATATAGGAGACACTGTCATCAGACGGATCCCTGGAATGCACCACATATTGCACCCGGAATCTACCTCGAAATCCTGAACCTCGGATGCCAAAACACAACTGCATGAACATTGAAAAGAAAGAAGAAGAAGAAAACACAGAACAATTAACAACAACAATGACAATACTACTACTAATAATAATAACTACAGTAATGATAGATATATTACAAATATTATGAATAATAATAATAATAATAATAATAACTAGATGGAACTTCGACTGCGCGCAGTCGAAATGATGCCTCCGTCATAGAGCAATTTTACAAACCAAAACAGAAGAAATTTTTCAAATTCAAGTTCAATTGTAATCCATTAACAGGTTCTCAGAATAGAATATCGTGATTACAAGCAATTTCTCATACATATATGACCCTTTGATCTTTGACCTCATGACCCTAACATCTACTCAGTTCATTGGCTCTGCAAGATGTCCCGAGTTAAATAGTAATCCATCTGTCAGTTCTGATGAGAATGCGTTCACAAGCTATTTTTGCTTACATAATGAGCCCATGACCTTTGACCTCATGACCCAAGAATCTACTCAGTTCATTGGCTCTGCAAGATACATACATGATCTAAGTTTGGCAGGAATCCATCAATCTGCTCTAATGATAATGCGATCACAAGCTATTTTTGCATACATAATGAGCCCTGTGACCTTTGACCTCATGACCCCAAAATTTAATCAGTTCATCGGCTCTGCAAGATACATACATGACAAAAGTTTGGCAGGTATCCATCAATCGGTTCTTCAGATAACGCGATCACGAGCTGTTTTTGCATACATAATGAGCCTTGTGACCTTTGACCTTTGACCTCGTGACCCCAAAATATATTCAGTTCATCGGCTCTGCAAGATACATACATGACTAAAGTTTGGCAGGAATCCATCAATCGGTTCTTCTGATAACGCGATCACGAGCTGTTTTTGCATACATAATGAGCCTTTTGACCTTTGACCTTTGACCTCGTGACCCCAAAATCTAATCAGTTCATCGGCTCTGCAAGATACATACATGACCAAAGTTTGGCAGGAATCCATCAATCGGTTCTTCAGATAACGCGATCACGAGAACGGGACGTACGGACGGACGGACAACCCGAAAACATAATGCCTCCGGCTACTTCGTAACGGAGGCATAAAAATAATAACGTAATATCAATAATGATAATACTAATATTAATAATCATGATTATGATGATGATAAAATATCAGCTTTATTAGAATTTTGAGAAAAATAATGTCCTCAGCAGTTATAAGCTAGCCACTGTATTTCTCCACATTACTTTAATATTACAAACCATTTGCCAATTTAAAACGAAAAAATAGAATTTGTATTATAAATACTTGGAATTGCGATGTTTATTAGGTACAATTGGGAGTGTCATGATAGTTTCTCATTACTCATTAAATATTTTGTTATTTCTTGTCACCTAACTACAGCATACCTAAAGCACTATTCTCCCTCAGCTCTCCATTGGGTATCAATTACCAACAGAAACTGGGTGGCTCCAGTATTAAAGCTTAAAGGTAAGACAAAGTTTTGGTATGGGGTCATGAATTTGGTTCAATTGAACATATTGGAAGCATATGTGATCCTGAAATATTCAGTGATCGTTGTCGCGGTTGAAATCGAGTCTAAAGTGATGAAATTGTAAAGAATAAACTATTTATGTTGTATAGCTCCCTCTCAAGGTCAAGATATTAATTTAGCTAGGCGTTGTGGCGTGCGCCTGTAATCCAGCTAAAAAGTGGAAGTTACAAACTGATTCAGCCGAGGACGCAGGTTCGAAACTGAGTCACGTCTTTCGGATGGTGACGTTTAAAGGTCGGTCCCAGACGTAAATAATCATATCTGATTGATACACGTCTGCAAAAACCCAATACACACACACACACACACTCTATAAAACAATATTTCTTGACTAAAATTGACCGATTGGCTACCGGTATTCCCGTTTGGAAATTATATATCACAACTACATATTCTGAGATTTTCATGGTCGCAGCTACCATTGTTTGGCCGTAGGCGCTATTTGAAATTTATTGGGAGCACTGGTAAATTTTGATATTCAATTTTTCTCGAAAGCAGAAGTGTTTTAGGGACTAATTTTTCTGGTGCTTATAATATATCCACAGGGGCATCCAAATATATCAAAATTGTACAGAATCACTATCCAGCCAATTTTCAAAATTTCCCCAAAATTTGTATTACCTTTAATGTCATGAGAGAAGTCAGAAGTCAACGGGTTAATTTCATTATAACCATCCCTATCGTTCATATAAATCACATCTTTGTCTTTACAATCATCATCGTCATTATAATCTTATCTCAATAATACTTCACCTCTTTATTGCTAGAGATGTCAAATCTTCCCTTGGTATCCTCATCAGACGAAGGGGTCCAGTTCTCTCTGAAGATATATTGTGGGTTCTTGAGCGATGTTCTGCCGCAATACGCTTCCTGGTCCCTCACACGCTCACCATATTCTCTGGTGTTATACTCATCGGATTCATAGTCCTGGAAAAAGTAGTAGAAGTCGGGGTCCAGTTCTGGGGAGCAGCGAAATCCAGTCATGTCTACCAGAGCATCCTCCACCTAGAATTTTACAAAAATACGAGAGCATGCAAACTGTTATATCATACAAAGCAATGAGGCTGAATAGGATTCAATCGAATGTACTAGTATCACGAGCAAAGAAATAATTAATACCCTACGATACCATATGTTATTCCAAGTTTTAGTTATATACCGTTTAATTTATGAAGGAAAAAAGAAGAAAGCATTCAGCTATAAAACCGTGACAAAGAATGATACATGTAATAAATACTGTTGATAATGATGATGATGATAATAATAATAATAGTAACAATAATAAAATATAATAACAATACTATTTCTAAATTCTATACGCAATCGCACATTTCAATAGTGTTGGAAGTCCATTTATTTATTCTATTTTCTTATTTCATTCCACTATGTAAAAACGATTTATATCCGTGTTTCCATATGAATATGTCATTGTACATTTGCTACTGTGTATTATCTATTTGTGTATATTATTTTCTATTGTATATTGTTCATGTGTTTATGTAATGCCAACAACTGAATTTCCAAATGGACCAATAAAATTAATCTGAATTAATCTGAATGAATCTGAATCTGAATGTATAAGCGCACACAGCCTCAACGAGAGCAGATATATCTTATAATGAATCACAGATCAGTGATCATATAAGGGTTTCAATCTCACTTTTAGGTTTGAAGGACCCGCATGATTTCATTCAAAATGTCTTGGATACACAACAAGTACAACAAAACGACAAATAAACTTATCCCTGTCTGTGTTTCTGGATTAGGAAGGTAATAATATTCACCCCAAATATATTAGACAAAAGTGGTTGAAAATTACTCTGAGGTATCCCCTGCTTACCTCTTGAGCAGAAGAGTAGAATGATAATGGGGTAGACTGAATTCCGGCATAAGTGATGGTGAATTCATCCGGTGCCACTCCCGCTGTACCATCAGATACTTCATCCACAGTGATGGAAACGGTTTCGTTGCCGGTATACGTCAGAGCAATCATTTCAGACACACTCTCTAAAGGTGTTCAAAATCAAATTCAAAGAATATTTATTATGGAAGGGTTGTCATTGTAAAAGATTCTGTACAAGCCCTATAAAAATACCTTGTTTTGGTTTATAATGGGCTTGATATGCACGAGTCAAGTTTTCAAGAAAGAAAACAAAGTCAAGTCTTAAAAAAAGATTTAATATTAAACATGCCTGACATCATGTGTAAATAATTGACATGACATACTGGAAATAATTTTCTTTCATATACAAGATGTTGATATTTTATTGAAAGCTTATTAAAATGGGACATATAGAGGTGTAGAATGTGGGTAAAAAAAACTAGACTTTTGCTTAAAGAATACAAAAAGAAGGATCAAAACCTTAACATAGTAATATCTAGAAATGCACATGTGCTGATCATGCATCTGTTTGCCCCCTTCTGCTGGGCAAACAAAGGAATGAGAATAACAATCATTATAATGCTTGTAGCTACATTTACATTGCGCACTTATGCATCCCGGAGGGATACTTAAGGCACCTACAAGGTGCTAATAGCATTCAAGGAATCAATTCCTACAAGGTAACCATTAATACAGCTGGGTGGAGAGTGTCAAATATAGATCAATGTCATGCCAAAGGACATTAGTGCTGTGGCAGGACTCAAACCACGAACCATGTGATTCACAGTCTGGTGAAGTATCCACTAGTATACAAATAATACACATCAGTGAGGGCATTAGTGAGAATTACTCACACGAGGTACCTTTGGAACAGTCTAACACGCCCGAAGCGGTAGCCGAGGGTGTTTGGACTGTTTTGAAGGTACCGAGTGTGGGTAATTTTACTAAGGCCCAAATAAAATGCTGTGTATTAATTGTTTTATAATTACTTGTTATTTAAAATGATGTTTTACAACATGATTTTACTAATGACCGGTCATTACCATTGGGTAATGACCGGTCATTACCATTGGGTAATGACCGGTCATTACCCAAATTACGCGTTAGGCAAAATAAATGCCTGGTCACGTGTACACTTTCAAACAATCATTTGATTAGGATCTATGTCATCATCTTATAAACTGTGATACCTCTATGATTGTTTTTATTTACACTATCTCACCTTCCTGGGTAAAATACACTGTGAAGTTGAGAAACGTATCATCTTCATCCAGAGTGACCACGACTTGGTTTGTCTCAAGGGTTGATAAGCTGTTGAGAGCATCCTTAAGTTCTTGACTCGTACTTAAGTTGGTGAAATCTACAAACAAGACAACACCAAACACCAATCAACAATGATCAGTATGTCAATTTCAATGCAAGGCACTACAACATAACAACTTTTTTCCCAATGTTCCAGTGCAACATAACTTGCCAATCGGGGAAGTTGTATCAATTCCTCTGCGCTACCTTCCACATAGATAAAGTCTAAAGTCAACTGTCTGCTAGTGCATTTTCATATTTCATGAATGTTCTGAACTTCATATTTTTGGCAAGCAGCACACAATAGTATGACCCTAGGCCGCTATTAAAGATAAAGACCAGTTATGGTCATGCGATTACATTGTCAAAGAAACATTGTGGAATCGACCAGAAAAGGTTGATCATCTAGCATATGAGTATTGGTGTGTACTGCAAGGTTCTGGAATAATCAAAATGATATTTGGCCCAGTCTTAGTAAAGTTGCAAGCACTGTACACAGAAAGATGTATATGGGACTACGCGACACGTGCACGACACGTGCACGATATCTATCAGGTTCAAATAGATATAATAATTTACCAAATATATCAATTAGTAGGCGGTTTCTCAGCAAAATGTGAATCATCACGTATTAGTCAAAACATATTCTTTCACATGATTGGTAATAAGAGCTTCCATTTCATTTTTTGAGAGGGGGGCGTTTCCAAAACTGGTCTTTACCTTTAAGGACCTGAAGCCAGTTTCGAGAAACTGTCATATGTCTAAGTTCATGGTTATCAAAAAGAAACATGTGTTTCAATGGGTGCTTATAGATTTCTGACAGTTGGAAGAAACTGGGTGCAGGGTTCTTTAGCATAACTTGGTTACCTGCCGAGACTCCATCATATGTTACTGTGAAGACTGTGAGAATGCAACCTTCTTGGTCTTCTGTTTCACACGATGAGATGTCAATACTTATCAACTGGACTTCCTTTTGGCCAGACACCCTGATAATCTAAGATTCAATTCCATGAAAATGAGCATACTTAATGAATATTATACACATCACCATGCAAAACTTAACCATACAGGTTTATCTGATACAATTCAATTTTTTTTTTTTTAAGCATCTTGATTAATCTACACACCATTTTTGTCACTTTTTTTCATTCATTCATTCATTCATTCAACCGTTTGGTGCATTATTCAATTCAATTCAATTTCGGTTTCATTGTGAAAAAGACATGGCAAAAGTCAGGAGACTTATATTGTCATATTTACAGCAAAATACAAGCAAACATGAAATATGGTTGTAAAATGTACATTGACATAAAATACACTAATAATAACTTAAAGATGTTCATTAAATATATACCATGTTCAATTAACATAATCCAATATATTACTCAATTCAGTCATTCGTTCATTCACTTTATTTTTTCAGTCCATGGATCTTTGTATTTCATTTCTTTTTTAAATTCATTAGAAAATATGCCACTTAAAAAGGTCTGGATTTCTATATGTACCTGTACTTCTGGGTTAGAATCAGCCACAGTCTCAATCAACTGCACGTCATTACTGGCTCGAGCCACATCCTTCTCCGTCCAAGTGGTCTTGTGCAGACCTACCCCCAACTCTATGTTGGAACTGGAACCATAATCATAATGACGGGCCTCCAGATAGTACAGTTGATCCTGATCCAAGGTCAGCTTATGAGATCGTTGACTATCGCTGACATAGAATGTGTTTGTATTCCTCTCTGAGTACGCTATCTTGACCTGTATGGTAGGAGGACAGAAGTAACTTGTCGATCAACTGAAGCATTATGCGCAATTCCAAGCATTACGGATATATAATCTAAAAATGAAGAGTTTAATTCAAAAAGGAGCTAAATCCACTATTGATAAAAATTGAGTTATTGATATCAGAATATTGTTCCCTAAGGCCAAATAAAAAAACAAACATGTTTAGCGTCCTGTTTTTTCGAAAAATAGGAAAGAGGCCCTTTTTTTTCTTTTTTTCTTCTTTCAAAATGGCCGCTCGGTACATTTTCCCTGACAGTCGGGCTATTTTTCAAGATGGCCGCCATTTTTTTTTTTTTTTTAAAATCAGAAATAGATCTAATTTAGCAGTGTTTTTCATGTTTTTTTACTTGAAAAAAAAAAAATAGGAGGCGGCCCCCAAAAAGGAAGCGGGCGGGGACGCTAAACATGTAATTTTTTTTAAATGGCCTAAGTACCTGTCTTTCAACAAAATTATTTACCTAAAATTTAGGGGCAATTATGAAAACATGCACCTTCTAATACCACTTTTCAATAGACGCCTCTACAAAATCTGGTAAACAAATTCTTTTTTCTCTGAAATTGCGAAAAATAGATTTAGTTCCTTTTGGAATTAAACCTTCAAATAAAGGATAACATATATAAACGAAATAAATATGAAGTACTTTCATGACAATTGGGTTAATGGGTTCCCTATCAACTATTCATCATACGGCTATGTTTAACGGAATGACCATGAAATCATCTTCTACGTCACTCCTCAACAAAAAGCTTTGTATAATTTGAAAATTCATTAGTATGATAAATGGTTGATAGGAAAGTAGGGAACTGAACTGTTTTGAAAGTACTTCATATAAGTTTTCATATCATATCATATCATTTATTTGTAGATATTCATTGAACTTCTCTTTGTCTTCCTGTTGATGCCCATAAACACAAGAGTTGATTTTTACATCACATTGAAATGAAGATCACTTTTCCATACCTGCCAACAATTGAAAATAAGAATAAGGAATTTCTAGCACGGTGTATGCCTTCAAAAAAAAGAAATCTGTAGCCTTAACAGGCGTTTGCACATGCAGCGGTAGTGTAACAGGCAATACGCTGTAAATCTGTACAAAATAGTTAATACAAATTTGCTGCTCGATCATGCAGCAATTCAACGCACGCAATACATGAACTCTCAAATCGCGGCACATCATAAAACAAGCTTAATTTGGCTTTAGCAACAAAACAAAAAACAAATTTTAGAATTTTTAAAAATCAGAATATCCAAATTTTAAGGTCCTAAAAATCCAGAAAATCAGAATATTCTGAATTATTAGGAAGGGTTGGAAGGTATGCTTTTCTGTCCTGCATAAAATATGCTAATCAATTTTTGTTTCCTTTTTATTTCTTAATAGGATCTTACCGCATTCTCAGGGTTGGAAGAATTGCTAAGCCACAAATCAACAACATCATCTCCTCGCACATAGAAAGTGTAATCTCCAGTTTGAGGAGGCGCAAAGTACCCAGAGAGACGTGAAGCAAACTGGTTGTCATTGGGTTCCTCATCGGTAAAGGCTGCGTCTATTATTCCTCCATGAACGTAGACAGAATCACTGGTGTTCCAATGAAAGTCATCCAGACTACATGTAGGAAGAAAATGACATTATGATAATAATAATAATATTCATTTCTTGTATAGGGCAAACCACATTATATAACGTCCCCATGCGCTTCCAAAGATTGGCAATTATCTTTGAATTTATTTATATCAAAATCATTAATTATGAATATACAATATCCAGAAAATAGTATGATTCTTCAAAGTTCATATAAGATTTTGTGTAATGTCATACACGCAATATCATACAAATCATTTAACCTGGGCAAAGGCATTGGAAAATCAAGTTTTGGGTGATAATTAATGGGATTAAAATATATAAAGCAATTGATAAATAGTACCGGTAAGGACATGACGTCACAAAATGATAATTAAATTGGCCATTTGTGTAGTGATTTCTATTGTTCCATACTTTTTCAAAATTCATAACTTCCATATTAGTTATCGGATTTTACTTATTTTTGTGGCGCCCTGTTTTTCTTGTTTTAAATTATTAAATTATCTATTAAATGCAAATTAATTTTGGAGTGGACTTAGTCTTTAAAGCAGGTTTGACTGTATTACCCTTGATTAGATGTTTGATCAGCCCACCACTCCAACAAAAGGCCTCTGCCACCGGGGTAGAGATCTGAATTCTCAGGAGCTGGGCTTGTAGAACATGTGATCTTCTGTGGCTCTTGAGTGACAATGTCACAGGGTTCACCTAAAGATCAAGGGTCAAACCATCATAAGAGAAATCATTGGTGGGATGCAATTAGGACTTGGACCTTATCATATGTGTACAGGTGTGTGGGTTTGTTGGGATATGTGGGTTACAGGGGGTGTGTGGTTTTATTTTCAGGTGGGCTGTATCTAATACAGACCACCTTATAATTTTGCTAAAATTGCCTTTATCAGGTGGGCTGTATCTAATTTGATTCCATGTTTATCTCTTTATGACCATTATTAACAAGATGAACGTAAATTCAAGATAAATGTCAGTGCGCGCGAGGTCTTTTAATACATAGCATATATGGGCAAAAACATGCCTATACAAAATCCGTTATAGCTCTTTGGAATGCACCGGGATCCTCAATTTTTTTTCATATTAAGATAGAGTATGAGTCGGAAATGTGATTCCATGTCTCATTTGGCCATTAAGTGTATCGTGACATCATCACAATGGCCTTGGAACTCAAAATACGAATTTGCATATTATGACGTCAGCATATTTATGTAAAATTGATTGTATCTCTGTAAATATTGATCAATTTTCTTCAAAATTTCGATATGTTGTAGCTAAGACAATTCTCTACAAGCGCAGTGATAACCATTTTTCATTTTGATGACGTCATCATAGTGAAAATTTTGATTAAAGGCCTCATGTCAAAAACTTCATAATTTGCGTGTTATGCCTATAGAAGGTGAATTTAGTTCACGTTATGAATCTACATGATATTGTCTTTTAAGAATTTGTAAGCAGTATGTCGCTTATTTTTGCTCTATTTTGTCTCAAATGTTAGTTTACCAGCCCACCTATACTTGTTCCAAACAAGTATTATATGTCTAGTTTATTTTTCTTATTTTGAACCACTTTTTTGTTAGCACGATAACTTTAAAATGGTTCAATCAAATAATTTGAAATTTAGCACACATATGTATAGGCATATGAACAAGACACGGTAAGGTTTTCAACCTTGACCTTGACTGATGACGTCATCTAGGCGCCATTTTGTGAAATTTTCTGAAAATAATCTCATGATCATATCTTCATAACCAAAAAGAATTTCTTATTCATATTTATCATGATCAAGGTCAATATCAGTCCAGTCAATTTCAGGTAAAAAAACGCGCGCGTGCGCGTACGTCCGCGCGTCAGTGCGCGCAAAAATCTAAAATGCTCAAAATCGTCTCAAATTTTTTTTGCATACATTCTAGGTCATTTTAAGCATTTTATAAAAAATCGCGCGTACGAGCATGCGCGCGCGTTTTCGCGCGTAACACCATTAACAAACATAGAATCGCCATTTTTTTTTCTTTCATGATATTTCTCATATTTATTCAAGGAATTAGATACCATGTTGATCTCTTTATGACCATTATTAACAAGATGAGCGTAAATTCAAGATAAATGTCAGTGCGCGCGAATCTCTTTTAATACATAGCATATATGGGCAAAAACATGCCTATACAAAATCCGTTATAGCTCTTTGGAATGCACCGGAATCCTCAATTTTTTTTCATATTTAGATAGAGTATGAGTCGGAAATATGATTCCATGTCTCATTTGGCCATTAAGTGTATCGTGACATCATCACAATGGCCTTGGAACTCAAAATACGAATTTGCATATTATGACGTCAGCATATTTATGTAAAATTTATTTTATCTCTGTAAATGTTGATCAATTTTCTTCAAAATTTTGATATGTTGTAGCTAAGACAACTCTCTACAAGCGCAGTAATAACCATTTTTCATTTTGATGACGTCATCATAGTGAAAATTTTGGTTAAAGGCCTCATGTCAAAAACTTCATAATTTGCGTGTTATGCCTATAGAAGTTGAATTTAGTTCACGTTATGAATCTACATGATATTGTCTTTTAAGAATTTGTAAGCAGAATGTCGCTTATTTTTGCTCTATTTTGTCTCAAATTTTAGTTGACCAGCCCACCTATACTTGTTCCAAACAAGTATTATATGTCTAGTTATTCTTTATTCTTTATTTTTCTTATTTCGACCCACTTTTTTGTTAGCAAGATAACTTGAAAATGGTTAAATCAAATACCTTGCAATTTGGTACACATATGTATAGGCATATGGAGAAAACACAGTAAGGTTTTCAACCTTGACCTTGACTGATGACGTCATCTAGGCGCCATTTTGTGAAATTTTCTGAAAATCAACTCATGATCATATCTTCATAACCAAAAGGTATTTCTCATTCATATTTATCATGATCGAGGTCAATATCAGTCCGGTTAATTTCAGGTTAAAAAACGCGCGCGTGCGCGTACGTCCGCGCGCACAAATTTTAAATGCTCAAAATCGTCTCAAATTTATTTTGCATACGTTTCAGGTCATTTTAAGCATTTTATAAAAAATCGTGCAAACGTTTTTCGCGCGTTACACCATTACAAATCGCCATTTTTTTTTCTTTCATGATATTTCTCATATTTTTTCAAAGAATTTGAAACCATGTTTATCTCTTAATGACCATTAATAACAAGATCAGCGTCAGTTCAAGATAAATGTCCGTGCGCGCGAGCTCTTTTAATACATAGCATATATGGGCAAAAACATGCCTATACAAAATCCATTATAGCTCTTTGAAATGATCCGTGACCTTCAATTTTTTGTCATATTTAGATAGAGTATGAGTCGGAGATGTGATTCCATGTCTCATTAGGCCATTAAGTGTATCGCGACATCATCATAATGGCCTTGGAACTCAAAATACGAATTTGCATATTATGAAGTCAGCATATTTATGTAAAATTGATTGTATCTCTGTAAATATTGATCGATTTTCTTCCAAATTTCGATATCATTTTGATCACGTCATCATAGTGTAAATAACGAGTAAAGGGCACATATCAGAAATTTCTTAAGTTGCGTGTTATGCCTTTGGAAGGTGAATTTCGTTCACATCATTAATCTACATGACATTGTTTTTTTTAGCAGTATCTCGCTTATTTTTGCTCTATTTTGTGTCAAATTTTAGTTGACCAGCCCACCTATACTTGTTCCAAACAAGTATTATGTCTAGTTTATTTTGTTATTACTCTTTTTTTAGTAAGGTGTCTCCATCAGTAGTTAAATACTGTTTTCCGTGGAGGCCCTACATTTTGAGGAGCTGTATGGGTTTGAGGGGGTGTGTGGGTTCTAGAGGGTGTGTGGGTTCAAGAGGGTGTGTGGGTTTGAGGGGTGTGTGGGTTTGAATGGGGTGTGTGGGTTAGTGGGATGTGTGGGTTTAAGGGGGTGTGTGGGTTTAAGGGGCTGTGTGGGTTTGAGGGGGTGTGTGGGTTTGATGGGGTGTGTGGGTTCGAGGGGGTGTGTGGGTTCGAGAGGGTGAGTGGGTTAGTGGGATGTGTGGGTTTGATAGGGTGTGTGGGTTAAAGGGGGTGTGTGGATTTAAAGGAGTGTGTGGGTTTGAGAGGGTGTGTGGGTTAGTGGCTGTGTGGATTTAATGAGATGTGTGGGTTTGAGGGGGTGTGTGGGTTTGAGGGGGTGTGCGGGTTTGATGGGGTGTGCGGGTTTGAGGGGGTGCGTGGGTAAGTGGGATGTGTGGGTTAGATGGGGTGTTTGGGTTTTAGGGGGTGTGTGGGTTCGAGGGGGTATGTAGGTTTGATGGGGTGTGTGGGTTTGAGGGGGCGTGTGGGTTCGAGAGGGTGTGTGGGTTAGTGGGATGTGTGGGTTTGAGGGGATGTGTGGGTTTGACAGGGTGTGTGGGTTTGAGGGGGTGTGTGGGTTTGAGGGGATGTGTAGGCTTGAGGGGGTGTGTGGGTTTGACAGGGTGTGTGGGTTTGTGGATTTGATGGGGTATGTGGGTTTGAGGGGGTCTGTGGGTTTGATGGGATGTGAGGGTTTGATGGGGTGTGCGGGTTTGAGGGGGTGCGTGGGTTTGAGGGGGTATGTGGGTTTGATGTGGCGTGTGGGTTTGAGGGGGCGTGTGGGTTCGAGAGGGTGTGTGGGTAAGTGGGATGTGTGGATTTGATGGGGTGTGTGGGTTTGAGGGGGTGTGTGGGTTCGAGGGGGTATGTGGGTTTGATGGGGTGTGCGGGTTTGTAGCGCTTAGAGACTTCGGTGGTAAGCGCTTTATAAGTAACGTTTTTATTATTATTATTATTTATGTGTGGGTTTGACAGGGTGTGTGGTTTGTGGATTTGATGGGGTATGTGGGTTTGAGGGGGTCGGTGGGTTTGAGGGGGTGTGTGGGTTCGAGGGGTTGTATGGGTTTGAGAGGATGTGTGGGTTCGAGAGGGTGTGTGGGTCAGTGGGATGTGTGGGTTTGAGGGGCTTTGTGGGTTTGAGGGGGTGTGGGTTTGTGGGTTAGACGGATGTGTGGGTTGGATTGGGTGTGTGGGTTTGACAGGGTGTGTGGGTTTGTGGATTTGATGGGGTATGTGGATTTGATGGGGTATGTGGGTTTGAGGGGGTCTGTGGGTTTGAGGGGGTGTGTGGGTTCGAGAGGGTGTGCTGGTTAGTAGGATGTGTGGGTTTGATGGGGAGTGTGGGTTTGAGGGGTGTCTGGGTTCGAGGGAGTGCGTGGGTTTGATGGGATGTGTGGGTTTGACGGTGTTTGTGGGTTTGTTGGGATTTGTGGATTTGATGGGGTATGTGGGTTGAGGGGCTGTGTGGGTTTGAGGGGCTGTGTGGGTTTGAGGGACAGTGTGGGTTAGTGGGATGTGAGAATTTGTGGGGGTGGGAGTGGGGTTAGCCGTTTGTGGGAGAGGGTGGTTTTGTGGGAGTGAGTGGGTTTGTGAGACACAGACACAGGTTAGTTATATATCCTGATTTAATTCTGATCATAATTATTCGTCAGGAAATATTTTGCCCCTCAATTACATAATTAGCAATATAACCTTTATCAAGAAATATTGATCTAGGTATCAATAGTATTCCTCTGAAGATAACTAACCTTCTCCGAGAGGTTGCATAATCACATAAGTACAGTATAGTACTGCTTGGTGGAGTAACATGTGATTGAAATATCTAGTTTGTGTGTAATATATGTAACACCGGGAAAGCAAGAGGTAAACATGAACATAGATAGTATTGCATTGGTAATGTCCTTCTTCTTATTCTTCCAGATCTTCTACACCAAATCGTTCTCTCTTAATTAGATTGTCACAATCCATTGTTGGATGGATTGCAACGTGCAGGGGGTCAGTGCTTCCTGGTGGGCATTTCACAAAACTTGCCATCAGTGACAAATGATAGGTTTTGTTATAAGCTATTGAAATCCTTGCTTCTGATTGGTTATCAGCAGATTTGTCACCGATTTTTGTCATTTGTCATTGAAAAAAGGCTTTGTCAAACGCCCGTCAGATCTTCTTCGGTGCAAGGGTCCGGTTGATGTTGGCAGGCTAAGAAATGTAGTTAATATCTTGAGAAGTTTTGGAGGAAAACCCATGCACTTACCTCCCACAAGGACATCATTGACGAGGAGGAAACCATCCCCCTTGACGGTCACGAGAGTACCCCCCTCTAGACTCCCACTCTGTGGTGAAATACTTGTGACCACTGGAATGAATAGAGAAACAAAGGCAATGACCAAATGTCAGTATGGGTTTAAATCCCAACTAAGTGGGTTAAGCTATTTCAATAATAATATGTCTTATACTTGTATAGCGCATTATGATATAACGTTTCTATGCGCTTCTAAAGGACTTTGAAGTTACATGTAGTTCTGCGATTCATGGAGCTTCAAGTGTCAACCAATCTGTGTTGTAAAATTATCATAATTCTGTAGCTGAATAAACAGGTGAAATTACGTAAACGTGAAAACAATTGATCACTTCATTTCATAAGTGGGTCCATTTAGTTTATTAATTTAGTTTCAGAATTAATGAACTAATGAAATTAATGAAATCGAACAGTAGGCGTAATAGATTCAGCAAATATTTCATTTATGTTTAATACAGGACATGGGTTAGCATCAAAACCAATACCGTTATAGAGTTGCTTTCAAGATAAAACGTGTTTTAACTGTTCTTAATGTATACATGATTCAATCAAAGTTCCATATTGGGTGTCATAGACAAGGTTTGACAATTTTTTCCTTTGAAGAGTACTTGACCCTGTCCTTGCCACTATATTTCATCTTAATTTCATAGAACTGCATTGCACTTTAGATTCATTCTCCTGTCTTTCACCTCATCAATTATAATTTAAGTGTTAATACTTTCTTCTCAATTTTTTTGTTATAGCTCTTTGTAACCAAAACAATAATTGCCAGGTTTCTTCCTTTTTTGGTTTGTTCACAATTCTCAGCAATGATCTGTGTGGTTTTATATACTTTATTTTATATTTTGTATCGAAACGTTTAAATGTGTTATATTTAACAAATTTTCCTTTTGATACCATATCAGCCTTTAATAAGGATATATCTAACTGCAATTTTCTGTTCTTCTAACATTAATCATCAAATAATTATCATCAATTTCTATGCTCTGTAACATCCAGTTCTCTTTATGCTTATATTTATTGTTTTAATAGGAGCATTCATTTCAAATCGAATTGTTTTTTGCTACAAAGCCCCTATGTAAACCCGACTAATAGCTTAACAGGTTTTTTTTACAGTGTTTTACATAAAGGAATCAATCAATACATTTAAAATAATCAAAGATTCACCTGCGTATTGTTGGTAGTGATATCGCTTGCCCTGCCCATCCACCAGATATGTGTCACTAGGAGCATATGCATTGCCATGATCACGAGAAATCTGCACCACCAACGGATAAGATCCTGAGAAAATAATCACACATAAAATTAAAAGGACAATCCAACCTTTGTGATAAGTGCATTAGTGTGATAGATGAAAAATAATAGAAACAGAACATGGCAACAGTTTGAAATAAATCAAATTATGAGAAAAATCATTAATGTTTGAAAAATGAAATCATTAGGTTAACCACTAAGTGAATCTCAAGTTGGCATTTTCTTCAATGGATTTAAGCCGTGTTCAGGATCAACTCTCCCGTTTGACGTACACATACTAAATGCATATTCTCCCTTGGGGCCCTACTCATAATACATAATGAGTAATCCATTTTGAACATTGAAATTTTTGATGGTGTGTGTGTTTGAACAAATTGGAGAGTTGTCCATTACTTCATTACAGTGACAGTACTGATTCAGCAAATCCCATCTGCAACTGTTCATCAGAATCATAACTCTCCTTTTCTTTGTCCAATTTTGTTCAAACTTTCACCAATTAGCTTTTCTTTCTTTAGGAGCATTTTGCCATGAAGGTTGGATTCCTCTTTAATACTGTAGCTTGAAACCCACAATCCCAGTCTGGTCTGACTCATCACGATATAAAACTACTTGCTAAATAAAGTTCTAGACAGGTTTAGTAACTCATTTAGGAACACAGTTAAAACCATCATGAAAATATTCAACAATTTTTTATTTCTGCTTATGGTTGGTACTACCTCATTCCAACCTCAAAATATTAATGGTTCTTGTTCATATTGCAGCATCATTCTTACCCGGCACGTTCGTCTCTGGAGAGCAGGCAACATAAACCCAAGCAACATTATCCTCGTACTGGTATTCCAAGCGTATTCTGCAAAAAAGAAGCAAATAAACTCTCTGTATGGAAATTCCAAATTACATCCACGGTCCTTTTTCCCTACTGCAGACCATTCTCCCTGATTAGTGTGGTGAGAATATAGCCATAAATGGGTGGTCTAAAGGACAAACCTTGTAATAAATTCATTGGTATGGAAGCAGAATCTGAGTTCCGCAGGGTAGCGTTATCGGCCCAATGTTATTTCTAGTGTTTATCAATGACCTGCCAGAGTACCTGTCCTGTGACACCACTGTTAGACTCTTTGCAGATGACTGCCTAGTCTACCGCAACATTGGATCAGAAGCTGACAGTGCGCAACTCCAGGAATAGAAGACATAAATTCACTGGAGCGTTGGGAAGCCGACTGGCTTATGGAGTTCAACCCAAAAAGAAATGCCAGTTCCTCCATGTTTCCAACAAATGCAAGCCCATCATCAAGTCATAGCCTACATCATTCATTAACACACTCTGGAAAATGCAGACACAGCAAAATATCTTGGAATCCATCTACACAAGAAGCTTAGTTGGAATTACCACATCGACCAAGTAACACAAAAGTCTAAATCCACCGAGCATTCCTCCAGAGGAATATCAGATCATGCCCATGTAAAGTCAAAGTGCTCTGCTACCTAACCTTGCTTAGACCAGTCATGGAATACGGAAGCATCATCTGGGATCCCTTCACCCAAGCCAACATCAGGAAATCAGAGATGATCCAAAGGAGATGTGCATGCTTTGTTTGCAATGACCATCACAGAACAAGCAGTGTCACAGCCATGCTTGACTAACTACAATTGCCATCTCTGCAAGAAAGGCGAGTCCAGGCGAAGGTACAAGTTGCGAAGGTAGCGATGATGTTCTGCATTAAGAACTCGCTGATTTCCCGTTTCTACCCCCCTGGCAGCTCTGACTCCATCGCTACCTGCTTCGCAAAGAGGCCATGACCAGAGACTCCAAGTGCCATATGCCCGGACACAAGTACTGCGAAAGAGCTTCTTTCTTGATGCCACCAGGCTCTGGAACTCACTACCCCAGGCCGCCGTCACCTGTACCTCTCTACCAAGCTTTAAGTGAGGTACTCGAGATCCAGCTCTGTTAAGCTACGGATGTCTTTTTAGCTGCACACAGTTCTTTGTATAGGCCTTTTATTGAGTCAATATAATATATACATGTACATCAGTATGAGAATACACCCGATGGTAGCCTGTACTTATAGCAAAGAAGAAGAAGAGAAACAGAATGGCAACAGCACAGTCAAACATATTATTATTTTTGTTTTGGCCCTTCTAATAAACTAGTTGAGAAGGCTTGCAATAGATGATTGGCAAGAATATTAATAGAAAAGTACTCACGGTTCTCCTGTTGTGTCATCAATAGGATTACATTTGTAAGGTCCCCAGGTTATTCTGTAATTAAAGTTAAAAAATAAATACATGAATATTGAATAACTATAACATGGGGCGAGCTTTTGGGGCGGCGGGAGAATGAGCGTGGTGGCGTGAGACTCCCTCCAAATGCGGGAGGGTTGACAGCCCTGAATACGTATTGACCTCTATAGCGCTATAGCACTGCACTACGTCCCTTATGCCTGGAATGGATTACATTTGCCCCGGCCCCGGGCGCCGTACAATAAATTAGTGATAAATTAGGGAGCCCGTGAATCCGTACAAAAATCTCATGGCCGCCTCCTGCCTCCGCACAGAGGCTGCACGGAAAAGGGGATACGGGCTCCGCGTAGACTAATCGCAGGCCAAATGTAATCCAGGCATTATGCCTGAAGTACGTGTTAAATAGGCAGCAATTGCACACATTAGTAAACGAAGACGATGTGGCTGATCGCCAAGTATGACAGTAGACTCACGATTTGAATTTTCAAATTATTCTTTCTAACATCGAATCAATACAACAGGTGTAGGCCCATCTATCTTAGACCCCTGTTACACATGCGTCGGCTTTTAAAGCGGGCCCCGGAGGCGGCCTCACACCTGCAATTTGAAGCCGCCTCGAGATCATCAAACCCCTGTTACACATGATCTCGGGCCCGCAATTTTGCGTCTACACATAGGCCGGCCTCACGTCGCCTTTTGACGAGCTGATGTTGGGGCGGACTCCAGAAAGACAGAAAGAGAAAGTGATAGAATGATAAAAACAAAGAATAACATAAGGAAAGACAGAAAGAGAAAGTGATAGAATGATAAAAACAAAGAATAACATAAGGAAAGACAGAAAGAGAAAGTGATAGAATGATAAAAACAAAGAATAACATAAGAGAAGGTAATAGAAGGAAGAAACAAAGAATAACATAAGGAAAGACAGAAAGAGAAAGTGATAGAATGATAAAAACAAAGAATAACATAAGAGAAGGTAATAGAAGGAAGAAACAAAGAATAACATAAGGAAAGACAGAAAGAGAAAGTGATAGAATGATAAAAACAAAGAATAACATAAGGAAAGACAGAAAAAGAGAGTGATAGAATGATAAAAACAAAGAATAATATAAGAGAAGATGAAAGAAGGAAGAAACAAAGAATAACATAAAGGAAAGACAGAAAGAGAAAGTGATAGAATGATAAAAACAAAGAATAACATAAGGAAAGACAAAAAAGAGAGTGATAGAATGATAAAAACAATGAATAACATAAGAGAAGACGAAAGAAGGAAGAAACAAAGAATAACATAAGGAAAGACAGAAAGAAAAAGTGATAGAATGATAAAAAAACAAAGAATAACATAAGAGAAGATGAAAGAAGGAAGAAACAAAGAATAACATAAGGAAAGACAGAAAGAGAAGGTTATAGAAGGAAAAAACAAAGAATAACATAAGGAAAGACAGAAAGAGAAGGTTATAGAAGGAAAAAACAAAGAATAACATAAGGAAAGACAGAAAGAGAAGGTTATAGAAGGAAGAAACAAAGAACTTAAGGAAAGACAGAAAGAGAAGGTTATAGAAGGAAGAAACAAAGAATATCTTAAGGAAAGACAGAAAGAGAAAGCGATAGAATGATTAAAACAAAGAATAACATAAGGAAAGACAGAAAGAGACAGGATAGAATGATAAAAACATTTCACATAAGGAAAGACAGAAAGAGAAAGTGATAGAATGATAAAAACAAAGAATAATATAAGGAAAGACAGAAAGAGGGAGTGATAGAATGATAAAAACAAAGAATAACATAAAGAAAGACAGAAAGACAGAGTGATAGAATGATAAAAACAAAGAATAACATAAGAGAAGGTGGCAAGCGCGCCCGATGTATTATGATGATAATGATGACAGGTTACGTCACTTCCGCTTATAAGCCGGCCCCGAGTCCACTTTGGTGTTACACATACCGATTGCGGGACTGAGGCCGGCCTCAAACCACATCCAGAGGTGGACTGAGTCCACCTGGCCTCAGTCCGGCTTTTCGAAAAAAGTTGGTGTTACACATACGTCGAGCCGACTCCGGGGCCGGCCTCAGTCCACTTTCAGACGTATGTGTAACAGGGGTCTAACATTCCTAGCTCAGCTCAGCTCAGCGTGTCTATGTTGGCAATACACGACATAGAGACGCACGGCGGCGCGGCAGTGCTGCTGTCAAAAAAACGTGCTCTCGCGTTATCGTAGCACACTATTACACTTGCCATGCCACAGTTATCATCATCAACAACGATTTAAAGAGCTTTAACAATTAATTGATAAATTCATTAATACCGTAAAATGGCGAGAATTTGCTGAAGTGGTATCCTTTACTGCTCTAGACCAGGGAGGTGAAAAAACACGCTAGCAGACATCGTAGCTGTGTTATACCGCTAGAGGGAGACAAATACTACATTTCTGCATTGCAGCGAAGCGCAGAGCTAGTAGCACTAGCAATGCTGAGCTAGCCCTTCTAACTCATACAAAAACATGCCTCGAAAGAGTTATACGACAAAGGTGCTCCGGTTGTTGGTCAAATTATCCTACACTTAACTGAATTCTCTACACCGGAAACAAACACCTAACCCGACCATAATCCTTTCATTTATCAAAAACCCAAATTGAAAGTTACCCTATACCTTGTAAGGAGCAATATTGTCAATAGGGACTTTTAGATTCTGCACGACGAGAACGTGGACTGCCCTTTTAAGGCAATGTGACGTCCTTTTAAGGCGCTGGCAGTGACGATTCATTTCCTTAAAAGGGCAGTCCACGTTCTCCGTTGTGCAAATCTAAAAGTCCCTACTGTAGCATGATGGAGCACCATGCCTCTATTGGAGAAAATGATCAAAGTCTTACTGGACTATGTATAAAGCGTTGGTAACGTCAGACAAAGAACTGGCAGCGTTCTCGTACACGTTAGTGTAATACCTTCCTAAGGTAGTTGTGCTTGAGCCTGTATAAACAAACAGACAAACAAACAAACAAAAGAGTTTCACATTATATATCTGCACTATATGATAATGATAATAATATACACTGTTGCCAATAAATTGGACTAATTCTGTCTTATCTCTTTTCATGAAATGATTGTGTCAATTTATACCTCCTCATCCTGAACTTTGATTTGTATCCATCTTCACAGAGATTGATCAATAAAGTTCAGAGAATATATACTTTATCATGAATAAACCATATTCAGACAAAAGAAACAAATACTTTATGGAAAACGTCACTGGCGTACTGATGGGAGGGTGGGGGTGGCCCCCAAATAAAAATCAAACTTGGTTTATTTCTAATTCGATACCAGTGATTTATAAATGTTGCTGAAATGGCATGATTTTCCCAGAGCTTCCCGAGGCTCTGCCCCTAGACCCCACCAAGGGCCCTAAGGCGGGCACCTGGATGATCATCTGATCGTAATTAAATGCTTAAAACCCTGAGCTTCTGGAGGCTCCAAACTCCAATGCTGCCGGTGTTACAAATATGGTATCAAAATATGTTTGATTGGGCGTAACCTCCCCCTTTCCCTCCCTACCCTGTTGTGAATCATACAAAAGTCCATAGTGCATAATTGTTATGAACAAAGGGCGGGACAAGGCGTAAACCCATTCTTTCTACTTTGTCCTTGCTGTGCATGAGCACAGGGGCGTTTTTTCCATTTTTTTTGTTGTTGCTCAAAGGAGTATGGGGGAGCTAGGGTTGTTGAGTAAAAAAAAATAGTGCTCCGTACCCCCCTCCCCTCCCCTCCCCTCCGCTGCCCGTTGAGCCAGAAGAAGAAAAAATAGGGCTCACTGCCAAGGAAATGGAGGTTAATAGGGAAAGATATGCATTATCTTTAAAGCATAATTTTGATAACCCTCCCCCCCCCCCCCCACTTGAATTTAGTTAAGAGACTTACCAACCGGTCCTGCATATGAGGAAATCTGCGTCAATTTCTCGTAATTGTTGCCATTTCTATACTGTGAAGATAGAAAAAAATAAACATAAAATTAACACAAAGACATAATTATTTTATGGCTATGCGGAATATAATGCTTCTTGTAATATTCATTTCCATGTGTAAGGATGGAACTACGTAGTTGTACTGTATATGTTTTATATACAGTATAATGCAATAGAAAAATCAGAATTTCTTGAAGCTCCGTCGTCGAGCTACAGTATAAACTTTTTGTTATTTCTTCAAGTATAGGTTTTCAAATCTTAGCCTTCAATAATTGGAGGTTTTTTTAAAGCTTATCTCCACTAGTTTGGCAAGGAGGGATTATACCACACAGCGAGGTCACTGACAGATGGCTATCTCATTAACTCAGCTCTCAAATAACATAAGAAATAGAGGATCATGGGGGACCAACAGGCATCGATTGGGGAATTTTTGTATATAGAGGGAGCAAGTAGCTACAGGTATAAGAACCTGCAGTTGGTGTTAATGTTGTTGTTGCGTTTTTGTGAGATCGTTGGTTTTTTTTGTGTGTTGTTCTTTTGCTTGCTTGTTTGGTCAGAGATCTTTTGAGATCTATATGCTCCCGGAACAAAATCCCTGGGATCGCTTTGTTTCCTCCGGCCTCCCCGGCTTAGAACTTTTATCACATGATAATCTGACCTTAATAACAAATTGCTCTAAAAGAAAGCAGAACAATTAGAGAAGCAAATTGGTGGTGAAGGTTCGAACGACATCGGGCGAACAATAAGAAAATTATGACCTTTTAAAAGTTGTAAGCACTACACATTATGGGAATTTCAAATTGGCCGAATAGGTAATGTGACTGTGATGTAGCGGCGGACAACTCTCCAATCGGTTCCAACATACACAATTACTAAATGTCATTGTTTCATGATGAAAACGTTACTTTAAGAAAATATCATAGGAGTTTCAATATTATTTATCAAAAAATAAAAATCTACACAAATTAACAAAAACAAATCAAAAAGTTGAATTCCCGTAGACAGTAGCGTTTAACTTACTTCAAACTGGCAATTACGAGTTCTTCCGGCGGTACATTCTGGTATCTGTGTTCCATCCACCTCCACAATCACTTCAAAGAAGCCCACCTCACCAGGCCTGTAAGAAATAATACATTTTGTAATCTAACCTCACCTTTTGGTTGCAATAAAGAAATAATGATCACTCATAAACCATTCACTCAGTGACCTCTACTCTGCTCTCACTATAAATATGGCGGACAAAGAAAGCGGACAAAATATACAGTTCCTCAGGTAGACAAAGGAACATCCCTTCACTGCTATTATGTAAAAATGTGTAGAACAGGTGAATATGCATGTGTACACCTGTTCTACACATTTTTACATAATAGCAGTGAAGGGATGTTCCTTTGTCTTCCTGAGGAACTGTAATTTTGTCCGCTTTCTTTGTCAGTCATGTTCATATAGGCCCGAATTCACAAAGGAGGTTTGTCGACAAACCGAGGTTTATGTACGTCATATGACGCGTTTTGACGCGTTTTTTACAAACCTGGTTTGTAAATAACCGAAGGAGGTTTGTCGAAACAAAAGGAGGTTTGTCGACAAACCTCCTTTGTGAATTCGGGCCATAGTGTCTGACCCATGGGTGTATGATAATGAGCCAATATTTTAAGTGGGGATGAGCTAGCGCCAGGAATATAGTTCATGTACATACGATTCGGGTATTAGATTGGGGTCCGTTGATTATACAGGGATGGGGGGGGGGGGGGGGGGGCTTCAACCCTGTTCTTCTTAGAAGAAGAAAAAACAAAGCATTTCTTTTTGTTGTATTAAAAAAATGCATGACAGCGAAGCCCTTCATAGTATATTTTATTTTGCCGGGTCGAGTAGCAAGCGTAGGAGAGATAGTGTTGGTTTTCGTAGATTTAATTTACTTTTCATTTACAAGAACTTTAATCAAACGGGCAAAGAAAAGTCTGAGCTTGATATCGCCCTACTTTCTCCTCCTAGAGGGATAAGCAGCGTTAGATCATCACTTTTCTGAGAACTTGTCTATTTGGTGTACGACGTCTCTCCAATTAAATGATATTTAGAGTCTTTATAATTACGATTTTATATACAGATCTTCTTTATTTTAGAATGAACGTGTAATGTCTATTAGGGGAGCGATCGTAGCGACCGGGCGAGATTTGAACACACTATTAGGCCCTCTATACAGAAAATTCATCTGATATTTAAAGTTATGTATAGTTGAATAAATAAAAAAAATCCTAATACAAATTTTAACTATTGAAATAGTGAAGAAATAATAATACAAAGATAAATAAAGAATAATCCTTTAGGAAACATTTCTTTCATGACTTCCCTCCAGAAGTCAACCTTCTCATAAAAGGGAAGATAATTGTTCTTACCTGGTCATGCAGACGAGTCGACTGGGGTTGCTACGGTATGGTACTACGTCACACGGTATTTGAGTATAACCATTCCTAAGGTATACCTTGTTACCCAGAGAATCATCATCAAGTTCAAACACCTGGCTGAATTCTGGAAAAAGATGCAGAAAATATTCCGTTTCATTTCATTTTCCTTTTTCATTTCATCTCTTTCATTTCATTTCATTTCATTTCATTTCATTTCATTTCATTTCATTTCATTTCATTTCATTTCATTTCATTTCATTTCATTTCATTTCATTTCATTTCATTTCATTTCATTTCATTTCATTTCATTTCATTTCATTTCATTTCATTTCATTTCATTTCATTTCGTTTCATCTCATTTCGTTTCATATTCCATTTAATTTGTATTTCGTTTCCTTTCTCTTCGAAACATGTATTGGTCGTTTGCTCACTACAAAACCAGACATTTTAGCTGCATGACTTGTGTTCCAAATCGCGTTAGTTTCATGCCGATAAGTAATTTAATCAAATGAAATAACACAGCATTGATTGGTTCGTGCCTTGAAATTAGTAAAAACAAATTATTTCACATTATTGCATATCAAAGAAAGTTGTTCATAGTGATGCGAAACCAGACAAGTTCTTGATTGATTGATTTTTATTCGACAAGCTTCCAACATACAACAATATACAATAATAACAGATCAAAAATAAGTCAGCTTGAACAGGATAACCCACGAAAGCTCGAGAGCTTATTTCCAGTGGGGTCCCTTACAGACATGTATAAAATTAATAAGTTAAAATAGTAACTTTTACAGACAGATAAGAAAATTAAAAGAACTACTTATTAAAGATAATAATAATAATAATAACAACATTAAACTGACTTATCAGGAAAGTCTTTGAAAGTGTTCAACATTTTTACTTGCTCCTGAAAAGTACTAGTCTTGTTTAGAATTATCCATTTTATATTTTTTGTTCATGCATGGATGTTAGGAAAAAACATGAATTCACCCACACTTGCTAACTACAATTTGTCTTTCATTAAAGGTAATACAAAGTTTTGGTATATATGGGGGTCATGACTTTGGTTTAAATGAACATATTGGAAGCATTTGCGATCCTACAATATTCAGTGATCGTTGTCGCGGTTGTAATCGAGTCTAAAGTTATGAAATTGTTAATAATAAACTCTTTAATATGTTGTATAGCTCCCTCTCAAGGTCAAGATATTAATTAAGCTATAAAACAATGTTTCTTGACTAAAAAAAAAAAGACCGATTAGCTATTCCCGTTTGGGAATTATATATCACAACTACATATTCTGAGATTTTCATGGTCGCAGCTACCATTGTACGGCTCTAGGCGCTATTTAAAATTTATCAAAATTTACCGGGAGCACCGGTACATTTTTATACTCAATTTTTCTTGAAAGCAGAAGTGTTTCAGGGGCTAAATTTTCTAATGCTTCTAATACATCCACAGGGGCATACAAATATATCAAAATTGTAAATAATCACTATCCACCCAATTTTCAAAATTTCCCAAAATGTGTATTACCTTTAAGGTATGCTCTCAGTCCCACCCCCCCCCCTTTCCTTGGATACGCCCCTAAGGTTATACGTCACCTTGTCCCAGCAATGCTATCTCTGTACCGCCTGCCAAGCTACCAGATAAGATAGATGTGAGACCGTCAAACGCAGGCTCGCATCTCACCAGCGTCACTGGAAAATAAAATAACAGACGAAAGACAATCATATTTTATTAATTCGACCTAATGTATAGAGAAAATTGAAAGCTTGAAAATAGATGTTAATAGCGATCTGTATTTAAATTAAAGTGACATTTGCTGTCTTTCATTCACCTTCCCTAAATTCCACTTTATTTATTCACTCATTCATTTAGTTACATATCTATTTATTAAGTGTATATAAATAAATATATATAATATACACATATAATTATATACATATTAATTTATTTATTCAATCGTTTATTTATCTATTTATCATTCATTTGATTATCTAAACCGGTTAATAAGCTATTTTTTATTTCGCGGCTTGTGGGCGGAATAACAGATTCTTTTACAAAGGATAACATGACTTTAGCATCAGTAATATTCAAAGTATATGCATATTTGTATTGAATTGTATCGTATTCAATTGTATTGTGTTGTATTGTAGTGTGCTGTGTTGTATTGTCATGTATTTTATCGCATTGTGTTTGGGATATCTTAGCCCTGGTTCCCTTTATCCTTCACAAATCAGTAAAGCACTGCTTAAATGTGTAGGCCTATTATTTACAAATAAACGAAGACGTCATTATACTATTTTGTTTTAAATCTAAAATTGTACACACAGCGTCCATCTTATTATACATTTTTATTCATCTTTCTTTCTTCTGTTTCATCTATCTCTTTTTTTTTATCAGTATATTATGTTATGATCACAAGGGACCGTCGTAATAAATTTCAAAAACTTTAAGTTTTAAACAATAATCTACTAACAGCAATGATCGAAGCAGCGAATGATCAACTATACAAACCGAGCAAGCAGTCGTAACTAAAACATGTTGAAGCCTCGACGTTCGAGTAAGCCCCCCCCCCCCCCCGCCCCACCCCCCCCCCCCAAGCTGCTCATAGATGCTCACCAAAATAGTTGTAACAATGCACAAGATAACCTCGAAGTTTAAAACCACGAGCGAACCTTTGTTCTTCTTTTCTTTGTAATTAAAAAGAAAAATTGTTTTGTTTTGTTTTATTTTATTTTATTTTATCTTTGCTTTACATTATGCTATGAATGCTTCGGGAGCTACGTATGTACAAGGCCTAAGGGCTTTACTTATGTAGTTCCCCATTTCATTTTCTAAATTTGTTTATACATTATTTTATATCTTTTGTATCAATCTAATTTTTAATCGAGAATGAAATAATTGAGAATTTAATTGAATTGAATTAAGTTAACGGACTCTCGTGTGAACCTTAACCTACTTTATATTGCATCACCTACGCTTCTCCTACCGAGCCGATAATATGTGCATTAATCAATTTTGCATGATGGCGTCGGGTAATAATGTTTGATTTCATGCTTTAAATATAATTTTATTCAGCAGTTTATCTGATTCCAGCCGTCTGCGAGCATCCATCATCCATGTGATGCAATATTCGATGGGATCGACCATTTTATCGCCTGATTAGATCTTTTGTAACTCAATCAATTTGCCTTTGAGCTCGGAAAATAAATTTCCTTTTCTAAAAATGTATACCGACATTGAGAAGGGATGGGTAACTTTTTCGGGACGGGGAACCGGGAGATGGAGGGGCGTAATCTGGTCTAGGAGAAGGGGCTAATTAAAAATGCAAGTACCAGATCTGACAGGGACAACTAATGGTTTAAAAAAAGAATAGGTTTTATGATTTGCGAAGGGCATAATTGGCCAATACAAGAAGAGACCTTTAATTGAGGGTTGATTCCTGACTCCGCGCAGATCCCTTTAGAAAAAAAAAAATCGTCTCTAATGACCTTGGTTTCCGCCGTTCTCTCTCCCTTTCTCTCTCTCTCTAATCAATATCAATAGTTTGGTGTAGCGCACGGGAAAGCTTTCCACTAATTAATTCATTCGGAATAATTTAGTCTTCACAATGGGAAATTGTTTGAAATAAAGTAAATCCTGTATGCCAACCTATTGTCACGTAACATCTGGCCTTGGCTTGAAATTTCAATTTATACAAGAACCACTAATACAATATATGAGACAGAAGGTGAGTTAGTTTTCAGCGCCAACCTGTACTTTTGCTAATAAATTTATATTGATTACCCTTTAATATTGCCCATGGTAGAAGAGAATCCCTTAACGAAAAAAGGGCTACTTTTGTTAAAAGAATAAGAAGTTAATTTACCAGCAAATATTTAAACAAAAAAATATAGTAGTATCATTCAAAGGAAATAAAACACACATAGTTAACACGATCGTTATACGTTTTGTAGGGCGCTCGCGCGATATAAAAAGAGGAAAATTGTGATCACAAATTAAACACAAATTAGACACAAACAACGGGATATATCCTGAAACAGGTGACATATTTTTATAATGATGACAGCAATGGCTAGGAAAATACATCGCACATTAATATGTGACTCAATGAACTTTGAAAACAGTGGCAAACCTAGGGGGAAGGAGGCATGTGGCACCTGAAGCGGCGCAAAAAATGCAAAAGAAAAAGGGCGCAATTCTTTACGTTTATTATAAATTCTTGTTCATGTATTCTATATCTTATATCTAAAATCTTTAATTTGTGTGTAATTTTTGCCAACTGAACAGGCTAATTTGTGTAAATATGTGCTTTAAAAAAAAAAATTAAGAACTATGCACCTTCATTTTGAAAGGTAAATTGTATTAGAAAATGACTTTTCGACTGTTTAAAAAATTAACAAGCTCAGTCGCTTTCCTGCCTTGCATGTGTTGCTCAAAAGTTTTAAATAGTTAATAAAAGGCCTTTTTGAAATTTAAGTATTATTTGTTCTTCATAAAAACAGACAGAGTAACTATGAACTGAATGTTGTTTTAGATTTGAAACGAATTTCCTAAAGAAGAATGCAACGCCGCAGACATGAGCTCATAATCTTATTCAAACTTGTCCGCAAGTGAAGAATTAAAAAAAAATATCTGAAATCACTCCTATTTGTTATCCGAGTAAGGAAAACATTCTAAAGTCAATTATTTCCTTGATAGAGATTTTCCTACGGGAGTCGCTATTTTGGAGGAAAAAATTGTGATTTCAGATTTGTTCAACTCCGTCTTGTGAAATACCCACTGACATGTGTTTTAGGACACTCATACTATGTGAAATATTAATAACGGTTTATTAATATTAAAAGTGAATTATGATATTCTCCCATATATCATGTTATGACAAAATATTTGAGTCAGCTATTCGGACAATTTCGTTTGTTAAGAAATATTTGGCATGAATAAGTTGCTGCCCCTTCAGACCATGGACCTGGTCAGACAACAATAATTCAGACGATGCAGGCAAACACGTAAACAGAAATGATCACAGTAATCAACTGTTTCAGATGGAGGGGTGATAAGATGGCTGCCATATAGCCTCGATGATTCTGGTAATCTGGTTGTACAATTGCCAGAGAAGTGTCTAACTTTTGTTTTTAAGTGGCCCAAACATTGTCGAGCATGTGTGCAGCGCTTTGTAACTGCAAGGAAAAGGCGCTATATCAAATATTTTGGATTGGATTGGATTGGATTGTGTAACACCATATCCATTCTATCCAGGTCAATTGATACTTTCAAACTCCGATATCACTATTTTAATCAAAATGGCGATTTCAATGAGAAAATGGTTAAAAGGGATACCGTAAGGAATTTCAATAATAATCAAATAGGACTAATTTTAAGAACTTTTAAAGTGGCTGAAAATTTTGAATATGATTATCAGCTGTTAATTGGATTTTATTCCATTGCTTAAAGTACAATAACTTATGAAACATTTCAAAACAAAATCAATGAATCATTACTCAGCAGTAAATTGCTTCGACGAACGACATCCACTTATTAAATTGAGTTAAAGGTCACTAGACTAGAAATAATCCATGTCGGTATAATCATGATAATCCCTGAACGAAGTTGAATTCAAGGGTGGAAGCTTTTAGGAAGAAAGAAATAAAGATTATATGCAGGCATGAACGCATGCCGTATATAAAGAGTATTTTTTCTGCATCTGTGAGCCGTAACCATAAAGCAACAAACCAAACGACTCGCTGCTATGCCAACGTATACACATTACACCACAGAGGCGTTCTGTTGGCATAGGAACGATTATTGCAGACAAGATAACAGATAGTACAGCGTACCTCTACTATGACTGTTTTGTCTAATCAATTCCATGGAAGTAGGACGGGTGCGCGAGAACTTCTTTCGCCAGATGAGATTTCTTACCAAAGGGACCATGCCGTTTTGCACTCGGAATTCTGGCCCATAGCCCCTCCGCCCACTACTAGTATATCCCACACACACGCTTTGCGCGGAAGGGGAAACTTCATTTAGACGAGTCGAGAACGGTACAACGAATCGTCTTCTTTCTCTAATAATTTATGGAAACGTCAAAGCTTCCGCGCTTCGCGCGAGAGTGGGAAACTGAATTCAGACAAATAGGGCTTATTAAAAGTCGAAAACGGTACAACGAATCGTGTTCTTTCTCTAATAATCTGAGAAAACGTCAAAGCTTTCGCGCGAGAGAGGGAAACTGAATTCAGATGAATAGGGCTTAATAAGATTCGAAAACGGTACGAGGAATCGTCTTCCTTTCTCTATATTGTGATGAAACGCCAAAAAATTCCGCACTTCATTTAGACGAGTCGAGAACGGTACGACGAATCGTCTTCTTTCTCTAATAATTTAAGGAAACGTCAAAGCTTCTGCGCCTCGCGCGAGAGGGGGAAACTGAATTCAGACAAAATTAATAGGGCTTATTTAGAGTCGAAAACGGTACAACGAATCGTGTTCTTTCTCTAATGATATGAGGAAACGTCAAAGCTTTCGCGCTTTGCGCGAGAGGGGGAAACTGAATTCAGATGAATAGGGCTTATTAAGAGTCGAAAACGGTACGACGAATCGTCTTTTTTCTCTAATAATTTAATGAAACGTCAAAACTTCCGCGCTTTGCGCGGGAGGGGGAAGCTTCATTCAGATAAGGATTAAGAGTCGAGAACAGTACACCGAATCGTCTGCTTTTTCTCATAATTTAATAAAACGTCAAAGCTTCCGTGCTTCGCGCGGGAGGGGGAGAAACTGAATTCAGACAATGATTAAGAGTCGAGAACAGTACAGCAAATCGTCTTCTTTTTTATAATAATTTAGTAAACCGTCAAAGCATTCGCGCTTCGCGCGGGAGGGGGGGGGAAACTTCATTCAGCCAAGGATTACCAGTCGAAAACGGTAAAATTAATCTTCTTCTTTTTCTAATAATTTAAGAAAACGTCTAAGCTTCCGCGCTTCGCGCGGGAGGCCCATCACCCACACCCCCTAATGAGCGCGCTTTTAAGTGATTCTCTTGCTCACTACCGCCCCTCCCTAAAATAAGATCCTAGCTCCGCGCCTGCATTAAAATATATAGCTATGATGCTGACTAAATTGAAGAAATAATTCGTATATTTATGTCGTCGAGTAAAATGACCATTTTGCGCATATGAAGTACTATAGAAATTCCATAGGAAAAACAATTTAGCCTTCGGCCCCATGGACATTTAATTTTGTCGGTAATTGGTGGCTAGTTTTGTTGGTAATCGTTGGCCTCTACACCCCCCCCCCCCACTGAAAAAGATCTAGCGACGCCCCTGCACCCACACGCACGCACGCATTCACAGACACAAACACACACACACACACACACGCACACAATCACACACACACACACACGCACATACACACAAATTAAACCCACATCTCAGTGTTATCAGTCTCATTACAATAAATATGAATAGCTACATTGATTGACATTGCGCGTATCCATCATAGCGGATGCTCAAGACGACTCCCGGCCCTGGCTCTGGACAATCTGCCATAAGGCGCTGAAGTATTCAATGAATAACTCCTTCCCAAGTACATACCCCTTCACCAAGACTACTGCTATTTTTTCATCGATTTGTCCACTATTTCATACATTTTCACAATGTGTGTATACCAGTAATATATAGGTCTTCGGGCCCATGATAAAAACAAAATGGCGACGATCGAACAGAGACAGGTCAGGGATATGTTGGTCAATTATTTATTCATAAATCAATTTCAATGGGAGCTGAACCTGATATAAATTAATGAAATTGTATGAGCTTAGATTCAGACTATGCTCACTATATATGACCTATATTTCACTAATCAATTAAAACCCCATTGGTCTCATGTTGAAAAAAATGTACTTCTTAGTAACAGCTTCCACTCTCCCCCTTCTCTCTCTCTCTCTCTCTCTCTCTCTCTCTCTCTCTCTCTATCTCTCTATCTCTCTCCCTCTCTATCTCTCTCTCTCTAGTACATCGCTGGATTTCTCTCGTTTTGGGAGAATGGTTCATAATTATGTGAGGGGAGTCCCCTCGGAAAATTGTCCAAGAATGACGACATTTGGTTTACTTGGATGGATTACGCCAATGTCACGTATTTTGGTGAGCTCCGAGATATTTCTTTTGATGTAGATAGCATTACCATATCTGTGGAAATTATATTTATTTCATAAGCTCTCATAAAAAGTCATCAGAAAACAAGTCATAAAATATTTCTTTCTCATCGAAATATAACTAAAATGCGATGATCAATGCAAGTTGTTTTGAGCTCACTGACAATATTACACGTAAACTTGTTTCATTTTCTTACACGTTCGCCTGATTGTCACTTGGTTCACAGTCATAGGATTTCATAGCAGGTTTATATCTATATTGTTACAATATAGTTTCAGTTCCCTTGGTGTCAATATATAAGATACGCAAAGGCCAAAACATGCTAGGTGAAAAGTTCAGTCAATCTGGTAGTGAAACAATTGCCTGAACAGACCCATTCACCTTAATCTTCTTATCGCATTCCCCTCTCTTTTAACAGCCACTGTGCATCTAAAGTATTATTCAGTTAACATTCTTGATATCAAAACGATGCGGGGGCATTCGTTTGGGAAAGCTTTACGGTACGATGTCCAAATTCCAAAATGATCCACTATTCTGTGTAAAACCAGGATATTTCCAACCCCTCTTTTAAAAAATAATAGGAAAGCCCCGGGATCCACCACAATGTGTATAGACACTTTGATAATGTATTGAAAAATAACATCACATAATGCTAGGTCAATATCAATTACACAGATATACACTTAGACGTCAGCACATCTTGATTAAACAGCAATCTATTGTATTTTTCTGATCCACTGCTACAAAATGTGTATGTGCCGTTCGAAAGAACATTTCAAAGTATCGGTCTCTTATTTGTATCGGAAATTAAAGCAAAGGGTGACAACAGGTGATGTAAACACTATTTAATTTGTTTTCCCCGGATAAATTTCATCTACTGTTAGAGAATGTTTTTCTTCAGACACGGATATAGACGCTGCTTTCAATAACGAAAAGACACCTTAAACAAATATATATATAAAGACTAACAAAGACCAGGTGCTACATGCACTTTTAAAATGTACACATGCCATTTTAATTGTTATTTGATACTGTAAGAACTCGACAATTTTATTTATTTCTAATAAACAGTCATTCTAATTATTTCAAAAATTACTTCCTCTTTCTATTTCGAATTATTTTTTCCTTTGGGCTTCTGTGCAGATTGGAACTAACATTCGATTTTTTAAAAATAAAAGTAGTTACTACACGAAGTAAAATGTCAATAAAATAACGTCTTATTGAATGAGTTATGCTGAATCAAGGTTGTCGCTAATATGAAGGAGGTTGTCATCCCCTCTAACGAAACATCACCAAACTTGTAAATGTTTTGTTGTTGCTCTTGTTATTCGTTCTTCTCTGCAAACGATACAATTTAAAATCATGCCTTTTTCTTGCTGGCAATTTTTTTGTTTCTATATGGACAGGTTTTTATTTGATACCCCTACCCCACCTCATTAAAGAAAGACAGGGAACGCACGGGTGACGCTGGCGGCCCTCCTCAATCATTTACATTTTTGCGATGTCATTGCTTTCCCAGGATGGGTAAGTATTGTTCTCAAAAGTAGTAAGAATATATATCTCATTGATGCAGTAACAACTTGTGATGCGTTGGTAATGATAGAGTGACGTTCGCTTGAGGTTGATTCAGAGAGTCTTTCAGGGAAGAGTGATGCCAACCCCCATAATCATTCAATGACGATGTAAAACGCCATCAACACCAACAATAACAACAACAACAATACATAATTACATGATTTCTTAACAGTTTTGATGCGGCACGATTATCATTTGACGTCAAATGCTTTACAATTTCGGTGAATAAGAACAATAAGATTTTTGTTTTCTGTCGTTGATCACGTAGTCCATAGACCCCCTGGACTGATATTTTTGAACTAAAGATTTAATAATTTGCTGGCTCCGTAACACATCCAGTAAGGGGAGGGGGCAAAGTGTGGGGGGCCTGAGGGCAGAAACCGAGGAGTTTTCAGCAAGATTTAGCAGAATTTTACCTAATGACGTATATCACGGAGCCAGTTTCTCGGAACTCGTCTTAAAGTTCGTGAACATTCCATATAAACGTGTGTAGTTTTATAAGACATATTTTGTTGGGATATCCAAAAGGTTCGACCGTTTGTGGGAACGGCCGGGCCCCAGAAGTGTATCAGCATGGAAGGGGGTAAATATACCTAACGTTGGGAGGGGGTCGTATGAATTGGGACATTAAGTGGGCTATATTCTGAGGCACGAACCAAGGTACCCTTGAACATTCCACAATGTATTTGCTTTTTTATAGAATGGCGTACTTGCATTGGGTCACCGTCATTTCAATGCAACATATAAACAGAATATGACATGGAAATCATATTATGTGAAAATAAACGTGTTTTCTTTAGGGGGGTAAATATACCTAACGTTGGGAGGGGGGTTCTGGGTATGAAATGGGGCATATTTAATGGGGCTACATTCTGATGCACGAACCAGGGTACCCTTGAACATTTCACAATGTATTTGTTTTTTTTATAGAATGGCGTACTTACACTGGGTCACCGTCATATCGATGCAACATATATACAAAATATGACATGGAATCATATTCTGTGAAAATACACATTTTTATAGGGGGGTTAGGACGGGCGGGGACATACATCGATAAATGTGATATGCTGGATGCGCCAATGCTTTACCAAGCAACAGAGTAATGGAATCCGTAGGGAATATTGTATTTTCAGAACATTTTTTGGTTAAGTATTAAAGAAGAAATATTTAAGTTACTACGTATATATTTTCGTCAAAGATAATATGCCTTTCAGCTAGAGAGTGTGCGTATGTATGTATATGTGTGTTGTGTGAGTATTTTTGGGTGATTTTTTGTTTTTGTTAGAGGTGAAGAAGATACTCGATATGCTTGGGTTAGATAGCGGTAAAATCATTCAATTCGAATTCTGAATTTTGAAAAAGAAGAGATCCAGCACAAATCATTTTGCTTCATCATGGGCGGACCGCCATGGTATCATTTTACCAAATGACGCGATTTGTCGTTTAATAAAGAGGCTCGTGAAAGCACAACAATCAAACAGCTATCAAACAGACATTAAATTAACAGATAGACTGTGTTATTCATCACCCATGGCAGCGGGACGCGGGGGAGAACCGCCATTGAAATTGAAGGTCAGCAGGTCAATTTATCATAATGATGATAATTTTGTGGCAATGAAAAGATTATATGATGCATGATATAATCAAGCCAATTGGATCGGAATAATAAGCCGTGCAAATATTATTGGTACCAGCCACAAATCAAATATATGGTCTTATAACTACTTATGGCAAGTGTAAGTGTTATTGACACAACACATGGACATAAAAGTTCGATTTCATACTCTGAGGGTTTTCATGGCAAAAACATATTTGTTATGCAAAAGTATATATTGAATATGAAACACTATGAGAAATCTTGAGGCAGAGAGAGAGAGAGAGATAGAGAGAGAGCGGGGGTTTACTACACTATGGTTTGCAATAAGTCATATACTATATTATTGCTGCCCACTTCACTTCAACACGATTTGAGCAATGACCATGATGATTGTAAGGATGTTTTAACAAAGGTTCTTCCAGTGGCACAATGACAGATTACCTGAAGTTACTTTTTGGGCATGTAATATACAAACATAGCTGTTTAACATGCCCTACTATATATTAAAGAAAAATATATCATGAAGGTACATGTGAGAGATACATTATTAAGCTAGGTAAAACATCATTCTTACAAAATGATAGAAAATCATACAAAAAATATAATTTTTTCATATTAATTGTTGTTATGCACCATCATCTAAAAATATTAAATAAACGAATCTGAATGTATACAATGAACTAAGATGTACAACATGTATAGTGTAAATATAACGAAGTTCACATTACGCTAAATTTGTGTCTGTATCAACATGACCGTAATTGCAATTTTGAAATATGAACTTGGAAAATTAACAAGATCATCATTTTAATACACACTTCAAGCAAAATGTGAGATGAGAAGAATAGATTTTTGTTAAAGAAGTGTGTAACATCCCCATTAAGTAAGAGAAACAAATAACGGAATGGTGATAAGGGGGGGGGGGGGTGGTGGGTATTTCTTTTAGCTTACAGAGATACCAACAGATAGGAGATAGAGCGTGTGGGGGGGGGGGGGGCTCTCCAGTCTTTTCCTCTCCACCTTTAACGCCACATATTTTTGGGGCACGTGCCCTTTTTGGGAAGCCATCGAATGTCTAAAATAGGAGTCTTTGTCTTTTTGTCTTTTGTGTAATTATCATTATTTGATCGTTACTTTCGGTAGACGCGTTAACAAGTTAACCTGAATACCCTTTCCCCTCTATTCTATTCTGTTTTGCTTCGTAAATTGTTAGTCCTTGATGGTTTCTTCGTGTGGGGGTATCTTGGCAACTGTGACCTGCAAGCACAAGTTGATTTGCTAATTGTTGTCACCACGATTGCATTATTCATAGACAAAAGGGGCTTTACTGACAGGCAGCTACGTGACCTGACTGTTGAAAGAAAACGCCTTTTCTGGGTTTTTTGTGTTTTGTGTGGAGAAAAAAACAAAAAGTGGAAGTCACGTTTACAGGCTATGAAACCATGAAAAAATATCAAAACATCTTTTAAAAATCTACACCCACACGCAGTCGCCTGGCAACAGCAGCAAGTCGCATGTCGGTGACAGTACCACTCTCTTCATCTTCCAAAACGATGCCTTTTAGATGTTACACTACCCTTCTCCCTTCTCAACACTGGAGCCTATAGTAGTTGGATTTCTCGCTTAAAATTAATTGGTCGCCATCTCTCTAACTATTTTCTCTCCTTTCTATTTCAAGCTAGGCAACAATCTTAGGTTTTTTTTTTCTTGTTTACAGAGGCAGTCCAAACGAGTGACTGTACTGAACAAATACCACGTTGGCCAAAATGCAATTTTTTACGTGAACACGAAATATTGCCCCAAAACAACAAAAAAACTCATCATGGGGGAGGGGGGGGGGGGGTTGGATAGTAAGGGCTCGATCACCCTTTGTTACGCTAAAGAAAAAAAAGGGACTCTGAGAGGAATCATCCTTTTGTTACAAAGGACTTTAAATACGCCATTGATTGACAAAAGTGTTGTAACGATTAATGAAATGTAACTACTTTGTCACACCACAATATTTTCACAATCAGATCCTCTCTAACATACAGTGGTGTAGCTACGGGAACACGAGGGACTCTGATACAGAAAAGAAACAGAGAGGGAGAAAGGGGAAGAGAAAGAAAGAGGGGTAGGGGGCAACGCAAAATACACGACCCTTTATCTCTACCTCCTTTGAAGCGTGTTGTTTTTCTACACTTCATCTACGTACTAAGACAAATAATGTGATCCCATGTGACTGCAGTGCCCCCCCCCCCCCGGAATGGCTAGACCCATGTTACGCTGCTGCTATCGGTATGTCCAGTGGCGGATCCAGGGCCCCGGGCCCCCGCCCCTATCAAAAACAGGTAAAAACACGTTAATGTTACCTTTAGTTGGTGACGGGCCCCCTCCCCTGGGCCTCAACGGGTGAGGTGCACATGTTCGAGGGCAAAACAAAAATGAGTGCTCCTTACCCCCCCCCCCCCTCCCCCACTTATTCACCGGCTGGCTGTTTCGCCGCTAAATATTTTTTCACGAATTGGGCCCCCTCTTTGGCCCCCACCCCTGCCGCCGGCTGGATCTGTCTATAATTAATCACGGAGAAGGAAGTAATTTTCCACTCCATTATGAACAAGAATGTAACCTTGATATTAATATGAAGTGAGAATTATTTCAGTCTCTTCCTGTTTCTTTCATAGCTAAAATGCGAATGATTGTCCTGTGCAAATATTTCAAAGTTCGTTTAACAAGAACGTTAAACTGTGCATCAAAACGTCAACTTTCAATCAATCGGTGTACTAATGGTGTTATTGCAAAATTAGTAAACTGTTTACGTGGGAAAAGCGTTTAGATACACCCAATTGCTTTTAAGTAACGGTGACTCTTTACAAAATCAAATTCCTTTAAAATCGACCCGACTTTGTTGGTCAATGGAGAACAGAGTCGAAGTTCACCAAAAATAGTCATATATGAAATTATACCTTGCTGGGGAAGGGGAGGGAATGTGAGAAACAATAAGTAAAATAAAATTGGGTCGCAGCATATCGTATATAGAGTCTCAGTATTTTGCTCGCTTACTAGACCACGAAAGGCAAGCACACAATTTACTTGATGTGATAAATTTAGATCGAGAGAGGAGGGGTACAATATTTATTTGCAAAAATAGATGCTATGTTTTACGTTAAGTGAATAATACATTTGGAATATGGACAGCTAATATTCGGACAGGAGAGGACAACAAAGGACAAAAAAGAACACCCCCCGGGCAAAATTGTGCCCAAAAGATCACGCTTATTTATAACAATTCAAATACTCCAGTGCCATCACGCAATAATACATATTCACCAGGGTAAAAGTGGGGAATTGATTTCCAATGAGCAAAAACAATTATTTGATTCCACCTGATTCGGTGACTACGACGAATTCGTTTCACTGCCGAGAAATAATCACCCTATGGACAAAACAATAAAAACAAATAGAATAAAAATACATTACATTCTACAAAATCCAAACGATAATAAAAACACCGGGACCGATATGTCAGTTGCTAATAACTTAATCCCACAACCCATGAGAATATATTGGTGCCAGTCACTTTGGCTGTATAAATGAACTTAGCTGTTGAATTTTACCCGTCTTAAAATCGGCTACACATTTTGCAACCACACCAAAAGTTTACAGTTTATTAGCATCTATATCGTATTGTCCTGTGGTGGGTTTGCGCGGTAATACGTATTTTAAAAAAACAAAATATGTGATACAAATTCTTAATTATTTATTCCCTTATATTACTATAGTATCTTTTAAATTTTCTTTATTATATTACATGTTCAATGCAACTTATTTCACCTTTATTAAATCCTCATGGTTTTTTATGGCCACCCGATTACAATAATTGTTATCTGTTGTATTGCTTTATTGTTTTATCATTTTACCTTATTTTGTACTCGTGATGGATTTATCCTGTTATTTTATTGGAATTGAATAAAATAAGATTTAATTGAATACGGTGTATACGTTTCTCCATCAAAGAATTACCCATTGTCTGATAGCAATGGCAAGGCCTTTCTGCATCATCATAATTTGTAGCAATTCGCAAAACCTTGACCTGAGATAAATTAATTTCGGAGTAATACAAGCTTCAAGCCGCTTCAAGCTAAATGCAGTGTAGTCAATCAAGATGGACAAGAAAATCAATAATATAACGAATTGGCCGATGGTTATCTGTTCTGTGTATAAGCATTTTATCAGTTGATATTGTTTGATATAAATTCCACGGTTTCTCTTTCGATTCTACCTGTCATTGGGTGATTATATCACACAATGTGATAATGTATCTGTCTGAAGTTTCGATTAGTTTCTATTGTGTTTCTGTCATGTTGTAATTTCATGCTACCACTGAGTGCTAATTGCTTTACAAAAGGTTGTTTCAATACACGCACAAAGATGATGGAACTGGCGTTCAAATGTCATTTACTGTGGGAAACTAATCAATGTCTGAATGATATTTATTTTCAACACCATGTAAAATTTAATTACCCACTTCAGGATCAGTCAGTGGTGCATGAATTTCATGTGAGCTGTAGCCGCAGTGTATCCGATATTATAAAAACAATAAGATACTTTCACAAAGTCAGGACAATTAGAACATTTCAATTCCACAGTGTGGTGTGTAAAGTATGCGATCATACACTGTAGTGTGGGTAGTATGCAATGACACTGTGTTGTGTATAGTATGTGTTCATATTGTGGTACGTGTTGATAGTATGTGTTCACACTGTGGAGTGTATGGTATGTGTTCACAATGTGGTGTGGATAGTGTAGAATGCAATTCACACTGATGTGCATAGTATGTGTTTACATTATGGAGTGGATAGTATACAATCAAATTGTGGTTCGTTGATAGTGTGGTTTTATACTGTATGGTATGTGTTAACATTGTGGTGTGGATAGTATGCATTCACACTGTAGTGTGTATAGCATGTAATCACACTGTGGATTGTAAAGAATGTAATGTACACTGGTTTGTAAAATAGTATGTGTTCTCATTGGGGTGTATGTGTTCACACTGGTGTGGATAGTATGTGTTCACACTGGTGTGTATAGTATGTAATAACACTATGATGTGTTTAGTCTGCTATTCTCTTTGTGTTCATATTGTTTCACACTTATAAAAACAGTGTTTTTTCACTCAGCAAACACTTCGAAATCATTCCACTGCAATTTAAGATCGCGCAATGTTGTGACGATAGTGTGTTTGACAGTGTTGCTGCCGCTGGTAACAAAGTTTATTCACTTCCTTTACATTGTGAACATACTGTGAACACTTCTTGCACATTGTCAATACAATGAATTAATTCTAAGATCAGACTGTGCTGCGTACACTGCATGTTTTTTTGTTTGTTACTGCAGCGTGTCAAACGGTGAAAATAAATGATGTAATGTGGAAAAGTGACTTTAAGCTCTCACCACTACGGGAATATTCACAATTCATTCTAAGATAACACTGTCATGTGGTGTGTTTAGTATAAGTGCATCTTTGTGTAAACATAGAGTGTTGTGTAGAAAGTGTGCTCAGAGATGTTTAATTCTCACAGCATGGAAGTGTTCAAAATATATTTCTCTAGGTTGTACTATATGTGACCTTTTGTCTCCATGGTACTTGCATGAAAAACATATAATCATAAGAAATAAATATAAGAGGGGATTTACTGCTTATTTCAAGGTAAAAGTAAACAACTTATGTCACGATCAGAGATCCTTAATGGATGGAGGATGGAGGAGGTTCAAATAAAGGGTTATATTGTGTGTCACTACTTCTTCTTCTACAATACTCCTCAACGGAAGAGAGAAAGAGAGAGAGAGAGAGAGAGAGAGAGAGAGAGTGAGTGGGTGAGAGAAAGAGAGATTGGGAAGCAGAAAGTGGGAGAAGAGATACACCAGAGCATACTATGATTGAGTAATATCATTAAGAGACTTACCCAACAGGCAGGTGGTTGCTATAAAAAGCAAGCCATGGCCTGGTAGCGGGGCCGCCATGCTACAAGCAGTCCCTATCACACGCATTAACCATAAACGTCCCTATGGTAACTCCAACACCACGTCAATCCACTAAAAAAAAAGAGGTACCTGTCGCTGAGGTTATCACCGTTCTCTTTCTCTGCAAAGGTAGAGAAAACAGAGTTATATAGATCATTCGAATATGGCTTTTTTTTTCGCCTCCGTATAATCCCATGCTCCACTAGGCAAGATTATGAAAAAATTACATACTCGATGAGAACATAGATCTACTGGTGGTAGGTCTATGATGAGAACGAGTACTGAAATGATAAAAGAGGAATGTAATGAACAATAGAGTCATGGCTTGATAATGGGATAAAAATAAAAACGGTGATTGTAAAGCGCTTGTCACCAAAGTCTCAAAGTGCTACATGGATGACAGATTTACTGATCCATAAATAATTGAACGGCTTTATTTCAGTAATTGATATAGAGAGAGAGAGCAGGCCCACGCGATGTTTTCTCATCAACATCAAGCAAGTTTCATATATCGATAACAAATTCCATAATTACAGAGGTACAATCAAACCTGTCTATTGTGGACTTCTATTAAAGAAGAGATTAAGTCAAATGTTAAGTCACCCAAGAAGGAAAGAACAACAACAAATCAAACAAAATAATAGTTGCATGTAATGGACGATGCCGTCCTCCCTTAAAGTGACTGATGAGGAGGAGGACGAGGAGGATTCAGAGGAAGACGAAGAAGAAAAAGAAAAAGGAAAAGAAGGAGGAGAAGAAGAAGAACAAATAATCAAGTAGTAGTAATAGTAGTAGTAAGCCTAGAAGTAGTAGTAGCTTTTATTTCATTAAGGTTCATACTAAATATACCAATAATAATTTGTTGGCTACAAAAAATAAAATAAATATATAAAATGATAAATTCACAGTGATATGTAGTTTTGCATTGGTTTTAAAATTTAAAATTTTGTTCTACATAATGATTTATTGATTCAAGAAATCTTTGCAGGCATCAAAACAAAATTTTTTTTTTTTTTTTAAATAACTGAGATCGCAAAATACATTCATACGTATAATTAGAAAATGTTAATGAATACAATATAGATAATTCAACACAATTTTGAACTGATGTAGATTACGTTAGAAAGTTAAAATTATTATATGATAGTCTTTAGATGAATTATTAGTGGCTTCGGAAATTGGTGTGAAAACTGTCTATATGATTAAATGTAGAATATACTAGTCTTCAATAATATGTTTTGTGATTCATACTCCAGAGACGATAACACTATTATAGAACAATTTCTATCAAAATTCGAAGAGTAAAAATTGTAAAGACATATTCAGAGTTTCAAAGTACTTTTTTCTAGAAAAAATAACGAGAAAGAAAGAATAGGTAATAATACAGGGGAGGGGAAGGTTACCAAAAACAAAGATAGTAAGCTTCTAAACGTATGATGAAATATCCAGCCATTAAAATATTAATATAATATATAACCTTTGTTTGAAATCAGTTACCACGGAAATTACACGTTTTCTCTGGTTATCGAATTTCATATCTGACACTTAAAATGAATAAAACGAGGGTGATTATGCGTTTGATCCTTTCATGTCCAACTCCGATTACATTATAACTATTTAAGTGAAAAATCATTTCTCCAAAAATGAGCAAACAAAATCACTCGAGTTGGATGCACAGTAATTTGACTAAATGGATCAAAATCATAACTACACCATATATTTTTAAGAGTAGTTGCATACCACGGGGATAAATACATGTATAGCATCCTTGTTTTTCATTAATTCTCAGCACTCCCAGAAAACATGCTCATAATAATTGTCTTTCACATATAATTTTCATCACAAGGATGTCCTTATAGAATAGCTAACTTTATTTTACCGAAATGAAATGAACTAACCTGAATTGGTGCATTCATGACAATTTAATCGCGGCTATTTGCCGGGTTGCGAATCAAACCATTTATATGGCAAAATACAAAATAGGCTATATAGAATCATGAGATAAGTAATTAACAAATGATGATAAAAAGGTTTGTAATTTGAATTTGAATTGACACACACACAAAATGACTTACTTACATTATCGGCAACCTGATGTTTCAGAAAATGGTCTGCTTAGATGTTATGCTTTTTTATAAGTATAAACCTCGAAGTCGGATCAAATGATTCTATAGTACTCCAGCCTTCTGTGATGAATTGCTGTTTAGCGAGACAAACGAAATCGGCCTCGTTTTTGACATCTCGTATAAGGTCCACACTGATTGGTTGTAAAGATATGCGTTAGGTATCAAAGCCACGCCTCTTTGCGATCGCGTCACTTCATTCCACTTATTGAAATATATGCAAGTTATTGTAATATATCTTCAAAAGGGATGCTTTTATATTGTTACTCGGTATTCTAGAAAAACCGGCTATGAGCGTGTGCAAATCAAAATCGTATTCCTGGTTAAAAGAGCCAACTAATAACAAAATGCAATCTCACCACCCCACCCCCACACACACAAACACACACACACAACACTGCACACAATATAACATTCAGTTGCTAAGAGCTAACATTTGAGTCATATTAAAGGAGAAGACCGGTTTTAATAGAAGCAGAAAAAATAATGAGAGAAACATGGCAGTGAAAGTTTGAGCAAAAACCGATTAAAAAGGAGTGAGAATTGGAATGTGCTTTGTTGATTAATGCCATGAGTGTTCACTGTAGTGATGTGTGTGTGGGTGTGTGTGGGGGGGGGGGGCGTAATGAGATAAGTTTGTCAGAAGAACGTGTCTGAGAGTGCGTAAGAGCAAAGGGACTGCTTGTTCATCCTTTGACCCACTCTTGTGTCACCTCACAATACATAACTTGATCTCATTTGAACCTTTTCTTTGTCTTCTACCTTTTGTCTGGTATTGCCTTAGTCATGTTGGTCATGAATTTTTGTTATATATATTATACTTTTGTGCAAACAGGATCTTGTTCTTTTCAAAGTTTATCCGTTTTTTAAACCACATTAACTGCCAATGTAATTGTATACAATTCTGCCATTTGGCTGTGAAGTGCAATCATAATATAACCTTTTTAATCAATCAAAACAAATCAATCAAAAAGTTATTAAACTTTTGAGGTGCGATTAATCATACATAAAATGGCGACTCTGTGACGTATCTTGTGAGCTCCCCTCCCAATTTCCTTGTACTAAAAAACAATCATACATACACTCTAATTACAATTATTGGAAATATTTTGTCATATAACCCCTGAAAGATTTTATTTTTTTATCCCGTCATCAATAAATGAATTAAAGTTTATGAAATTGTATATACAGAGCTAAAGATATTGGAGAGGACCTCGCAAGATGCGTCACAGTGTTGCAATTTGTGTCTCACTGATGACAACTTACAGAAATCATAGCTCACTTATTTTCAATCGGTTGTTGCTCAAATTTTCATATATTACTCTATTTTTCAGCTTTTATTAAAACGAATTTAATATCACGGTGGATTTCCCCTTTAAGGTCAAAAATTATTTCGTCTCCTCATTGGATTAGGCAAAATAACTGCTCCTTTGTTTAACAAGAAAAGCATTTAAAACAGAAATCCTAGAGACCCATGAAGGCAGCTGAAGCCGGAGATATAATTGTGGCACGCCAGGAGTGTCAAGTAAGACAGACACGAGCGCTATACCAGAACCCTCTATTATCATTATTAATGTGTCTTTGTTATCTAAAAGATCTAAAAGATAAAACAAACAGAAAAATAATCAAAAATGAAATATTGAAAAGACTGATCTCTCATCCTTTAATATTATTCTCTGATCATCATCACGATTGACAAAGAGATTATATTTTTAGTTCACTATCAATCAATCAATTGGATCTCAATCTAATGATTCGATACGAAGCACATGGGCAATCAAACCACAAGGTCGAGCTTTAATGTTCTGAAACTATGATTATTTGCACAGTTCGCTCTAGCTTCAAACGAACGCGATGGATGATGACAACATTTTATTGTGAACATTAGAATCATTCATCTCCAGGCAAGTAGCCACGGGGGGCACGGGGGGGGGGGGGGGGCATGTGCCCCCCAAAATTTCCAAGATCGGTTGAACTTTTTAGACCCCTTTTGTTTACATGTATGTGCCCCCAAACATCAAACTCTGGCTACGTGCCTGTTCATCTCACCAATTAGTTAATAAGTAAAACTTTCAAACTTGATTTCTGTAGGTGAATTGCAATATATTTCCATCATCACATTATATGCAAAGATAAATTAAAACAAATTAATTAATTAGACAGACAATGAAATCGTTAACTGACCAACGATCGATTCTATCACTCACTCGCTCAATCAAACTGTTCCTCGACCAATCAACTAATGATGGTCAGCAACAATTCAGCCAATGATATGAATCAATCATCTGAATTTATTGGTCAATACATTATTCGATTAATCAATCAACCAGTGAATTAAAGAATCAATACATTAATTCATGCGGTTCTAGCACACCTACCCCCTGGACATCCACCCCGGATAACCACCCCCAGTCAACTACCCTCTAGGAAAACTACCCCCTAGGGCAACTACCCTCTCGGACACCTATCCCCCGGACAACTACCCCCTACGACAAACACCCCCAGACAACTGCCCCCAGACAACTACCTCTATGACAACTACCCCCGGACAACTATCTTAGGGGGTAGTTGTCTGGTGGTAGTTGTCCGGGGGTAATTGTCCTGGAAGTAGTCGTCCTAGAGGGTGGTTGCCCTAGGGGGTAGTTGTCCTTGGGGGTAGTTGTCCTAGGGGGTAGTTATCTGGGGGTTGATGTCCAGGGGTTTGGGTACGAATTCATGCATACAAATAAATCAATTTAGCAATTCACAAATAGTTCGAGCATTCAATGAATCCAATAATCTATCAATTAGTAAACTGTTTATTCAACTAACCAATCAGTCTACCAGACAACCAGCCAATCACCCAATCTATCAATCAATCAACCAATCTATCAACTATTCAACCTTATCTATTAATGAATCGATGAATCAAGCAATCAACCAAACCACCTAGTAGTCAACTAATCAATCAATCTATCAATCAACAAAACTTTAAGTCAATCAACTTATCAATTAATCAGTCAACCCGTCTACCAGTCAACTAATAAATCAACCAATCTATCAATCAATCAATCATACTATCGGTCAATCAATCAACTGGCCAACCAAGTAATCAATTAATCAGTAAATTATGCAACATACACCTATATCAATCAGTAATTTATGCAACATACACCTACCAATTAGTAATTTATGCACTAAATCAATCAAGCCCTTATTGTATGAATTCATTCATGTATCAATTAATCAATATGTAGGTCAACCAAGTCCTTTTCACAGTATAAACTTTAAATTCAAATGATTTCATTTATTTGAAGCAGCGAGCTATTCCATTGGAACAGTGATGGTCATACATATCATAAATCATACACAAATAAACTGTCATCTAAACATATTGTACTATTATCTTGCATTTCATTAAACCTGTAACAGCACATGCACGGAACCCGTTTGAAAAAAAATCCTTACATCACCCATCACCTAAAAATAGCTGATTAAAACTTGTGCAGCCTTGTGTGATGATGGAGATGAAAGGTATAGCTGGGTGCACATGAGCTCAATGTACTGAAACAGACAATGTAGAGAGAGAATCATTCATTAGATACCAAGGTCATAGTAATAATCACAGTAACTATGATAACACAAGATAACAATAGACCCATTTCACATCCAAAACACCAGTTTGATAAATTGTTGATTTATTTTTACTGCCATTTACACTACTGGAAAACCCCATAAAATTCTGTTAATTTTTGCTCATACCATTTTTGGGGTGATAAGTGCGCATGAAGAGTCAGGTCAGGCCTTAAAAAAAAAACACTCAGGTGAATTTTTTTTCTCGCCGGGTTTGACGATAGTTGCATAGCGACGAAACACCAGAATCATACATGCCAACATTTGAAAATCAGAAATCTGTACAAATTATGCTATTTTCGAAAAAAAGAGGAACAATCCTAACTCTCCTATTCAATACTACAGACAAATTTGTACAGGAAGAGGAACACCTGCATTAAAATGATAATTATCTTCTCCCAAAAAGAGGAATGTTCCTCTTTAATCTGAACAGTTGGCATGTATGCAGAATGTGAGAAAAATCACCCTTTTTTGCTTGCAGTGTAAATGCAGCTAATAAGAACGTTGAGGATAATGGATTATAATTAATCTGATAATACCCAAGAGGGTGTTAGCTTTGTGTAAAGTGCTTTTCATGAATTCCTTTGTGACTCTCAGCAGACAATATATCATCTGTTAAGAGCCAGAAAATACACAAAGTTAATGTCCTTTCGGCTCCAAACAGGCAACATAATGTGTTCTTTTGTAGTTAAGGTAAGTGCTTCAAATTATCATTCTTGAACCATGCAGACTCAATCATATTTTCTGTATGCAAAACTTGACCTGTGGAATGAACTAAATGATATTGCTATTTAAAGTTATTTGTTGATTGGGGTTTACTGTATTGTTATTTAAGTGTATGATCATCATGGAGTATAGAATTCCTGGTACTACCTAAATAATATATGAATAACTGAACATTTCAAAATACTTACTACCTACATAATATATGAATAACTGAACATATAAAAATACTTAACATATATTATGAAAACAAATAATATCTATCTTCTAAATACAACAATTGACACAAATCTGTCAAAGTATAATAGAATACATATAAAGTATATACTTGAAGCATAAACTATAAAGGATATAAAACGATATCTGTCAAAGGAGCATTACAAGTTTAAGAGCATATGAACATAACTGTTATTTAACACAAGATAATAATGGAATGAATGAAAAAGTGTACAAACATGTTATTTGAAAATGACTTCCTCTTACGCGTTGTGACATTGTGATTTGATGCCCCCCCTCCCCCCATTTCTGTTTTTAGAGCAGTTGAATTTCAAAGCAAGAAGTCCATTATATGTATCAGTAGGACTGTAACAATCAAAAATATGATTCACTATTCAATTGGTTCAACATTTCATTTGGAGCTTCCTGTAAACTTAACCTTTCAAGTTTTTTAAAGCATCTATCAAAAAAGTATATTCCATGTTGCTTCAAAGACTTCCCAAATTGTGCTAATGATGCACATTTTACATCATTCATTCATGTTGTGTGTAACTGAGGAACAGAGGATTTGTCAAATATTTCTTTCAATGCACTAAGAAGCTATCGTTATATATGCATATAGAAGGTCCTTTAACATAAAATACTAATTATTACATGTATTTTGTAATACATATACAAAGTTTAACAACATTTTGAGAAATTCTAATGACAGTTTGCACATTTAAAATATAGAATTTGTAAATAATCTTGAGTTCTGGGGAAACTGAAATCTTTCAGAACTGTTGGTAATGAACCAGAAGAATTTTTTTTTTCATCAAGGGTTGTTGTAGACTGGCAAAATCCCACCAATATCTGTATATTAGACTAAATGTTTCAACTTAGTCATGTCCCGATCCAATTTCTGCTACCATATGTGCTTTCTAAGTAAGCTGGTACACTTTTTTTCTCTCAAGAATGAAATTGTTAAGAAGGTATACATGTCCATGACATGAAATTATTCTTTATATTATTTAATATTGGCTATATCTTTGGATTTTGTGAACTCAAGATTATCTTTATTATTTATGATATACTGTACTTAACATGTATTCATTAAAAAACATGTATGAAAACATTTGAAAATGCAATTTTACTGTTTCAGGACTATATACAAATATGAATATCTAAGAACTTGTAAAACAGGAACACAAGAATTTGTCTGCTTGAGGGCCATAAGGCGTAGCTCTGTAAACAAGTATATGATTCAACGCCATCCTGGTTCCCAGCAGATGATGTATTGGAACATTGCAACTCAACAGAAGGGAAGATTGGATGTGAAATTTGGCACATGCTCAAGAAATCAGGAACTCAACATACAGTAATCAAACTATCAGGTTTTTACTATGTATGAGAACAAAGCAGCATAGTTTATAGTGATTAATCAATCTGTCTTCATGTGCACACATACATGTACGTGCTTTAGTGTGTTTCAGTAAAGTGTGTGTACCTTTTAAAGCAAATGTAGATTTTCTTTTAAAAATACAGCATGCAGACATATTTATCTCAAACTCTCATGAATAGCATTTCATTGCTACTGTGTTGCCTTTTCCTTGAAAATCTGGATTTGAAATCATTATTTTCTCTCTCCATGTTTTACTAACAACAGACTGAATCAATCAGTAGATACAGCATACTGGTAGATAGAATCATGTACACTGCAAGGAACTGAACCTCAAATGTTCCACTTTATATTCAATTAGCTGTTACCGGTAATATTATTTAGTACCGGTAGTTATGGCAGGGGAACGAATAGTCACATTTCTCTCTGAATAATTTAACACCGAGTGGGAGTGACTAGCATACCGTGAAAGAGCAAAGTGTGTGTCTTAATTGATTTAACGTTCCATGGCCGATTAAAGGATGCTTTAAAGGTACACATAGTACCTTTAAAGCATCCTTTTATCACCCATAATGTCCCATTTGCAGCCCACATCAAATGCTGTACAACTTTGCAGGAATTATGAATATGTCACGTATGTTCTATCTGTGAAATACAAACGTTAACAGTGTTCTAATTATGCAAGGAAACCCATTTACTTTCTAGACTTCACTGTCAGACACTATTGAGCGACTGACTTCTTTGGTACTAGGGACTTTTAGATTCGCACGAAGACAATAGGTCTATGCTACGATCGATGTCCTTTTAAAGCACTGCCGTGAATGGAAGTACCACGTATCAGTCCACGCAAATCTAAAAGTCCCTAATAACATACCGGGTCCATAAAATGAGCTGTAAAGGGTACATGAGCATTTGTCTACATCAATAACCCACTTTTTGTAATGGCCAAAAATTAAACTGCATCTTTGCGCAGCACAAAACGTACGACCATTCGGTACAAAGGTCTGAAAATCAGACTATTTACTAAAAGGATTGCAATCCCTAAGGTCGGCATTTCCCACAAAAAGACATTTTCAAGCTTTTTCGTTTTAAGGAAAGTTCTAAATTAGTGTTATCTTTCAAATGCCGGAATTTAACCCTTTCATATTGTTGGCCTGCAAATAGGAAATTGTACCTTTGGGTACCCTAAATAAGAAAAACAATAACAACACTTTGCCCTTTGAAGTCATGCTAGTCACTCCCACTCCCTGTTTAATTATTCAGAGAGAAATGCAACTATTTGTTCCCTCGCCATACTACTAAATCATATATAAAAACGACAATATCAACAATTTTGTTATATTGATAACCTTTTGGGGAAGCGTCTTTATGGAGGGTTTATGAGCGTCTTGAATGTAGAGATGAAGCAACGATAGTCTTTTCTCACAAGATGCTTTACACACAACAGCTACCGTACTCAGTTTTTGAAAAAATAAACTGCTGGAATAGTGCATGCTCTCCAATGCCATCAAATATATACAAATAAATACTATTGAAAATAAAGATCTTGCAAAAATTAATCTATAATCATGACATCCCTGCAAGAGGTAAAGAGTAATGTAACTGAAGTGATAGGTTATGCTTGTAATTTACAAAGAGAGTTGCTTATGAGAAGATTTTCCGTAATAAAACACATATCGGTATGAATGCAGTGTACAGTTACATGTACATATTTATATGGCGATCCAAATGCGAATCTAATTGATCAAGTATGCCCTCACTTTCCTCCAAATACAGTATTTTAAAGCAACATCAACCTATATACAAAATCATCTTCTTCCATCATTCAACAGTTCTTATTTACATGCTTACCTACTCTAAAGAGTACAAACATTAGGTATATAAGTGCCAATTTAAGGACACTTCCATATTTAAAAATTGGTATGAAAAGTAAAAGTATGGAAAAATGACAACAAAATGCAATCATATTAAGAAATATGTCTCGAACAATACTATGATGTAACTGAAAAGGTAAATAAGAATGAAATATGATTCTACATTTCAACAAAATGTATTTGAATAGCATTGCCGACTTATATTTTTCTCAAATGATTCCCTAGAAACTGATTAAAAAAAAAAATCATAGGCCATCTATAAAAAAATGTATAAGGGCTAAAATAGAAAGTGCCTTTTCAAAGCACTACTATCAATAAAGGAAAGATGTCAAGGGAGGGATAGAGAGTACCAGGGAGTGGTGTAGAGAGAGAGAGAGAGAGAGAGAGAGAGAGGAGAGGTAGAGAGAGAGAGAGAGAGAGAGAGAGAAAGATGGAGAGAGAGAGAGAGAGAGAGAGAGAGAAAAAGAGGGAGAGAGAGAGAGGGGGGAACGTGGGAAAAGTAATATGATGTCATTAATTCACACACATACACAGTACCCATCTCAGAATACACATGTACACAATTACATCACCATAAAATGTACAAACTTGATTATCATTTCGCTTAGCACCAGTCATTTTGAGTAAACTGAAATGGCAGGTTGAGCAAAGGAATTAATGTCTTGGATAATAATACCAGGCATCCTTTAAACTAAATTATGACATTTAAAACAAGTAGCAACAGCTACAAAAACACATTACATTTACTTTAAAATACTCTAGATTCTAAATTACTGTTCTTACATTCGCTCTAATACTGATTATCTACATGTACTGGTATGCATATATTGCAACACACATTACATTCTTGCAAACTGAAACATACATGTGTGGAAGTTAAGAAAAATCAATTGAATTTTTCATAGCAGATTTTCTTTCCCATCTACACTTGCAATCTATTGCAGTAGTGCCCTTTACTGAAAAATAGTGACCCGACAGTAAATTGTATAATGGTTATCTAGAGTGAGTTACTATGAAAACTTGAGAGAGAAATTGCTTAGATCATCCCCTAACAGGTGGAGAAAAAAAACATGAAGACAAGGCATTTTTACTCTCAGTGGCAGTCAAAGTATTTGTGCTGTACAAGTTTGTGTTATGCCATAGGCATAACATAATGATGAATTGAACTGCGTTGTAACATTATCTCCCTACCTTATATATAAAAAGACTTCAAGTTCTTTTCTTTTCGTAGAAACATATTGTATTGGTTTGTTGAGATAAAAATAATCAAATATGTAGCAGATAGCTGAAATTGTTCAATATACAGAGTAAACAGTCCATGGCATAACATCACATTGATGACACAGATAACATATATACTTGTCTTTAGTGACAATACAAGCATGCTGCTATAGATTCCAATTAAAGGCACTCATCAAATGCTTGAAATTTGAACATCAATAAGTACATCATCACCTGTAAAATGGCAGGGTGTGTAGAAAAGATGCAGTGCAAAGAAGGAAACGTTATACACGTAAAAAACATGAAAGTTTAAAACTGGTAAACGACATAACTGTGTGTTCTGCATATGCTAATCCACAAAATAAGATGTTGGCAATTTTTTGGAACTTTTCTGGTATCACGGGTATATACCATGAAAACCGAAGATGCCGCTTTCCCTGAAGAAAAACAAAATACTTTAATGCAGCTAAACGTCTGCTCAACATAGCACCTCCTTTCAGAGAAACATGCACATTCAGAACTAAACAACGTATGAGAATTAACATGGAGGAGTAATACATATAAGCAATATTTGGCCGTTAGTAACACATCTATATTTCAGTTAACGCAATATTGCTTCTAAAAATGATAAAAGATGAAAATCAACAGTAAACAGAATCACAAAATGATACTAAGTTGTTAGAAGCATAAACATAACATGAAATATAAAGCTAAAAGGCAAACAATGCAGGCCATAAACATCGATCTCTACTGTTTACCCCTTTGATACAGCCACTCCTCATTTTGTGAGTTGGCTCAATTTTTTTTTTTTGGGGGGGGGGATCAATTTAGCCTTTAAACAAATCCTTTCACAGCCAAATCATTGCATGAAATGAAGATATGATAAAAAAAAAAAAACAGTTCAAAATGGTTCAATAAGGGATGTCTTGTATATTTTTGGCTAATAAACAATGAGAGAGTAAAGTAAATTAGTTTCCAAGTCATTTGGAAGCGCATAAACACAATATATCATATTATGATATGCCCTATACAAGAACGGAAAAGTATAGATATTATTGTTCAATATCTAAAGTTCACTCTGAAAAGAGAAAGAAAAGAATGCTTATATCCCTAATGTTTGTACATACAGGTGTGTATACTTTGTTTTGTATGATACCTTCATACATGGTTTTGTTCATTTGATGAACTCATAGATTTATTGTATCTCAGATATTGTCTTGTAAATGCTCGTCAGATATGACACAACAAAGCTGCAATTTTGTTAATGACTTATATTGTAATACACATAAGATTTCTGAATCTTATAACACAGAGTTCTTTGTTGCGCACAGTCACCGTTCATTTAACATGTTGATACAACTGTGGCATTTTTTGCAGCTGTTTTACCAGCCCATATCTGAACGAGCCCAATACTCAAAGGGAAAGTCACAACTATTTCAAAAATGATATTAAAATCCCAACAATAATATAAAAAGAGAGTAAAATGTTGCCTTTATCAAGAAAAGAAAAGTAAATGTATTGCTCCGTAGGTACAGTTAGAAGCATTGTCTATGTATGATTGAGGTTGATTTCCTCTAAAACAGTACAGTCAATCAGTATAAATCATCTACATCTGATTTATTCTTTTCAATTCTTGGGAGTCAATAAAAAACATTTCCTTGTATATTTTCAGATCCAAGGATGAACAGTCAAATCACAAGCTCGATATCGAAATACATGTACAGCATTAAAAACTCTACTAGCAGTGAACAATAATTGCATACAGTAGCAACATTTACATATTAAAATGTGGCAAAACATTCCAACAATTGTTAAAAATGACTTTCTTGTCAAAATAAATTGGCAACGTATAAAGGAGAAGGAAGACGTGAATACACTTCATCATTTGTCAGCTTTCTGCCCCTCATACTCAATGTGGAAGGAGTTGATGTGAGATTGAATGATTGGGCGTGGCCCATAAGGCGTGGCACATCGGGCGTGGCTTATACCGGTGTAAGCTGGTTTCATCTTTAATCATCCTGGTCATGGCCGTGGGTGATCATGGGTGGCTTGGGGGAGCTGAAGGTCTTGTTCTTCTGCTCTCCGTTCGGGATGCGTGAGGTGGTGGCGGTGACGTCACTGGCCGCTCGTTTCCGTGACAACGCAGGTGACATCATGGCTTGGGGCTCCTCTTCGAAGTGGTCGTAATGGTCAACGGTGGCTTCATGAGGCATCTATACAGTAGGGATTGAAGAAATATTAAGATTTTTATCAACGTTTCAAGAAAACTTTATTGAAACGTATTTCAAAATCCAAGTCTGTTCATACATCGACTACAGAAATATCCCCCCCCCCTCAATTTTTTTTTCCAATATCGTTGCGTACAACTCAGTGGCTAAGGCAAGGCTTACTATTGCTGTAATGCAATGACCCCAGACGTGACAATATTCCATGTCCATTCTTCTTTGTTATAATCGTTATTTAATACAATAAGTTTTTCTGCAAATAATCTGCTACATACTGTAGTCATTGATAAATGTGATTGAATATACTTCCTTTTTCTTTTACTCTCGATTTACATGTACTTGCAGAATCCTATGGTTTGGAATAGAAAATGTTGTGTACAAGGAGGAGAAGAACTTTGTCCCTATGTGAATTGGCAAGTTTATGATCACTGATACAAAATGCAATGCTACATGTCAGATAATCATGTGAGGTTAAAACATAAAAGTGAATGAAGACAGTGAGAATGGGTAATGGTGAAAATTGGAATCTGATTACTTACGAGTTGATGGGGTGCTCTGAAGAGATAACTGAATGGATAATGAAGTAGGTTAAGGAATGATGATGAGTAGAGATCAGCATAGCGCAGGACTTGACTAGCAAAGAAGGTCTGTCTCGAACCTGTAGAATTAACAACAGTAGTTAAAAGTCATGAGGTAAACATATATTATACACTGTACATATCCGAATAAATATAATGATTAAATAACCTGTACTACCATTTAGCACAGCATGTGCATCCACACTGCTTTAGGAATTATCGTTTTCAAGGTTAAGGACATAATCTACTTTCTGTGTACAAACAAACAAACAAAAACAGACAGAAGAGGGTTGGGGTATCATATATTCTAACAAGCGTATTATCTTCTAATGAAATAATATATCTTCTAGTTAACGAACACCCAGGCGTTTGGGGGGGGGGGGCTTGGGGACCTCTTTGGAGGTTCTTGCATTCATTTTTCTACGAGTGCCTCACTTAAGTTCATTTATAATCAAAGTTTTTTTTTGTTTTTGTTTTTGTGGGGTGGGGGAGGGGCTATATAAAAGCTACTGAGAGCACCATTGCTCTGGAGATGAATGAGAACTTACCGCTTCTGAATAGACTTCCCAGTTTACCATGACACATATCCATCTCATGGGTGATAGTCTGCATAGCCTTCCTCACTTTACTGATGTCTGGAATCCTCTCGGTTGCACTGTCAAGATTCCTACATGATGGAAAAACAATTGATTTGTAATATCACTTTACTGCTCATACTCGCACAACAAATGAGATATATATATATATAGAATCCAGGCTAACACCAAACTATCATCTCTGTTGCGCTGTCAAGATTCCTACACGATGATGACAAAACAATGAATTGGTAATATCACTTTACTGACCATACGCGCACAACAAATGTGATATCCTGTCAAACCTGTCTATAAAGCTCACCCAAGGGAAACAGAAGAAGTGGCCACTGTAGACAGGTGGCCTTTCTAGACAGGTTCTACAATAAACATTTCTCTCTCAAGGGAAACAAAATACATGGCCACTATAGACAGGTGGTATAGAGAAGTGGTCGCTAATACGGGTTTGGCTGAATAAAGAACCCAAGATAACACAGAATAACCATCTCTGTTGCACTGTCAAGATTCCTACAGGCTTAAAGGCAATCAGCAAAAGTGACAGTTAACATTCTAGATGGTATGATCCAATATTAGTTCAAAGTGTAGTAGGTAGCCTTATTTGAAGGAAAAAAAGTGTTATTTTTCTAAACATTTTGATAATTCAAGGCACAATTAGGTGAAGAAAATGCACGGTTTGCAATATGGACATACAAAAACAAAACAAAAGGAGAACAAGAATGTAGCTGTTAACTGATGCATGTTCAGTTCCACTGGTAAAGTAATTGCATTGTGAACGAAGCATTGTGAATTACAGCTTTTAGAGTAATCCAAACTGAAAACAAATTGTCTAGACCTTGTGAAAAAAATAACAAACAGTGACAAGCTCAATATGGGACCAAGCACATATGTGGCATCAAATTACATTTGTAACTGAATTACTGAATGACTTACTTGTACTGCTCTGCTAAGGCCACATCCAGCTCCTCAAGTCTCTCAAACAATGCTAAAATAAACAAAAACAAAACAATTTGAAATTTATGAATATTCATTCTTTTACCAATGAACTTTCATCTAGTAAACAGATAATCCATAGATTAAAATGGAAAGACAATGTAATGGTTCATTTTACTTTAGCACTAATTTTTGATAGGATTAAAAGTTTGAATCCAACCCAGTGCACTGATTCTTAGACATAGCATGTTATATATGATTTGTATAATAAACACCTTAGACTATTACTATATTTCTCATTCTTTCAATTATTTGTATTACTCTTCTTCTCTATCCAGACAGAGAGTTCTTGAGCAACTTTTCATACAACAACAAAATTACCATTTTCATCATCATCATCATCATCATCGTCGTCGTCGTCGTCGTCGTCATCATCATCATCATCATCACCACCACCACCACCATCATCATCATTAATTGTATTTCTTACTTCTCTTCTCTGTCCAGACCGAGAGTTCTTGTGCAACCTCCGGTACCACCAGGAAGGTCCTCCATCCCCTCTCCTTCTTAGACTTGAGGATATCTCCAAAGATGTGGTCTCCGATGTAGAGGACATCGTTGCCCCTGGCGTGGAGCATCTCACAGATGACATCGCAGGATCCTCCAGAGTAGACCTTTCCTTGCTGGGCAACGCCCACGTGACTGCCGATCTTCAGTGAGCCTGTATCCTGTCATTCATTAGAGACGGGAATGAAGATGAAAATAGCATCACACTTTTGTTTGTTACCACTCCATTGACAACTTTGACTACAGTTTGTTCTCTCAGTTAGGAAAGCAATATGTAGGACATTATTTTGAGAAAAGCTACATGTAGTGAATAATGAAAAAGTGATATTGTGGATCTTCAAGCTTCAATCTAAACATAGTGTACAAACTTGACCATCTTCAAAAATCCAACATAATTGTATCCAAATAAGACGACTAAAAAAAAAGTTTTTCAGTTTTTCAGTTTTTAATTTGCTGCCAAATACAGACAAAATAAGACACATTTTCTCTCAAATAAGTCATCAAAATCATATTCAATAGCACCATACAAAACACAAACTTTATAAATCTATCGATAGCCAGTAAGCAGCGATAAAGAGCCATGCCTTACAAGATCAACTTGTCTCAGGATAGTTCCATTGGCAAAGAAGCTGGGTTTCTTGGCATCTACAATGGTGATGTCAAAGTACTGGTACCACTTCTTGTGAGGAGTTCCGGGCTGTAGGGAGTTAAGAGGACAAAGGATTAGATTAAAGAAATAGATGAATTCATTGGTTGAGTCATAAAGCTAAACCATTTTTGTAGGTGGCTTACATGGCCAGCACTCTGCTGCCAGGGGGAGATACTGACAGAGAGGGGTCTTTGAATGTTAATCGGGTGCCGTTGATTATTGTGTTGTAGACTGGTGCAACTATCAAAGGCTCAAGTTGCTTATCATCGATCATAGAACTAATCAAACATAATGCCCTTACAATCAAAGTTATCAATTGTAAAAACTGCCTCAGTGACTATCTCCCTACAAAGACCACCTGTCTATAATGATCACTTGTTTTTGAGAGCAGCCATTCACTACTATTTTGACAGTACATGTATTGGTATACAGTATATGACCTTCTGTGAACTTCTAAAAAATGTTTTGGGTAGCGCTAGTTTCCTTTTCCCTCTCCACTGACCCCACATTAGATACTCTAATCTTGACAAGGGGAAGATGTACTAATGCAACCTTTTGCTTCATGCACTCCACAAATTCACATGTCATGTAGAATCACAGACATTTAGTTTTTCTTCTTCTATATAGATACCACAGTGAGAATCAGTCTACTCGAATAACATTCCACGTTTGAAACGATGCTTCCTTGCACGTAATGTGCTTCTCAAGTGTTTTGAAATTTAACCTGGCGTAAGATAAAACTGCAGGCATGACATTGTAAAATCACGGTGATTCACTGATCACACATACTTATCCCTGAACCTAATCATACCAGCAATATTTCTATGAACAAGGTAAGGTAGACTAGATTGCATGATTCTGGAGGTACACATGTCAAGGTCTGCCACTTTGGGTGTCACTCTATACTTCCTGATTAATTAATTAAATGCTACACAAATAATCTCCTTGTACCATATTGTATTTATCATGGGATAGATATCACCAAGGCTTTGAGATTATTTAAATGTTTCTTGCTAGATAAAAGAGTAGTCATGGAGCTAATCAAGACTAGAAATGGGCCATTGTGTTGCACAAAGCCATCCTTTCAATAACTGGTGCCTGTTGTTGTGTCTCAAATGAGCGCCTGTGCCAACTGGCACTGGTGGCGAAAGGAAGGTTACTTAGTTGTGCATGTTGTGATGTGGTGGATATATGTCAATGGAATACCGGTAAGGATTATTATTTTGTGTGTGTGTGTAATAATAGATTTTGATAATCTTCCTACGAAGCCAGAAATCTAAGAGTAATAGAGCACTAGCAAACCTTTTATACGTCACTTGCATTTCTATGATGGGATCTAGGTCTTTTCTAAAAACTAGATAATCACTGAAGAGGAATGTCCAACAAATGGGAACATGTTCTCTGACTACAAAGGGTGCATAACTACATCTTTTTTTGTAATGCTCAATGCATAATAAGATGGTAACTTACCGCAGGCCCATGAGGGAAGTCAAACAAGTACTTCATCACTTTCTGAAATGATAAAAGACAATGAGAAAGATATCAAATGATACTCTGTCTAAAATAAAACAATGTGCAAAGCTAAATACATATAATTATCATCAACCTGTATTCCACTCATTCCATCTGAAGGGATGGGTTGTGGTGAGGTGGGGGTCAAGGGTATGCATTACCATTTGTTACATATGCCTGTCTATTGCTCAATAAATTCAACTACTCAGCAATCAAAGCTACAAGATTTATTCATTCCAAAACAACAGACAGCTTTTGTCTTTTACTTGGTTTCTACTCCATGATATATCATGTGTGATTGCTGCTTGGGTTACTGAATACAGAGCATCACTGAATGCATCATTGGGAATGAATAAACATATTTGGTAACACAATTGAAGTATTTTTACAGAGGCTATCCGAAGCAAACAGAAAATGTGGCTTTAGTAGACAGGTGGCCTTTCTCGCCAGGTTCTACAATACTCATTTCTCCCTCAAGGGAATAATATAAACAGGTTGCCTTTACAGGAAGGTGGCCACAAGACATGTTTGATAGTAAATGCATTCATTTTCAATAATAACATACAATGGACCCCTTTTATGGAATATACCACAACACACCAACAACACATATTCTTTAAACTCTTTCAAATGCAAGTTTATCGATTATTCATTACTAAATGTCTTAGACATATAAACAAATCTATGTTCTTACAAAAAATTTGAATATGGATATCAATTTACAATTCTCTGTGCCAATTCGATTGCACTATAATATTTTATTCTGTACTTATGATGTATGTCAAGTCTCATGTTAATAGGATCATGTTTACAAGTTGAACCAAACTGTTTATGATCCCACCACATTTACATTAATCTTTTAATCTTTTTGTTTTTGAATTTTTTGGGTCATGCTTTATACATGTTTTTAAAATGTAGATGTTGAAATGATAACGGATATTACCTTGGTATAGTTGTAGCCACTGTTGGTCACAAGGAAAACCTTCTTCCCATGGTCTCTCATTCTACAAATAAAAAAAAGCATTACAAAAAATGATAAAGTGTTAGGAACATTTCTTGATTTAGAGAGAATATTTCACTAGCCGTGGAAAATTATTTGAACAAAAAATTAAATAAACTTGTTATGTGAATATTTGCCCTGGTTAGATAAGATTGATGAATGACTGTGAAAATAGATTAATCTAGTCAAACAAACTACACTTAAAGGTCGCTGGCCATGTTAATTTCGAATCCAGATATCTGCATAGATTCAAATTTAACACAATGCACTCAGTATACTTTTACCAAGCGGAATAATCAAAAGAGAAATATACACCTGTTTAGTTTATTAAAGGGGAAGTCTACCCTTATAATCAGCTGGTATCAATAAAAGCAGAAAATCAAGATAAATACATTTGTGAAAGTTTGAGCATTAGCCAATTAAAATTAGAATAATTTAGAAACACAAATTGGCAACACTGTGACATATCTTTTGAGGTCCTTTCCCATTTGCTCTGCATAGAAAATTTCATAAACAATTCATTTTTTTTATTTAAAAAAAAGTGATGGAATAGATTTGTTTCATACAGAGGTTGTATGAAAACATATTTGCAATGATTTTATTTAAGGTGCATGTATGATTGGAATTTCATTAGGGCAAAATGAATATTTCTGATTTCTTTACTGTGTACAGTCTACAGAGCAAATTGGAGGGGACATCGCCAGACACGTCACAGAATTGCTAATTTGAGTTTGGTTGATAGCAACTTTAAAAATTCACAACTTTCTTGTTTTTAATCTGATTTTGCTCAAACTTTCACTGACCTGTGCCTCTCATTTACCGCTTCTATTAGAACCAACTTAACATCAGGGTGGACTTCCCCTTTCAATTTTAATTTAAACATGTACAGGTACATGTATTTGTTAAAAATGAGTACAGTCAGATAGGCAATGAATGGATGGTTCTTACCACAAGCCCAGAATAGTAATTATTTAATTAAAGTTTGTTTAAACTGTTACATTCAACAACTTTTTTCTATTTTTGTTGGTACTAATCCTACACGACACATGAAGCATCTCCATGGATCATCCACCTTGCAAACAATAAATGTTGCTATGTCAGACAAACATCAACAAGGAATTGGGTTGTCAACAGCAACTTACGTAATGTATGCATGAAATGTGAATGCATTTAATAGTTGATTTGGCCCAGTTGCATTAAAACTTACCAACCATTGATAGTAACTTTGACATCAATATTAACTACCATGGCAACACCATTCAAATCAAGGTTTCCATGGAAGTGACCATTAATGGCATAGTCACCATCAATGCTAAGTTTTACGCAATAGGGCCCAGAGTCAATATTCAATTCAATACTTGAGTACAAAATTTAAGCTTTTCACTTAGTATTTGGCTTAGATAAAATACTTAGCCAATTCTGGTATTCAATTCAAACTTTTGGCTAAGTATTTAACCCTAAATTTAAGTCAGCTCCCTACCAGACTAAAGCCAATTATTTGTAGGCCTTGATTGGCAGGCATATGGTTTTCTTACGCAGTATTATATACCTGCGCACAATTATATCAGCGCGCCTTTATTGCTATGCATCAATTGCGCATTACTTGTTATTGACCATGTGACATCACAATGCTTATCAGTAAGTATTTTACTTAGATTTTGTCTTACGTATTATATACATGTAAGTCTAAAATGCAATTTGAATACGAGATAAGTAAATTACTTAACTAGCCATTTACTTAGTAAATTTCTTACTTATGCTAAGTATTGAATTGAATACCAGCCCTGGTCACCTCCTCAGAAAGAGTTGAGGGGACATAAAACAGACTCAGATTGTATCCAGGTTCGTTTTATTCATGTTTCAATAAGAGAGAAAAAGATTTAATGGGAAACATGCATGTGGTCCCTAAAGCAGGATATAAACATGCAACCACAGTTTTTTGATGAGGAAAGTTTACTACTACATGAATTTGAGGACCTGTGAAAATATTGTGAACAGGTGTGCCCTGTTTTCTTAAAGTGCTGGGGCTGCTTTGACCAGCCCATCTACATGTACTGTTGCTATCCTCATCCAAGAGAGCAGTTCAGACCTGGGTCTTAGCCCTGAGAAGATGAGAGATAAGGTGATGGAAAGCACAGCAACCTTGCCCGCTAAGAGCTTTATTAATCTTTAGACCGGCGATGAGACTTCCGTCTAAAGACACCATCAGCTTAGGGGTAAGTCCTTTCTATGTTCTTCATAGAAAATGTGGAACACACATTAGTGTACGATGACTTTAAAGGCGGGGCACAACAACTATTGATACCATTTCCCCTGCAGGTTGCCACTAGGAAACACCAAAGCCTGCGTCTGATCATGCTTTATTAAAGCACCTGTACCTGCACCTTAGCACCTCTTCAAGACCTTGATGTAATCTGCAGCTACCGCTATAGGTTGAACTGAATGAGGTGCAGGAAACATGGTTACCAATTTTTTCCAGAAGGTGCATGGTGCAGATGAGAGAACAACGGAACAGTTCCCTGATAGCTAGCTGCCTGTAAGGTAATGGTATCAATAGACCAGTTGGCTTGCCTGAATAGTCTTTAGTGTCTGATACTGAACTAAGATACGCTAAACAAAAATAAGAAGAAAAAAGAAGAAAACTTGGAGAATAAAATGCGGAAAGGTTGCGTAGAAGACGGAGTGGTCCAGTCTGCTGCCCTCACCTTTGTAGAAGCATGGGTAACCTTGGGTCCTTGATGATGTACTCTTCAGGATTCTCTACCGTTTTATCCTTGAGGGAACCCTGATGAAAGAACAAAAGTCAAAGCTTTTCATCTTTAGTTCACATAATTACATGATGAAATAGGTGCAATGGGTATGGTAATATTGGATGAATGAATACAGCTATCTGACTAAATGAATACAGGGTGTACAAAGAAAAATGACGGGATGCTGACTGAGCAAAGACCTCCATAGATTAGCTGGAATCAAAGATTAGTTTGCCTGCATTTTATCACTTCAAGGAAAACGTTGCTACAGGCAATCTGTTCTTGTTATTTTTTTTTAAAAGGAAACCTTACCCCAAGAAATAATGTAAGTTATTCTGAGAGATTTATTGTATTTTTGCCTATTAATCTACAAGATTCCCAACCAAAGTGTATGAGAAAGGTACAAAGTAGGATATTCTTATTGCAATGTATAGATTCCCAGCACAACATTGGCATCGCCATTTACTTGATAATGTGATGTACTATGCGAAGTCGTTTATCAACTAAATGTTTTCAAATTCATGGATACTTCCTTCCCAGGTGTGTTGTGAGGAATTGTTTCATTCACCAGATATTATCTTTTGTACTGTAATTGCCAAAATGCAAACAGCATAAATAACATATTACTCTTCTGGGGTGAAGGTTTCGCATAAATGAAATAGCTTTGTCAACTACTATGTTTTAGTATTTTTAAATTAATGAGTTATAATTGTTCCCCCGTTATATTTTTTCTATAAATATAATTTTACCTTATCAGCTATCATTTTCACTCATTGAAAAGAAAAGTTTTTGTTATAGAATTAAAATTTCAATCCAACTAAAGCTTGGTGCATAATAAATGTACAAGTTTGCCTGGTACGTCACATTATCACAAAAATAGCTGCGTCCATGTCATGCTAAAAGGCATTACATCATGCCAAGAGTTTCTGGATTTATACATCTCTTGTACATTTTCGTAAGAAATATTGTACATCACTAGGCAGGAATATATCTTATCTTTCAACATACCTTAATAGATTCTTTGGGGTGAGGTTTCCTTTAAATAATTAAGCAACAAAAATGTTTTTTTGTCCTAGTAAAATTAGTGGAAAGGGAAAGAGGGGCACATCCATGCACAAATTAAGTTATTTTTTGCAATTGGAGAGTAGAGAAAAAGCCAAGTTTAAAAGAAGGGTCAATGTAAGGAACTAGGAAGAATTTAATTTACATTTCGGTTATTCTTTGTCGTTGGGGCAAAAACATACAACAACGTCCATGTTACTCTGGTATGAGCTCTTCCGTCACGGATGGAAGATAAAATCAAGCGCTTATTAAGATTTTCATGCTATGTCCTGCCACAATCATTTATGTTTCAGTTGCTCACTACAATTGTTCTTTTCCTTTACTTTCGATGCTTTTTAGGGCATCATAGCATTGTACTAACTTTAGCTCAAGAGTTTTGATACATCATGAAGCTCAAAAACTTCCTGACACAGATGGCTATGTCTTCTATGCTCAAATTATTTTTCAGAGCAAATGTTGTTGGGGTGACAGAAGCGTAATTCCTCACTTCTCATATATTGTAAAAATTGACCAAACATCATTGAACTATCCATTTACTTCTTACCCAAAGAAAATGAACTATGATTCTCTTTTTAGCCAATGGTAAATGGGTGAAGCCTTTGGGAATGAAAGAAGTTAGCACTCAGTAGGTTAAGACAGATAAAGGTAATGTTGTTCTAACCTTGAGATGAACCCAGTCGACGGTGTTCCTGACATCAGAGAAGATACTCTCCCAAGACATGAAGAGATCACCTTTCCTCACCCCCTTGTCACCGTCCACAAAGTCTGGCTGAGTTGAGAAATAGTTCACCAAGCAGGCGATGAGGTAGGTTTCTATGGTGGGCAAAAGATAACAGGATTAACAAACCAGAGAAACATCATCAGACAAAAGTTGAAGAAAGTATGTTATTCTCAAAATAGAACAATGAGTAAATGGGTAGCATTATCTATCAGCTTTCTCATTTTTTCTTTTTCCCAAGTGGAAAACCAATATTTTGTGATTTCCCATAACAATGTTTAGTCCCATGTACTAAAATCTGTGTCCTGGGATTTTTCAGCAGGATTTACTCAATTTGTAATAATTCTGAATATTCTTAGAATCTCACAATAATCATTATTCTTATAAGTTTAAGTTCTAAATCAACCTTATTCAATAACTGCTGGACTATTTCTTTCACGATGTAAAAGCAAGACCGAGGGGTTTCACAAAGACTCTAAGTCGAGCGTATAGTTTATATGTAACTTATTGTAAGCGCCTTGAGCACCCTCTGGGTGGATATGTTGCGCGTTATAAATGTCTTTATTATTATTATTATTAACTCTAAGTTGGACTTAAATATTATGGAGAGCCATTTGTAGCCTTATAATGAAATATATTAAAAAGCAAATATTGAAGTATTTAAGACTTTTCATAATTCCACAACAAGTACATGAAATCTTCCATGATAATAGAAAATATGAATGATTTGAATCAACATTGTATGCCTTTTAAAATAACTTTTACAAAATATTTTCAAGGATGCTAATGGCTTTGTGAAACACCCCCCAGCACTCAACTATCTTCAATGGGTCTTTGCAAAGAAGTCTAACTTTACCTGGCAGGTTGAATAGCGTATTGAGGACGTAGAGACGATCCTGCTCTGTTCTGAGGGCAATGAACTTGTTAGGGTACTGCTCTGCCATCTCTGCTGAAGTGAGGAACTTGAAGCCATGTACACATACCAGGATATTACCATATGTGTCAATCTGTAGTGCAAGAGATTTATCATATTTTGAAACAGAGTACATGATCAGTTTCATGAACATGCAAATGGAAGTCTTATTACGAAATGTAATTTTTATTCTGTGTATGTCTCAAACTTATGGCTTATGGATGTACTGTTACATGTGCAGATACATGTATAAAAGAAACTTCATGACTACCTATACAGAAAATCAGAGGGGAGGGGGGGGGGGGGGGGGTTAGAGAATATTAAATGTTTATTAATAAAGTGTGATATTTAATAAACTAGTTGTATTCTAGTTACTAATATGCAATAATAAACAAAATTACACTAACATTGAAATCTAAGGATTTTAAGTACAAATACATGGTGTACATGTACCATTGGTAATAAAATATAATCAAAATATTATTTAATAAATATGATATACATTGTCGATGTTTAGGTACAGTGTACATGTTATTCATAGACGTTATGTCCTTACCTTAAGCAGGTTTCCATAAACCTTGTCAAAGACAAGTCCTCTGATAGGAAAGCATGGATCATATTCAAAGTTGTACAGATCCTGGAAATAAAACAAGAAAAAAATGTTCGTATCAAATTCACCATGAAATCGCCAAGTTATTGTCAAAAATATTCACTCTCTATTGATGTTAGCGTTCCAAAATAAATTTGACATTTTGCTTCAAATATATTGAGGGATACCTACTTGTACATGTACATGTATTAATGTAGTATTCTTTGTGTTGAGAATGTCTTGTGTAGATATTTCTTACAAATGAGACAAAATTGATTTGTCCTCATGTTCATTCAAATAATATATTTATTATTAATATTATACTAATATTTGCTATTTATGTCACTTTTTATATCATATAAGATGAAGATATAAATGGTGTAGCATCAAAATTTAAATACACCTTTACCAAAAGTACAGTGTATGTTCATTAGCATACCTCATTCACTATATCCTCCTCATTTAACATTTATTCGCAGAGTATACCTGTATATTTGATATATGATAAATTACTTTCCAATGCCAACATAATCAGCATGTCCTCGTATCATTTGAGTAGATTGTGAGAGGAAATATATGCAGTGAAAGAATGCTTGTTTACCTGAGGGTATCCAATGGCAACCATACGCTTGACAATCAGTTCAAAGCCTAGCTGCTCGTACTGCGGAGACTTGTACACTGAAGAGAGAGAAAAAGAGAGAGAAAAAGAAAGAGAAAAAGAAAGAAAGAGAGAGAGAGAGAGAGAGAGAAAAATAGAGAGAGAAAGAGAAAGAAAGAGAGAGATTATTACGATGTGAGATTCCGAGATCTGAGACTGCACAGACAATGTACATGTACAGACAGGGTGTGCATCTTGCACTGCAGGAATAAAGAGTATTGTCCTAGCCCCTGGTATCGATCATGATTCCAGCTAATTAAACGGCCCTGCCTTTGGTTAATGACTTTGATATAAGACGATGGATGGAGACTGACATAGGCAAAACAGAGTGTGCTGGCATACATACACCACTCTCCCTCCATCCCGCTATTAACATACAATTGTACGTAAATTAGGGGATCATGACTTGTGGAGGCGTTATGATGTAGTGGTTCATTCACTTGACCCTCAGTCCACGGGTTGAGGGTTCAATTCCAAGCTTGGCACTAATGTCCTTTGGCAAGATATTAATCTGCCTTTGCCACTCTCCATCCAGGTGTTAAATGGGTACCCAGTAGGATAGGAGAGTCATTGGAATCTCCCCAGCATTGTGAGCATCTGTAAAATGGAGCATGGCTGGAATACTCCCCAGGGAGTGGAGAATGTGCTAACATTGTGTGCAGTCAAGCTGGAATTTGATGACTGGGGTAATTATCTGCAAAGTGCTTGGAGACATTGTTGATGCATTACTCACTACATAGACCCAGAATATTATTTTCATTATCAAACAATTAAAACAAAAGACTCATGAACATACAAAGCTGATACATTTTTTAAATATCGAAAATATAAAAATGATACACCTCTGAAAATATTTGTATATATCCACACATGAAAAAGACAAGGCGCTTTTTGACAGATGTGGCCGTTTATATTCCAAACTGCTCCTACATGTAGGTGTTGAGACTATATAAAACAATTACAGAACAATATAAAGTACACAAGTAGGTCAGGGCATGGTAGAGGTATAGAGTTGAAGGCTGACAAACACAGATCAGGTTACTGCATTGCTTGCACAGTTTGCTGATGGCATCATGCGCAGGGATTTGTTATCCAATCATATTTCACATTGTAATCATACCTCATCCTACATCTCTTGAATAACCCACTGTCTGTGCATTATACACTAAATTATTGCACATTCCATATTTTTGTAAACTGTGGGAACCACGATTGGCCTGCTTCTTTATTTATTGTAAATTTAATTCAATTCAATTTTCAAGTTGTCATCTACTGTATAAACCCTCTTCTTACACACTTGTGTAAAAATTAACAGCTTCCTTAAAATGTACTTGTATAATGAGGATTACTACAACAAGCAAAATACTGAAACTTAATCAATTACAATGTTGTATTGATTTCTTTGAAATTGGAAAAAGGGAAGGGGAAGGACTATATTTATAGATTCAAAGTGTAGGATGCCGTCTGCTGCACATGAGGTTTTCTTTTCTTTGAGGGGTCATGATTGAAAATGAACCAATCACTGGAATAAAATTATTTGTGTATACATGTAGCTAGAATAAATAATATCATCCTTAAAGTAGATATTCATTGATTTTAAAAACTAACTTTATTTTATTATTGCAAAGTTGAAACTTTGATTCCACAAGGTTATCAAAATTCAATGCTTGGAAACATTCAAAGTAATGATTATTATAAATTACAAAACGCTTATATACAGCCCGGCATAGCACCTAAAGAGCTCTCCGAACGCTGCTGAGATGTGTGAGATCACAGTATGGACATGACTTGCACAAGCAGACGATGTCCCATGACATCTCACACATTTTCAGTGCCTGTGTTTTCATCTTCGCCTGAGTTCTTTCTCTTACTTCACTACCGTCAGGCTAAATGTATAATCTATTGCCTAACTCTAAAACCCGTGCATGGTTTTATTTTGATGACAAATGCAGCAATACAAAAATAAAGGAATCTGTCGCTTGTATTAAACAAAATAAGACGCCATTGTATATTCAGCTGCACACACCGGGACCGGGGTATGTGCGGCGCTTCAAGAGGGAACAAATGCCGTCCTTAAATATCATTCCGGGGTTTTTTCAATTTGAAAGTGTTTTTTTAATTGTTAATTAACCCCTATCCTGTGTATTTACAAGCAAAAGATTTTAGTTATCAGAATCGGGTCATATCCCCTTTTGAATGGTTTGACATGCCATTACATTTATATACACTAAACTCATTATAATTTGAGAAATAATAGCTTTGCAATTATGTTCATTCTCTATGGGATGTCGTCTACTTGGGCAGTGTTGGTCCATATAGTGACGTCATTAAAACATCGTTATTTTTTCGGCGAATCTTTCATATATCCCAGCTGCTATAGGTTTGCATTTGTATTTTTATAAATCACCCGATATGTACATTGTAGTTGACCTAAAACTTGTACGATGGCCATCTGTTAGCTTACCAGTTTGTAGTGATACATTAGTTGACATATTTGTGATCTTCTTTGAATTTCACCTTTAACTACCGGCTATCTTCTATCTGGCATTATAATAATAATAAAAACGTTACTTATAAAGCGCTTACCACCGAAGTCTCTAAGCGCTATACACACAAAATAGACTGATATACAATATACAATATACAATAGGGGTTATGGGTGAACAATTAAGGAGTATAAAGAAACGAAGGATAAAATCAAATAAAACCACACAAACAGAACCCAATTTGGACTTTGGTTTGGTCAGTGGCCTATTGTATGTGAGCCCGTATGGGCGTGTCAACTAGTCTACATTGTACTTAACCAGTCATTTTTTATATTTACTGGGTGTAAAAGTATATTTAAATATTTCTGTGTATATTTGAAGCTATTACATGTATTGTGAATATGTGATATGGAGCCCCATAAATCTAAAGCAAAACGTGTTGGGGTGATTGTTAGGCCTACATTTGTTTTCCATGAGGTTGCAACATACATGTTCATGTAAGATAAGATATCTCTGTCTGGGGCAAGATTATGATGTCATTTCAAGTTGACATGCAGGCCTTCATGCTATGAATGTCATATGTATGTATTACAACAAGAGTTCAAAAGAAGAAATGTTGATAATACTGCCTACATTTAGGGGGGAAAGGGGGGGGGGGTGGGGTTGGCATGATCAAAAGGGGGAAGGAAGCCCAGTCCAATTGGTAAAGGGAGTTCAGGAGGAAAGGGTTCCATAATAGTTTTTATAAGGGTATGGATTGAAAGATGTACAGTGTAGGGCCACAATGTATCCAGGGGGTTAATTTTAAAGCTTTGATTACAACAAAAAAAGTGTTATAATCTGCAGGTCATAGAACAAATTAGTAAGTGTACAATATGAGACCACCGTCTGCAACTTAATCCTACATGTACAACTACGTTACGCCTACATGTACATGTAGCAGCTGCTTGACCCTGCAGTGGAACGACACTCCTAAAAAAGAGGGAAAAAGGACTGATATTGCTCCTCTGCAGAGGAATCTGGGTCACCTTCCAGAGACCTCTTTTGGGGACCGTTTTGGTGAGGGGGGGGGGGGGGGGATGGCTCTGCACGGATTGGTATCAGCCTGGTCTGGAGCACAATACATTGAGGTAAGTACTGAATAAATACATTAATAGTTCACTAACATTGCCTTTGAACACTCTGCACATCCAGGGATGACACCCCATTGTTTGCTAATCAATCAGCACGCAATGTATCAACAGTGTTATCATTCCTGAGAGGGGCCATGGCAGTGCATTGTTTCAATAGCATATGGTGTCACTGTCAGGCTACATTGGGAGATCTCACAGAAAGCGTTCCAGATGCTCTCTCAAACAGAAATATAATACACCGGTAGAACAATGAGATCTGACATCTGTAGACCTACAAGTTTATTCGGTAAACATTATTACGGCCACTGATGTCATGAGCGTGTTAGTTTGACAGGGGTTTGAACTTTATACAATGTACATGTATGATGTAAAGCAAGGCTTGATACAATTACAAACAGGGGTTGCGGTGAGCAAGGAACCGAATGATGACCCTCTGAGAAAATAGCAAGTGTCAATTTTTGATCAAACATTGGGATTACATCATAAGCAAATGGGACTCAAATTTAAACAATGGAACTCTAAAAAAAGAACATCTTTTGAGAGTCATGAAGGACTACATGAATACAAATGTTCATGTATGTGTACATTTTTGCTCCCTTTGTTTAAAACAGGATCTCATACTGTCACAAATACACAACTACTTGTACAGCTAAGATAATATGTAAAGTGGGTCTGCATATGTAGACTACTGCAATAGAAGTTCATCCAGGTCTTTTGCTCATGCCAAACAGCTGGTCAGATAAATAAACTGAAATCTGAGTGGAGTTCAAATCAACTGATGACCTGTACTCTGACTGTCAAATTACACACTAATGCCCCAATACTGGATCTTTTTGGACTTTTGACAATACATTAGGATGTGATTACAAGATAAAAAAAAAAATTGTGGACAGGTCATGTTGATGTTACCCTGTATTGAGCCTTTCTTGGATTATTTCTATGCAGATTAATAGTAGATTTTGAACTTTATTCAGAGGCAGTGGCTCAACACTTTTTTTAATAAGGATATGGATTGAAATTCTCTGTGTTCAAGTATACTGTATACATGGAAGTTCACCCCCTTCTCGCTCAAAACAAATGAAATACATGTACTCTCTTGTTCCTTGCCGTTGCTACTCATTTTGCATGTACATTAAATGTATAAAAGAAGAATGAAATACCCATAACATCACCTGATGACCTGAATATGTTATCAAACTTACTTGCTAGAGTGTAGTCCATATCAAATCCAAAGAATTTGATTTTCTCCATGCTGAGACTCCTGTTGACAAAGACTCTCTTGTGAGCTTCTCTGCGATACTTCTTGACATTAGCTGGTGAGCTCAGGTAATCCACCCCGTCTCCACCCTCATGGTTCATACCTGAGTCTGTGCTCGGTGCTCCACTATCAAACAAATCAAGAGATAGAAGAAGGATATTAAAACACACAACTATTTAATAAAAATAAACTACAGTATCTGCAGGATGGAGTCATGATGGTTCTGTTCAGGACTCACAAATGCATGTAGTCCCATATATCTATGCATAGCAAATACAATAAAAAAGGAAGAAAAAGTGAATCAACAGTTAAAAAAAACAAAAACATTAACACCTTAAAAGTAAGCCTACATTTACATGTGTGCATGCACATGTAGGCCTACATGTATGTATTTAAAGGGCAATGTTACCCCTTAACTTGTAAATATAACTTCATTTTCATGAAAGCAGAACAAATAAGTTAAACATGGCAAAAGTCTTAAATAAATCAGACCAATAATAGGAAAGTTATGAATCTTTATAATATGAAATCACTACATCTACATGTAAGTCTCTGCGAATCTAAAATTGGCAGTTTGGTCAGTAGATTGTAAAGTCTACTGTTTGTCGTTTGCAACAATATCATTAATATCTTTTTACTCCTAAGTGCCTTCTCCTTTTCCTATTCACATAATGTCAGATGGCATACCTTTCTTCCTTCCTCAATTCTTCTTAAAAGAGAAATTCAATTTAGTTTTCTGATTCCATTCTACTGAAGCACTATATTGAACGATTCCTTATCTCTCCCAGGCAAAGTTCACCTTATTGTTAACTGAGATATGTTTGCCCAGTGATTACAACACAATGGAAATTATTTCCAAGCACATACATGTACCTGCTATGCATGCATGAACACCAATTGTTTGTACATTTCACTTCGCAAGCTAGAGTACAATGTGCATGTAGGGCAGAGTACAATTTGATTAATTTTTCAAATCACAGCTGAACTGTTCAAGTTGTAATGTTCATTGTATGATGGCCATATATTGTACAGACTTTAAATATTTGAATATTAACAAGGACACAATTTCCTAGCAATATTGATTATTGTACACATGTATGCAATTCCTCCTTTCTTTTTTTCTTTTTTGTTGATAGAATTTATAGGACATCTTATCTACCGTACTGGTATTTATTTCATCTAGAGGAGAAAAATATTTGGATATATCTACTTGCTACCTGAAAGAAATACTTGTCAAGTATTTTCCTTCAAATCAGATTTAACTTTTTATCAGTATTAAGAAAGTACTGTACATTGTGCATACTCCAGGAAAAAGAATTGTCTGTAAATTTAAATGTCCCACCACTAGTAATGTACATGCACTGTATATGCACAGTACATGTATGTCTCATTTTGACTTTGGAACAAAAGGTTAACGAGATAATTCGTACAGAAAGCAGGTTTCAATCCAGCTCCATAATCTTGACAACACAAAGTGCTGCAGTGCTACACATTACCTGAAGGTATTTGCTCGTGGCCGTTCACATTCACCATTCTGATTCACCTGTAGATGCCCGTTCACATACACACTTATTCCAGACATGATTATCACAAACTAATCCTTGTATTAATATCTGAACAACAGAGTAGCGAGAACAAGAGGAGAAAGGCTTCAATTTTCAGATTCCCAGCGATTGAATGATAAACTGAATTAAGCCTCAGTTATAGAGTCCACAAGGAATATGTGAAGTCCTCTTTCAACCGCTCCAGAGCCGACTTTAATCGGTCTTGATTCTTGCTGATAATATGCGCAAATGTCCAGGAAGCCACTGCTTCCAGCCTGTCAAAGCTATTTATACCCAACTATTTTAGCTGCCAACTTGCCAAGTGTAGTTCCCTGCTCCAATATGTATGGCTGAACCTGCAAGAGTTAAACTTTTCCTCTCAAAATCAACCAATGACCAACCAGTCAGGAAGTCCTTCATTTGAATACAAGTCTGGGAGTGCTAATTCTTAAATCCACCGACATGAAAGGGTAACTTGTAATAGGAAGCAATCCGCTAATCTCACTTCCTCCAAACCAGGTCATATGTACTATCATCGGAACATTTGCGGTTATTTTAACTATCAAAACATTTTTACAGGCAGGTCCGTAAAACTGTCGTAGCTGGTCTAGATCTAGGAATAGAATTGACACAATATTGCCTTGATCAAAAGCAAGCTCACTCAGATATTTAATGATAAACCATAGGGGGGTGGGGGTGGGGGGGGGGGGTGGGGGTGGGGGGGGGGGGGAAGGGTTACATAACATCTAATAGCTTGTTTACTTAATGATTATGATTTTCTCCAAATATATGCATTTGGATTTCAGTGTAAAACTGTACTGTGCCCATGCTCCAAGGGAAATGTGAGTTGGTCTAGGGGTAATTTCTGTGATACGGACAGCTTCAGATCTCTGTCTTCGCCTACTACATGTACCTGACTCAGGCGGACCCCAGTTCAAGACCGACTCACATCAGTTGGTTGATGTTGAAGGTCGGTCCCCAAATGTAAGTAATCAAATCTGATTGATACACGTCTGTAGAAGCCCAATTACACACAACTAATTGCATTGTTGGAACATTAAAGCTTAAAGGTAATACAAAGTTTTGGTATGGGGTCATGAATTTGGTTCAAATGTGATCCTACAATATTCAGTAACCGTTGTCGCTGTTGAAATCGAGTCAAAAGTGATGAAATTGTAAATAATAAGCTGTTCATGTTGTATAGCTCCCTCTCAAGGTCAAGATATCAATTTAGCTATAAAATAATGTTTTTTGACTAGAATCGACCGATTGGCTATTCCCATTTGGAAATTATATACCACAACTACATATTCTGAGATTTTCATGGTCGCAGCTACCATTGTTTGGCCGTAGGCGCTATTTGAAATTTATCAAAATTTACCGGGAGCACCGGTAAATTTTTTAATTCAAATTTTCTCGAAAGCAGAAGTGTTTTAGGGGCTAAATTTTTTGGTGCTTATAATACATCCACAGGGGCATCCAAATTAGTGCTGTAGTCAAACGTTTAACCGTCCGGTATCCGACCGCCCATGGCGGATTCCGTTTTCAATTGGACGGTTTCGTTTTCCCGTTTTTTTTTTTTTTTTTATATTTTTTTTTTTTTTTTTTTTTTTTAAGTTTCGATTTATGCCCTTCCACCTGGCACTATGCCTGGCATGTCTCCCAGCTCAGTAATCTGTGTGTTGACTCACCACTCCTAAACTAGAACAACACTCCAATTTGTCTGTCATTTTGGTTTGAAAGTAATCTTTGTAATCGATCTCAATATGTAGTTTATAATAAAAATTCATCCAACTTTTACACACGACGTACCACAAGGTTCTATCCTAGGTCCTCTACTGTTTTTAATTTACATTAATGATCTTACACATTCTTGTAAAAACGACATCTATATTATTAATACGCAAAATCGCCGCGGGGGGTCCAAAACGGTTCCTCAAAAACGTCTTTCCCCGACCGCGCCCGCCTCCGCCTTTGCGCGGGGGCGGCGGCACAATTCCACGAGGCCTGTCTCCCGTAACCTGCGTGCCACCTCGACCCCGCGATCGACGTCCATGTCGTTAAACGTGGTTTCGAGGTCCCGGGGAGGACGGGTGGACGAGAGCACGGCGGGCGTCGCGGATTGCAAGGAGGAGACGAATTCGCGAGAGCGAGTCGGCAAGGCGTGCATCCTCCCTCTGTGCAATCAACAAAGAGACACACGGCGGACGAGAATCCACTTCTGTCAATGGGTGTAGCACATCACGTAGTAACGGGTGCGGCGTACCGATAGAGTTAGGCCTCTTGCTACAGGATACGCTTTGTAGCATGTAAGAGAAATACACATTAACAGATGACTCACCCGGGTGAGGGGATGTAGGAAATGCACGCTCTCACGGGTTAGGCTTACCCGTGTTATGCGTCTTTCTATAGGATATGCCTTGTAGGCCAGGCGAACCTGCTGCGTTTACGAACGTACGTGTATAATGTATGCGATAATTCTACGCTCACCGTCACACGCACAGCTCAGCCGGTTCGACTCTGATTTCATGATGATTGCCGTGATTTGTATATAGTTTACGTAAATTAGAGGTATGAAAGCAGGGGTTACTTTGTGATTATCCTGTCCATGTTTACTGAATTTTGATAATCATTCTTCAAAGTAAAGTTTTCACAAGAAATTGATCGTAACTGACAGTTCAGTTGCGCCACTGCTGCCGAGCACTGTCGGCCGGAACTGTGACTGTGTGTGAGCTGAGCTGAGCTATTATTATAGAGTAGACTCGACAACACTTTGAAATTGCTCTTATCGGCCCGAGTTCAATATAGTTTCGTTACTATAGAGGTATGAAATCTGAGCTTAGATTGTGATTATTCTGGCCATGTATAGTTGTATCCTGAATTTCGATAATCATTTTTCAAAGTAAAGTTTTCACAAGAAAAATCAGACGGTCGTTTAAAAAACATAGCCTAGCTCATTATTAGCTGGCTAGAATACTTTAGTTTCTTCGTCAAATCAATGCATTAAAACGGGTATTACGGTGCGCCTTTCATGGTCATACAGCGTATATTATACAAATCGTCTATAGACTACCCTATATAAAAAATAATCAAATTTTATTTTTGATAGCACATAGGCCTCTTTCTATTACCCCCCCCCCCCCCCCACCCTCTCCTCCCCCTAGAATCCCGTGGATTTTCCACGGGTCCTGCTAGTTGTTACTATTATTTGTGACAAGTTCACAAGCACAAATTGGCGGCTTCAAATGCACCTCACAGTTAAATGAAAGTCCTTCCCGCTTTTTCACACGGATCCGGCTTGCTGGCGACAGAGTCGGTAAAAAAATAATTAAAAAAAAAAAAAAAAAAAATGATTTTTTTTTTTTTTTTTTTTTTTTTTTTTTTAAATTTTAATTTTAAATCGTTTAACCGAAAACCGTCCGGTTTTGACTGGCGGTTAAACGGATTTGGAGATATCCGTGATGTTACAGCACTAATCCAAATATATATATATATATACAAATTGTAAAGAATCACTATCCAGCCAATTTTCAAAATTTACCAAAACTTTCTATTACCTTTAATAATAATAAAAATAATATGTTCTTGTATATAGTGGATTTTGATATACCGGTATTGTCATTTCAAGGAATGATCCTACCAGTGCGTACCAGGTACAATTTACATGTACCTCACCTGGGTGGCAAATGTTATGTTATGACAATTTAATATTTTGACTACATTTCTACTACATTTGGAATAAATACAGTGTAGCAAACATAGAATAACATCTTGCCAAAGGACGTTATATATTATTCTAATTTCAAAGTACACATACTGTACATGTACATTTACGGTGGTACATGTACACTGTAGATGGTGTAGGTAATTTTCTATGCATCATCTGCCGTTAATGTGGTCAATATTCCTCTCTGAATTCATCATGCTGGTATGTTATTGGAAATTTTAAAGAAAGCAACCTGTGACTGTTACACAAACACTGTCTATACTCTATAGCATAGGATGTACTGTTAATATTATCACAAACATACAATGTACATGTACATGTACATGTAAAATGTACCCTCCCCTGTTATGACAATTTAATATTTTGTCTCCATTTCTACTACATTTGGAATGATTACAATATATGGAATGATGTAACACCATCAAGGAGGCAACTCAAAGCTCATTTATGTATGTACAGTGTATGCAGGAGATGGGGAGCCACAGCACAGTTTCATCTCACATCGCCCACACACTTAAATTACTTCCTCAATCAACCAATACACACTGCTTGCAGCCACACACACTTCTGCTCTCATCTATTCGACATCAAGATCAATTTCACGATGGACCTTACCGCCATCTGCCAAACACCAGATCGTCTGGTTTGTCCACTCTTCTTCTCTTCATGGGGGTGTTGTCCATTTCTCACCAACAATTCAGGTGAAGATTACAATAACAACAGCAAATGCACACGGTCACACCTATGAACAACACCGGGACTGCGATAATATGCTCCTGTTGTTGTCGGGTATGATATGCAGACAATGCAGTTATGGATGTATGATGGCCAAGTCAACTGATTTTCCAGGGCATTTGCTCAGTGCCTGGATATATATTATAATATTTCTTGAGCTCAGTCTTCCATGATACACCATACACGAGTGCTGATCGTCAGTTGGGACTACAATTCAAATGCATTCTTGGATTAAGGCTATTGTGTTCGAGCCTATTGACTTGTCTGACAGTCTGAACAGTTTAGCTCTATTGATTTTTTAAGTACTGTACATTGTGTATGCACTTTTAATTTGCGTACACATGTAATTTGCATGCACAAACCATGGATTGAATGTACTAGATGTACAGTGTACATGTACAATAAAAAAATAAAACAAAATAAAGAACTATAAAACATAAAATATTAGGGAGGCATGGGACTTTGTTTTAAAAATAGAATACCACGGTATGTAGATCTTAAGCTTTCAAAAAAAACCTCTGCAACATACTTTACACTGCATGTTCTTCTGATTATTTAAGTATTAAGAGATACAGTGTACTTGGGATAAGGCCATTAAAAAAAATATACATGTTTAGCGTCCCCGCCCGCTTCCTTTTTGGGGGCCGCCTTCTATTTTTTTGGGGGGGGAAATAAAAAAAATTAAAAAAAAATGGAAAAACACTGCTAAAATGGATCTATTTCTGATTTAAAAAAAAAAAAAAATGTCGGCGGCCATCTTGAAAAATAGCCCGACTGTCAGGGAAAATGAACCGAGCGGCCATTTTGAAATAAAAAATAAAATATAAAAAGGGCCTCCTCCTTCCTATTTTTCAAAAAAACAGGACGCTAAACATGTTTTTGTTTTTTTATTTGGCCTAAGACATTCTTAATCCTTCATGCTTTAACCTGGGCTCTGTTTCCTAAAACTTGTTAGGCGCCACGGATTTATTCAACTGGCATTCGGAATGCATGTAGAATGCATGTAGAATGTCCTATTCAGAATCTATTGTTCGTTAATCCACATTCCAGAATGTACCTAGAATGTAGCTAGAATGCGGTAATTAACGTCTTAATTGGCGCATTCTGGGTACATTCTGGAATGTCCCATGAATAGGCCATCCGAACAAAGGCGATGCTCCATGAATAGGCCATCCGAACAAAGGCGATATCGATCGGCAGCGACTACCTTCTTGATATTGCGTGCCGGAATAGTTTCGATATAGAATGAACCATAAGAATTGTTTGAAATCAACAGATATTTAATTGGTTTCGCTTCTGTCTCTCCCGCGATCGGTTGCATTTATGGACTTACTTTTATTTCTTTCCGACGGCTAACCGGTAACATCAGTGATATTTAATTGTTTTCGCTTGTAGCTCTTTCTCTCTCACCATTTATTTCTCAAGCGTCGGTGATATTGTATTTGATTTTCTTTCTTTTCTTCAGCTTATTAAAGATGGTGAAAAGAGTAGAAAAAGATTGAGAAAGAATGAAGACAGATTTATTATGACATTCCCGCCAGACCGCCACAAATATGTTCTGAGTCGGCGCTCTCAGAACAAAGGCGCGTTACAGTGTCAAATATACGCGGTGTTTTGAAACGTTGGTGTTGATTGAGATGATGCCTCATTAAAGATGGTAAAAAGAGTAGAAGAAAGATTGAGAAAGAATGAAGAAAATATTTTGCATGAAAATGCGGATGAATCTGAATGATCAAAATGAGAGGAAGAAAGAGGATGCAAGAGATGGTGGGTGTTGAAAGATCTGAGGACTAATGAAATGATACATTTAGATAAAAAGCGAGAGTGGATATTTATGGTTACCATCTTATTTTTAAACTTTTTTTATTGGCAGGGATGGGGGTCCGTTTTTGTTTTGTTTTTTTGGCCAGGGAGGAAGCAGCCTTGCCCCGTTGCCCCCCCCCCCCCCCCTCCATGCGTCTGCGCCTGAAGAAAAGCACATGCGAATAATCTTATTTCCAAACCGAGACGCACATTATTTTGTTTGTGGTCTGTGCTTTTATGTTGCGTATAATTTGTTTGTTTAGCGCACATTATACTACTTTACCCCCCACCCCCCCTTTTTTTTTTTACATCACCTACTTTATCAAACCACTCTAATTTTTTAATTCCATCTCTTAGAAATAATGTTTTTTTTTTTTTTTTTTTGTTATCTTTAATTATAAATAAAACTTACTTCATATTTCTTTACGAAATTTCATAAAAATTGTAGAGGGTGTGATTATTTATTCCAAAACAAATAAAGAGAAGGTCATATATAGATCAGTAGAGAGTGGCGGGGGGGGGGGGGGAGATGAAAATTAAGTGAGAGGGGAATTGCAGAGAACGAGGGAAAGAAAGAGAATGCAAGAGATGGTGAAATCTAATTGTAGTCTTTATTATATATATTAGAAGTAAAAAGATTTCTTATTTCTTATTTCCAATCTAACTGTATTCTCTAAAAATTGAACGATGTTATCTCACGCCACATGGCATGTGGACAACAACGTGACATGTGCGCAACAACGACATACATATAATGACATATTTATTATGGCATTCCCGCCACAAATATGTCGGCGCTCTAAAAACAAAGGCGCGTAACAATGTCAAATATACGCGTGTTTTAAAGTTTGGTGTTGATTGACATGACGCCTCATTTTAGATAACAAGGAGACAGTGTTGATTCGAGATAGAGATGGATTTATAATTATCGAGAGAGAGAGATTACAGGTGTAAATTGGCCGTATGCCTATCACAATCCTAAAATGTTGGATTATTTTGTAATACACAAATGTTTTTGTCATCGGAAATAATTGCTCCTCACCATGGCATTTTACCAGTCGCAACAAGGACATTCAAATAATGACAGATTTATTATGACATTCCCGCCACATGTCGGCGACCTCAGAACGGAGGCGACGTAACAATCATAAATATCGCGGTCTGTTGGAACTTGGGTGTTGATTACAACATTTCCAAGATACAGTCATCAATCCAACTTTCTACTTCATTCGTGCCTTTTCATCGTATCCACCAAAAGATCAATAGACATATCAGAATCTCGATATTTAATTGCTTTCGCTTCTCTCTCTCTCTCTCATCACTGCCCCTATATCGTTATCCTTGTTATAACTCTCGGTCTCATTGATTGTGACATTACTAAAACAAAAAAGATTGAAACGCCAATGACAATATTTTTTAATGGCATGCAAATATACACAAATAGGATACATAGAGCATTTAAAAAATGAATTTCTTGAATTGTCATATTGTTCCTCCAAAACGAACTGTTCAGTTTGAAAAAGATGTGTATATACATATCATATTAAAATCGGAATAAAGACAGCCCATATCAATCAGTCCACCAATGAAATTAAAGTGGGGAAAAAAGATTTCTCGAATTATACTTATTCATATTCCAACACTATGTCGGCAGAAAATTGGAAAGACAAACAATTTATTTTATATAAATGTAATTTTTTTCGAGCAGGAAAATACTTGTATTAGAACTCGTTCGTAGCGTCAAAATTCATTTTACCGGTTAAGAAATAAAGCGGCCGCAACTTTTTTGGGAGAACGAATGTTATACCTTGTTTAAAAGATGAATACAAATAGCTCTTACTCCTTCTAAAAGTGGCTCCGCGCTGTTTATATAAAATTATACTTATTCATATTCCAACACTATGTCGGCAGAAAATTGGAAAGACAAACAATTTATTTTATATAAATGTAATTTTTTTCGAGCAGGAAAATACTTGTATTAGAACTCGTTCGTAGCGTCAAAATTCATTTTACCGGTTAAGAAATAAAGCGGCCGCAACTTTTTTATGGGAAAATAGAAACGTAATACCAAGATATTTTGTTTCTTCAATTAGGAGACAACGTGTTTACGCTGTTATCAACTTCAGAATATCAGAAGTTGGTAGAACGAAAGTTATACCTTGTTTAAAAGATGAAAAAAAATAGCTCTTACTCCTTCTAAAAGTGGCTCCGCGCTGTTTATATAAAATTATACTTATTCATATTACAACACTATGTCGGCAGAAATTTGACAAGGAAAACAATTTATTTTATATAAATGCCATCTTTTTCGAGCAGGAAAATACTTGTATTAGAACTCGTTCGTAGCGTCAAAATTCATTTTACCGGTTAAGAAATAAAGCGGCCGCAACTTTTTTATGGGAAAATAGAAACGTAATACCAAGATATTTTGTTTCAGAAGTTGGGAGAACGAATGTTATACCTTGTTTAAAAGATGAATAAAAATAGCTCTTACTCCTTCTAAAAGTGGCTCCGCGCTGTTTATATAAAATTATACTTATTCATATTACAACACTGTCGGCAGAAATTTGACAAGGCAAACAATTTATTTTATATAAATGCAATCTTTTTTCGAGCAGGAAAATACTTGTATTAAAACCAGCTCGTAGCGTCAAAATTCATTTTAACGGTTAAGAAATAAAGCGATCGTAACTTTTTTTTTATTGGGAAATGGAAACGTAATTCCAAGATATTTTTCCCTTCAATTAGGAGACAACGTGTTTTCGCTGTTATCAACTTCAGAAAATCAGAAGATGAGAGAACGAATGTTATACCCTGTTTAAAAAGATAATTAGAAATAGTTCTTACTCCTTCTAAAAGTGAGCCGCGCTGTCGAACCTTATGAGGTATAGTCGCATTTGAAATCACGCATCTCTGATTAATCGCCAGCGTCTCGGGCATGCTTTTTCATCGCCCAATTCTCAAAAGTCGATCGATTTGCGCCTTTGTCTAGAGAACAAAGGGGCATTCCAGAATGCATTCCAGAATTCGTACAGAATGTGCGCATTCTGGAATGCCCCTTTGTTCTCTAGACAATAGGCACAGGTCGCATCGATTTTTTGGGAATGTGGCTAGAATGTGCGCATTCTGGATACATTCCAGAAAGATTACAAGGGCATTCTGAATGCATTCCGAATGCCAGTTGAATAAATCCGTGGCGCCTTATCAATAACAAGTTCCAATACCTGTTATAACTGCTGAAATCATGGCATTATTTATTTTTAATCTAACAAACTGTAGCCAACGATGTCCCCCAGTCCGTGTACAATATAAGCATTACTCAAGTTATAATATTTGTTCAAGTACATATTGCTGTGAGTTTCTTTAATTTAAAAAAAATTTAACTTACCTATAATTCATCATGCCGTGTTGATCCTCTCCAGGCATGCTGTTAGTGTTAGACTGGTCACACAGATATTCTCTTATTTCAGGAATGCCTTGGCCTCTTTCAGACATCAACCCCTGGTGATTTTCAAGACCTATACAGTCTACACTGATTGAGCACGTTTGACCTGTCATTGAAAAAATAAGAAATAAATCACATGAGTAACAGATATATTTGGAGAATCCCCCTGAAACTTTAAATACTTTTCATTCTACATTGGCAAAACCTGCCAAAGAATTCAAATTTTGTATCCAGCACAGAAAGTGTTAACACTTACTTCTGGTTTTGATAATTGAAGAGGAAATAAATTGGTGTCTCGCAGTCTTGCTAGTACAGTGCTTGTAAACTGTTTAAATCAAAGAAATCTGACGAACAAGTCTTTGGTGGCTTAAGCCTTAGGCAATACCAAATCTAAATGAATTAAGTCAATAGTAATTAGCATTAGCATTACGGTATCTAATATCTGGAGTTTGCTCTTTGGAGCTCGAAGTTCTTATTTATCTGATAAACAACAATAGTTGACTTATATTTTATCCTATCATGTCCTTGCTCTACATGATGTACATGTATGTGTCTTTTTAATGTTCAATGTACCGGTATTTCATTTTTTGACCCACATGTGTATGTATGATGAAGTACGTACATACATGTATGTAGATCATCTCTTCTCACAGATTAAAGGGGAAGTCCACCTTGATATTAAGTTGGTTTTAATAGTTCAAAGTAGAAAGTGAGAGAGAAAAAAAAGCCTATCAAATGTTCAGGAAAAAAAAAAATGAATATTATAAAATTATGAACCTTTGAAGGTGCTATCCAGCATTAAATTGGCAACTCTGTGAAGTATCTTGCAAACTCCTGTCCCAAGAATTCACAACTTTCCTATTTTTTTTAAAACCAGATTTTGCTCAAACTTTCACTGATTTGATGAGGCCTCTAAAGCTCTAATTTTTCTGCCTTTATTAAAAACCAACTTGATAATAGGGTGGACTTCCCCTTAAAGTGTACCAAACACCTGAAGAAATAATCTGTGTATGGCTAGAACATCTACATACTAAACCTCACAAACCTTTACCTGACATTATATACATATGTACAGTTAAAATGGTTTAATAAGGAGTACCGGGTATAAAGAAAATAACGTAAAACCTGACACATACACTGTACATGATCAGGAGCAGTAATATAAAGTTGGTAGATGGTTATAAGCTTAGCTCAAACTTTTAAAAGATACATAAAGTACCTGTACAAAAGACCTGTGTGAGCAGACTAGAAATCAGTAGAATTTGGGTTCAGTGGGCGTGTACTATGCATTGTTTGAGATTGGGGGGGGGGGGGGGGGGGTAATCACAGAGATCAATGGGTAGTACGGACCAATGAAATGACTCCCACAGGCTTGATTGATTTGCATGAGTGCTTTGAGAGGATTATTTACTCTAATCAGCTGTCTGGTGGATAATCAATAGTGGACTATGGAGCAGATGTGATGCAACCTACAGTGTACATGTACAATTGCGTAAAAACTAAAAGTCTGAGTTCTGTATGCATGTCCGAATAAGTACATTGTATACTGCACCAGAGGCAATGGACTGTAATACATTCAAGGGCACTAATCCAGATCTAAAACTGTGTACCAATATAAGGACTTGTGTAGTAGTAGTACCATTCTAAATTGAATATCAAAGAGATTTAAAACCTACATGTACGTACATGCCTGCTTGTGGATGTTTCTATTAGTCTTTGTGGTTAATACATTGTACACTGTACACATGCACATCCCAATGACTTGACAGACTAAATATATATTTTCAAATACTGTACTACTAATTATTACATATTTACATGTAGATTGATGATTGATAAATATTAAAAATATTTCTTTAATTTACAATGTTATAAAAGGAAACACTGAGTTTCAGTGATTCATAGTGAATTTACAGTTTACTCAGGATCACAATCTTCTCACCCAGTTAGAAGTTATGAAATACCTGTGTAAAGAAAATAGACAACATACAGTACATGTACATGTAACTACACTGTATGCACTATGGAACTTGAAGAGGTAAAACCTAACTTTTTTTTTTCCTTCTTTCTTTTACACCACAAATATAATCTTAACAGATGTGTGTTTGGCTAAAACTTCTGCATTTGTGTATAGACATTTGTGCAACTTCACAAGCGCTAATACATGTAGCATCTCCATGTGTTACTGTTAGTTCTGCACAATTTCAGATTGTAAAATAATGACAATTTTTAAATTGTTGATGACACTAGAATATTTAAGCATGTAAAATTTAAAAAAAATGATGTACGGTAGTTTTCTACTGCAGATTTTCTAGTTGCACCATTAGTATTTTGCGGTTCATTTGGTATAGTAGACTGTGAGAAATCGAGGATCAAGTATCATATTCCTGAAGCTGAAGGCCCGAATTCACAAAGGAGGTTCAAATTTAACCCATGGTTTAAACCCTCATTTACATAACCCATGGTTTAAAATTAGCGCATATTCTGGTAAGCGTACCTTGCCTTGTGCATGTCTACCTCTGTGTCACACTCGCTTATTTTGGGCTAATTTTAGACCATGGGCATGGGTTACGTAAATGAATATTTAAACCATGGGCAAGATGGGTTAAATTTATACCTCCTTTGTAAATTCGGGCCAATAACTTTTGAAATATGTCCCCCAAACTTCAGACAATGGACACCCGGCCCCATCATCACACATACTGTACTAAAATTTGTAGGCATATGATATAATTGACAAGACTAGATCTACAAATATGTGTAGATCTAGTCATCTAGTCTAATCACGTCTTAACAAAAATTCCTGTAAAAGTAACAATTTTACAAACTAACAAAGCATTTGAATAATTGTTTCACCATGCAGGCCATCTTCACGTTCACCATCATGTTCACCACCTCCAACTCCAAGGACCAAGCCAAGGAAACACACAAATCTCTGGCAAAAACAAGAAACAAAAATGACAGACTCACTGACAAAGTACTGAAATGTCAAATCATGTGCAGATCAATGTTAGCTAAACTTGACATTAAATTGTTAAGATTTCTTACCTATTTTTCGAAGTAGTAGTACTGTCACGGCGAAAAGATTTCCTCTTTTGTCTGACGATCGAAGAACAGCTGATGAGTTGGCAGCGCGGCGTCAGCAAGTAGTCGATCGCGTGCCAGTTGTTTTGTCTGTCAACAATGGCCTAACTTCAGCTCCTCCTTGCCCTCGACTCGTCCGTGGCCTCCCTTCACCTTCGGCTCTCGGGTTCTACTCTGCTCGAACGGCAAGTTGGTACTCTTTCAAATCCAAGATGCAAGATCAGAACTCTGGTCCAGGACGAGGAAAATGCGTCGTTATAGCACTTGAAACATGAATTGAATACAAATGTAATGTAACAAGAATATAACCTTTCCCCAACTCAATAAACTAACAATATTTAAAGGTCGTAATCAAGGCTAGGGTACGCAGTAAATCTGAACGTTGTAACAATAGAAAAACAGCTGGGGCCCGTTCCTAGAAACCGTCATAAGTCTAACTTCTTGACTATCCCATTGAAACGCATGTTAATTCTATAACACACGTTTCAATGGGATAGTCAAGAAGTTAGACTTATGACGGTTTCTAGGAACGGGCCCCTGGCCGTTAATCAATTTGTAACGGATACGGTTATTTGACTAGATTTGTATATGCCTTATACGTACGTGTAGAGCAAGGCGTCAGCATATCCGTTTTCCGGTTTCCCGAAACTCACGGATATCATATGCGCGCGTGCTACGATTTCGTAAACCATCTAGATCTGTGCAGTCAATACAAGCCCCGTACAAGCCCCTCCTCCTTTTTTTTCCACAGTGATACAAATTTTACAAATTACAAACAGCAAGGTGATGGTATGGGATGTTTGTACTCAGATACAACCCCTCCTTTTGACGGATTAAAGTTGGCTAGAGTTCCCCACTTCGATCTTCCTCTATTTATCCTCGATCTTCACTTCCCCCCCATAGCGGACTGGCGTTGCCGATATTTCAAAGGATGGGGGGGGGGGGGGGGGGGGGTGCGTTATACACCGGGCGTCGCACTCTCCGAGGAGGCATTGGGAAGTACTGTTGAAGTATTAAATTCATGTGCAATAAGTGCTTTAATATCTTTGGAGAAATTATTTTGGGCTTCAGGATAATGCAAAAAACAAATAGCAATTCATATACCGTATACTTCAATTCAATTTAATTCAATTCAGAACTTTCGGACTCCATAAAACATATGTTACATAGATAGGGAGTATAAACAATAATAACAACAAATCTTACAAAGAGTATAGGGTGGTAACAGTATAACAATCTAACTCTAAGCTGTACCTGTAACTGTAAGATTAAAATAAGTGCATATTATAACAATCTATTGAAGTTGTATCTCTGTTCAACTAACCAGAACAATATACTAATAATAGATAACTATTGTAACAAACAGCAAGGACTACTGCCCCCACGAGAGGCTGGATACCGGATAGTACGGTAACACCAACACCAACTGCTTTCTTTAAAAAAAAAAGCGTATTCAAAGCCACAGATCGAGGTGTGCTTTTATATGAACTAAATACAACATGAAATAAAAACATAAGAATATACATGGTAATTATAATAACAACTTTTAGTTTAGGATGAAACGAAAGCGCGAACAAAAGATATGTGATTTATACAAAGCAAAATAAAGAAAAATGTAAATAAAGTCGAGTAAATTGGTAGATTGATGAAGTGACATAAAACTGTATATATTATATAATGGAACTTTCATAATGACATGAACTGACTTATATTGATGTATCAGCCTTCAGGTAGACCTATAATAATAAGTTGTATTAAAGGCAACCAATTGACTAGCGGAAAAGAAGGAAGTGTTCACTTTGAGATTGATGCAAGTCATGCAAGGCAGGGGCGGATCTAGCTTTTTGCTAAGGGGGGGGGGTTTGACTAAAATAATGACGATGCGGAGCATCGTCCACGAGCCGCGAAGCGGCGAGCCGATTTTTTGGGGGGTGTTTATTTGAACCCCGTAAGTGATGTTTTCCTGGCATCTATTAACACAATGGAGACCATAAAAAGCAGTGCATGATAACGTCTTTTTAAATCAAGTAACAGTTTAATACACAGTTATATCCAGAGTTATCATGTGTTTGGTTAAGTTACCAGATGAGTTGAATATCTTCTCACAATATTTGCACTTGAAAGGGTTTCTCTCCAGCGTGCGTTCTTTTTTCTTTCTTTTTTTCTTTCTTTTTTTCTTTCTTTTTTTTCCCTTTTTTTTTTCTTTTTTTTTCTGGGCCGCCCAAGGGGGGGGGGGGGTTTAAACCCCCTAACCCCCCCCCCCCCTTAGATCCGCGCCTGCAAGGCTAACCTACATACTTATTCTCTTGACTCTCAATCCAAAGTTGAAGGATTCGAATCGGAGCTAGCCCCGCAATACGTACATTAATCCACATTTGCCACTATGTCCACTCAGGTGTATAGCATGCAGGTACTCGAAATGCAAGATATATTTTTTTAGGGCCGCTCGGCTATGACTACTATTGGGTAATGTATGAGCGCCACGGCCGGAGCACGGAGGACATGAGCATTATGTCACCATTCATGTAATGTTCCTTGCCACTTATCCGTGTTTTTCTTTCTTTTGTTGCCCGGGTGTCTTAATCTACGGAGCCTCTGATTAGAGTCATTAAAAAATAATGCATCATTCTAGAAAGTAATACAAAAATATAAATATAAGTTTGGATGTTGCGTCAATATTTTCTAACAGGATTTGTGTAGGTTCTCCAGAGGCGGTGAAACGTCCGTCAAAGGAGGGGGGCACCAACAAAAAAAGGCACATACCGGAAAAAGGGCACCTACGAGAAAACCTTTACAGCGACATTGTAATTAATACATTATAACGGATGATCTTCACCCAAAAATTGCTTGAGCACCATATTTTGCAGTTGATATGGTCTAAAGATTAAAAAGGTCGCATTGTGACAGATTATAGATCCCAGGCGCGTACGCAGGGGGGGGGGGGGGGGTCAAACAATCCTCAATTTTGTTATGTATGTGTTTTGGAGGAACCCCCCCCCCGGCCCCTTCAAGCTTTTTTAATCAAAAAAAGGGGCACATATTGTTAGGAAGATTATCATGAATCTATTGTTTCAGGAGGAATGAGGGGTGATACATTTAAACAGCTTTTCACAGCACGTATGGCGACTATGTCTCTTACTTCTTAAAACAAAAATGTATACCATGAATGACATTTGGTGATGTGTTTGTTGTGAGTTGGAATAATCCTTCATCGTCTAAACCTTTATATTCTTGAGCAAAGGGCATTTTACGAAGTTTAAAAGGGCATGAGGTTTAACAAAAGTTAGGCTGTAACTTTTTAGCGTAGAGTAGAAATAAAGTCATGGTAAATTATAATGTTAACGAAATAATTTATTATATTATGCAACAAATGGCATTTATGATCAGCGGGGGAATGAGCACTTATTATAATAGAAAAATGAACACTTATCAGAAGGGAAAAGGGCATGTATTAGATTGGAAAAAGGAGCACGTGTCAAAATAAGAGAGGCATCCATCGATACCAAAGGTTACAAGGGCACTTCTCATATCTAAAAAGCGGGGCTCTTATTGAAGGGAAAAGCCACTTATTGCACGTGTAAAGGGGACCAAATTCGGATAGGGGCACTTATTAGAATTAAAAATGATTCATTTATGAGAAGGGGGCATGCACTTAAAAAAGAAAAAGGGCCGACCGGGCACTTATATTAGAAGGGTGACAAGGCAATTACAGGAGTGTCAAAATAAAAGTGGTACTTCAGAAGATGTGAACAGGAGCAAATCTCAAACCTGAAAAGGGGCACTCATCAGAAGTGAAAAGAGGCACTTATAAAAAAAGGGGGAAAGGGCACTTATTAGAAAGAGAAAGGGAAACTTATCTACAGTAAAATAGGTGCATTTTTGTTGGTTAAACAATTAATTAATTTAAGGCACGTCAGGTTTTGGGGGATTTATATGGACAATTTGGAGAGGAGCACTGCCCCCTGCCACCCCTCCCCCCGGAGCCCCTACTATGTGCATCTGCTCTCCTGAAGTCTCCTTCAAAATTCGGACGTGTCATGCCCCAACTACTGAAAACGTTGCTCCGCACCGGTGCCCCTATAATTTCGCCTCTGTTTCAACGTGCAGGCCAATTTGTCCCTTTAATTCCCAAGGCAGGGGATGCATTATATCCGGCAAAGAGTCGGATATCCATACGCGTCCGTCAATAAACCTGCGAACGTTTCCGTAAATTCGCGCGTGCTGACCGTAACCTTTGGCATAGCAACGAGAAGCGAAACTTCTTGAATCTGATTAATGTTCGGACTATAAAACCTAAATTTACGGTCAATTAAAATTCACAGATGATATTTGTTTCCGTAAGACGTATTTCTTAATAGAAAATGGATTCATTTGGAACATTAGACGTCAAGTGAGTATTGCAAAAGGAACGAGCTGAGTCTGAGATTGAGAAGCGCTTGCTTTTGGTTTTGCTGTGGGTGCATGCAGCTGCAGTTAATTGACTGTGCAGTGTGAATGCATGTCAGCGCACTGTCAAGTTTTATGCTGGAGATCGAGAGCCCATATTATTATTATGTTTCCGAAACAAATTTTTGACTTGGGATGAACAATGATTTATTTCGTATTCCTCTAGATCTAGTGCTTAATGTTATATCATTCATTACATTCTAAACTAAAGATTAGCCTGCCAAAATGTTCAAAATCTAAGCCAGAACAACCTGAAGGCTGAACAACAAACAAAACAAACAAAAAACAGAACATTAAAAACCCCAAATGAAAACAACAGGAACAATTCTGTCACTGGATTTGTAGACTTGGACATTGTGTGTTGGGACTTGGGTACACGCAGGGCTGTCAACCCTCCTGCATTTGGAGGGAGTCTCACGCCACCACGCTCATTCTCCCGCCGTCCCACGCCCTTCCTCTCCTGCTCCCCCGCAATCTCCCGGATTATGAAAAAAACCTCCCTTCAAATGTGTAAAAATGAACCAGCGTACTCTCATCGGTGGGGGGGGGGGGGGGGGGAGGGAGTACATCTAGTGAGCACTTCAATTTTTTTTTCTTACTTAACACCGCCCCCCTTCCCTGTTGAGCAAAAAAAATTGCATACGATATCCCACGAAGCAGTTCCCCAAAGTTGACAGCCCTGTAGTAGACTCTAGGGGGCCGTTTCTCGAAACCAACTCCATGACAGTCATATCTTTGTCGCCGACCTACGGAGATGTCATGAAGTGGATAAACCGTTTCACAAAGCCATGACAAGCCATGACAAGCCATGACAGACATGATATCGATATATCGCGATACTAGCAGCTCAAGAAGATAGTCTTTGTCACGATCCATTTGATTTATGAAGAATAACCTAAAACAAGTTTTGGGGCTAAAATTTTTCAAAAAGAAATATATACATATAAATTCTCCTAAAATAAATAATTAATAGTGTCATCATATTTACATCATCAAACGATTTGCATATTTCTGTAAAGATTCTTAAATTGAAGAAAAACCGGTGAGAAGTTAGTTCAAAAGTTAGTTGAAGGATACCGTAATGTGATAGTTTATCAATAGTCTACGTACTTTTTTGTTTATTGTGACGAGGAATTTTAGGCAAAATGCTTTTTCTCAGCCAGTTTTTATTCTAGAGTCTCATAAATACTCGTTATATAATTGATTTGATATTGAAAATATAATTTGGAAGAAGTAATTAGAGAGGGAATAATAATGCACATAGGCCCCAAAGGTATGACGGTATCCTAAGAAAAGACTATGAATCGACTATGGAAAACGGTGTGTAACATTCTTATCTCTCTTATTTATATGTTATAGTTTAATGTTTATATTCAGCTTTTTAAAGTTTCTGTATAATTTGTATTCTCACTTTTGTACATTTGCATTTCGCATCCCAGAGAATTACGTACCGAACTTGTCAATATTTTTCTCAAAATGATAGTGAAACTAATCGTCCATTTCGCGGCCCATGGAATGGCAACGAACTGACTTGTGGTGGCGCTTTTACAGCAATTAAAAAGATATGACAGGTTCGGAGCAGTGACAACTCGCTTGTCGCGGAAGTTGTCGCTCATCTTGGCAAAGACGGCTTGGTGAAACACTTAGCTGACAAGTTGCGCGACAGTGGCGAGATGTCGTTGATCTTGTAGTTATGACGGTTTCGAGAAACGGCCCCTAGTAGTCTAGATCTACACGTATCTGGACAGTTGATTTCCAAAAGAAGGCTAATAATAATATAATTTAGTGTATTTTATGACAATTTTTATTTATCTTGGTATACATTTTCTGAAGCTGACTGGTGTAAAATATTATGGAAAATGAAAACACACCTGATTATTGGCAAGGCCAAGGGGGTTAATCAGATCTAGGCCTACATTCTCTTGCTTTTTCCTGCTGCATTCTCACTGCATGTTTGCCCTTCGTCAATCATGCAGTTTATGAAAAGAACAATTGAACATCTATAAAAATGTAGATATAGATCTAGATCTAAATGTACTGCATAATCGTTGAAAGTGCTCCAGCAGTCCAGGCTTTATTTCTTCAAATATGCAATGCTACATGTATCATGGTAAGCAGATTTTACAATAATTGACCCAGGGCTTAAATTAATCCAAGGCCACCAAGGCCATGGCCTTGGATGCCCCTTTGATTAAGCGCTATATAAAAATTAAATATTATTATTATTAGCCTCAATGCCCCTCTCGTTGGCCTTGGAGATTTGTTGCGCCCTTTCCAATTCTTTCTATTTGTGCTGTAATATAGGAATGTGCCCTACAGAAAAGTGGCCTGGCCCTAAAAATATTGAAATTTAAGGCCTGTTGACCCCTTGACTGCACTATTGCCCAAATACTAATATTTGAAAAGGTACGATAAACAGAAGCACAACAACAATATCAACAAGAAAGTGTTCTGTATACAGTACCATGTCTATTTTTGTTTGAATGAAAGGGACTGCATTTTGTTAAATATAAAAAGTCTCTTTCTTTTATAGATGGGCACAGGGTTACAATGGCTCACAGGCAAGCTTTGTCAATAAGAACACACTGTGTCATTTGTGTGGAAACAACATCAAGTTCATTGACATCACCAATAACAAGGAGACCGTCTTTCCGTCACCTGGAGATGGAGTTGGTGCCCTCGCTGTCAACGGAACACAGCATCTGATCGCTTTCTCTGAGATGTGCCTCAATCCAAGGATCTTTGTCTATTCCTATCCATCCCTTGTCAAGAGAGCTGAATGCAAAGGTATGATCTGTGTATCTCTAAAGGAAATCTTCTACAGTAGATACATTTTTTTTTTTTTACTATCTATGAAAAAGTTTTCATTACATATCTGAAAAGCTTAAGCCAATCCAGATGAGGTGCTCTAGTAATTTTGTAGTAATTTTACACCCCAGGCAAGAGACTTGTGGTCTTGCAACCTTGAGATTTTAAAAGACTTATATGATTATTATAACTTCTGCCTGGTGTTAATGACGTAGCTTTGCTCCTAGGATGTGTTGGTATTATCCAATATGATTTGAGATTTGGAAATTATAAATTGGAAGCCCCTCAAAACCAGAATTATTTTAGGATAATGTCATAATGGCAGTGTGAGAACATAGAAGGACGCGAGTCTCAAAGAATGGATGTTTGTGTTCAAACTAATTTTTGATAGATAGTGGATCATCGCTAACACCAATAGGACCGTCATTGATTTGAATAGTCTTATCGGGGTGCTGATAACTTAAACAGGATAAATATTGTTCATCCTTTTGCTTGTTTTTGCAGGTGGAGCAAAGTTGGAATACTCAGCCATAGCACTCTCCTACACACATCCATATATGGTGAGCTGCTCAGGGATTCCAGAGTTCTCTGTATTTCTATGGTAAGTAATATGTTCATCAATTCTATAATCAAAGTGTTTAAAGGGTAATAATATATATATATATATATGTAAAGCGCTTTAAGAGGGCCTTCGGTCCTGAAAAGCGCTATATAAGAACTAGCTATTATTATTATTATTATTATTATTATTATGTGAAGGAATCCTGTGAATCCTTTCATGATAAATATTTAGTATGTAGGGAAAATGATGAGATCATCAGTATACTTCATTACAGAGAAGTATTAATTTGCAGGATTTGTTAAACATGCGTGGTATTCTATGGAATTTATATGTGCATCGGAGGATACAAAGTCAAGAGATTTTAAAGCACCACTGCACTATAGCTACTTGCACCCTCTATACAGCCAACAATGCCCTAAGCAGTATCCGTTGATCCCCATGATCGACGCCCTTTTCCTTATGTTAATTGAGAGCTGATTTGATGAGATAATCACATGCCAGTGACCTTGCAGGGAGGTCTAATCCCTCCTGGCCAAAGTAGTGTAGATGGGCTTTAAGGCAATAATAGTATGCTTATGTAGACAGGTGGTTGCTAATTAAAGCAGGTGATGTGTGCTTTCTAGTTCTGTCCTTACCAGTACCTTGTTAAAAAGAAACATTTTTTAGAATAATATATTTCATGCCAAAGCTCAGCATTTGTTTTCTTTCTCCAATAGGAATTGGGAGACTGGACAGCTGCTGTGTACAGAGATGATGAATGGCTTGACTGCTACTCAGGTATCCTTCAACCCAACAGACTGGCATAAGCTGTGTGTAGTAGGACCTAAACAGCTCTGTGTGTGGACCATTGAACAAGCTGATACCATGTATCATATGACTTCAAGGTATGTAGATGAAATAGAAGAGTGAAATAACAATATGTATTTGTCTCAGGAAGAAATATCAGTTTGGAAAGAGAGATTGAAAAGAAAACAGATAAAGTTGACGTCATTTAAAAGGAAGAAGAAGAAAAAATAGGAAAGTTGTTTTTGTTTTTCTGTAGGAGTCACAAGTAATGAGACATGATGAATAATTAGCAGAGATGATTGTGGTTGTCTTCTAATGGTTTATTTGACTCATACAACAAAATATTTATAAACAAACTTCTAGTTACAATTTCGTCATCTTTTTGTATCTGTTTGAAGCATGGTTAGTCTTTTGAGGAGGAAGGGGGGGGGGGGGGGTGTGGCTGAGGTGTAAATTCAGAAAAATAAGATATCTCTTTAATAAATAATTTTTGGAACCCCTTCCCATTCTCTTTTTGTGAACAGACGTGCTTTTTTCAATCTTGGTTAATCTCTCCCATTATGAATTAATGTACAATAACAATTGGTTTCCCCCTCTCCCAATCAGCAAATTCACCCTTCCCTATGAGAACGGTCCTGATGCTACCACGCCCCACCCCCGTCTACCAAGCCGAGCAGCCTCTCACTACACCTCTATACCCTATGACCTGGAGCTAGATGATGCAGCTGTGGCTGGGCTGGTGGGCGATCTTGCTGTGGACTTTGATGCAGGTATCTTTGATGAGAATAGCAAAAAGGTAGGTCATTGGCATTTCCCTTAGGTTTCACCATGTTATTGACATTAATTTGAAGAAAAAAATTGGGTAATATTAAATTTTCAATCAATTTCAAAAAGAAAATAATTACTTTCTGTTAATTCTAGGTGTGGCAGATTATTTCCAGATATGCATTTCAATAGAAACTACCAAGATACCATTTTTATCGTCATTGTTAACAGATTATCTCATCTATCTCCGGCAATTTTTTTTTCTAGCTTTGCTCACTGCATGTATCAGCTCTATAGAAACTTTTCTTTAAACAATACTCTGTTTATAAGGTCAGGTTTGACTAAGTATCCTTTAAAAATGGTTTGCAATTTAATCATTGCTATTTTCCCTTACAGATTGTTAAATAATGCATTGAAATGCCTCCGTCCCTCACTTATAAAGTTGCTCATGCGTAGGTATATAGAGGGCAGCACACTGAGCCAACAGGTATTACGCTCCCGTGCGTACTAGTGTCCCTTTATGTGTACGTCTGTACAGGAGCGTAATACAAGGCGTTGGCTCAGTGTTTGCCAAGTTGCCTACTTTGACGAACAACTATATACCCAAACTTGAGCAACTTTAAATGATGAGATTCTGTATGTACATTATGCATTGTTTTTCATCACCCCTTATAAGAAGTCTCTGTCATTTTGCTTGTTCCTCTTAGGTGATCCCCGCATCACATTGCTGGACACCTATGGGAGATCTGTTTTGCGGCTGCCAGGAGGGACAGCTCCTGAAGGTGGATACAGAGCTGAACCACATCAAAACCCTTGCCCGACCTACCGCCAGCACAACCAGTCTAAGGAGAGAGGTTTCCCTGCTCAGCACGCTGGACAAACGCATGCCTAGTATGCCTGAAGGTATGATGTCTCATTGAACCTTACAGAAGAGTTATAAACGTATGTAGAATTAGGGACAAGTTTTAGAGATAAAGTAACAATTGTAAGACCATTCTGTGATTGAATTTGCCATGTCATGCTAAAGTATTGTAGTTGGCGAGTTGAAAAAATGCTGCAAATAAGAGCCTGGAGTAAAAAAAAAAAAAAAAAAAAAAAAAAAAAACTACACAACAGAACTAAATGCACAATGTCTTCTCTGCTGTTTTAGTAATATAATGAAGAATATGGTTATTAAAATATTTATAAAAAAACACAGACCACACATTTTTATTTGTCATCGCATGGTTCCCTGATAAGTTGGGCTTCAGAATTTAATTGGAATGGCCTTCTCAATGTTGGAACCCTTGTTTGCTTTATTCTCAGATAGATAGTGATGTTGAAACTTATTTCGATTCATTTCCTTGATTCCCACAGATGGTGAAGACAGGTCTGTAAACCCTGGTTCTGTTCTAACTGAGGGAAGCATGGCTGCGCTGGCCCTGCATCGGGATGGTCTGTTCTGTGGAGGAGATGACGGGATCCTACGATGTCTGGATATTACTAAGAATGTGGTCCAGGTCCAAGATAGCTTCACCGTGGGCTGTCCAATCTCATCGCTAGGCTGGTCTACTAACTACACCAAGCTGGCCGTCGGTAGCTCCGAGGTAGGAATCATCAAAATGGATCAAAATCTTCCAGTAATGATGTTTTGTTGATTATACAACACATGCTCCTGTGAAATTTGCTCAGCTGTCATTTCCTACACTAACCAAATTCCTGTCTCTAACTCTGTCAACATTTGAAGCCAAATATGGTATTCTAAATGATTATTCAAAATAATTATTGAAAATAATTTTGAAAAATACTGCTTGTATGGATAATGAATAGTTAGCAAAGATATGTACTGTAGCATAACTTATCAATATAGAGCATGCGCATGGCAAGTATGCTGCACATGCTAGACACTTGCGATTGTTATGACCAGTTATCTTGTGATGTATAATTTTTATATGAATGGTGTTATATTGTAAAATGGGGCCATGTTCAATATTCCTTTTTCTTTAATGCCTCATATGAATGTTTCTTGCCTTCTGGTAATTTGATTACGTACATAATTGTATTTCATGATCCTTATTTGTGAACCTGTCAAACTTGTTAAAAAAAATAAAGAACCATGTGGAGGAGGAAAAATTGGTTTTTATTTCTACATTGAAAGTTTCATTTTATTCCACAAACGCAAGACATGAAAACATGGTTTCATGGTTGATATGTTTGTTTGACAGTAAAACATGTGTGATGCTAATCAAAATTTCTTTTGATCAAAATCTAACAGGATAGTATTATATTGTTTGATTGTTGATACAGGGCTCAATTTACATGTATGACCAATCCAACCCTGGAACGGCTGAACCTGTGCTGGAGTCTCACTTTGGTAACTTTGTGGGTGTGTCCGTACTCGCCCCTGGTACCACGCACTGTGCTGTAAGTAATAAGTATTACTCATGAGATCCTCTACCTTGCGAATGCAGATATTCATTTCTGATTTGCTTGAAACTTTCAATGATTTTTTTCAAACATTTGAAACAATATATCTCTGTTAATATCATCTCATTTTGGTGTAAATTCTGAAAAATACATTCCTTGAGTAAACAGTGTGTGTTCAGTTTTCTCCTTGTTTCTGCTCTTCTCTTTTCTCTTTGCTATCCTATCTTTTTGAGCTTTGAATGAATTCAAATATTTCCACCATTGTTATTTCAGGCATTTATTAAAAGCTTTCGTGTGTGAATACTAACCATGTGAATCTACAAAGAACGTGTACCTATAAACCATAGATGTCAATTTGGATCCCTATGATTCATGTTATAATATAGCATGAGATTATCTTGAACTGTACTGAGTTGTGGATGCTCACTGCTTCATGCTAACCATTGATTCTCCATTCAATGTTTTATCCATACAGTCAGTGAGAGAGAATGGAGAAGTACAAATCTGGAGCTTAGAAGACAGTCAAGTCATTGGAAGTGTCTCTATCAACACAACTGTAAGTGAAAATATAGATCCTATTCACTTTCGATCCTAATGGGTGGGAATTATGGCCTGGTTCTAAGTATTAAAACGATTAAATATTCTCCACACATTAAGTAGTTCTACACATTATCAATCACATTATGTTAGAATGTATCAGCTACCTACCAGGTTTTTAATGGGTTTATATTTGAGACAAAGTTTCCACATTTGTGCATCAAACAGCAAATTTTCATATTTTCTACACTACCATGTCCTTGATATCAAAGCTTCTAATTAGAATTTCTAATGTCAATTTATGAACTAGTTTAGTATGCATTTATCTACCATACATACTGTGCTGTCAAAGATTTTAATTAGTTTTGTTTTGTGACAAGCTTCAAAAATCAATTACAAATTGTATTTTTCTTTTCATTTGTTCATATTCTCTGCTCAAGTAGACAATAATACAAATTTATCCAGCATGTTGAACACATCCCTTTACTTCTTGTTTTATACAGGCATCATGCATGGCGGCCAGTCCATCTTCCAGCACGATTGCTGTAGGTACACTGTCCGGTCACATCTGTTTTGTGGATGCCTCACGCATGGAGCAGCCTCGTATGGTCAAGAAGCATCATGTCCATCGCCTGCCGGTCAATCACATCAACTACGACACGGAGGGACGCTTTGTATTCTCAGCTGGCGAGGATGGACACATCATCACCACCGATGCGAGACCTTCGACTGAATACAAGATTCTTGCACAGACTCGTAAGTACAGAGAACAAGGATGTCTGATGTTCATTGAATGCTCCCCAGGAGTGGAAAATGTGCATACATTGTGTTTCGGGTAAGCCTGAATCCGATGACCGGGGTAATAATATGTGCTGCGCCTAGAAACAAAGTATTATGCGCATTATAAATGTGAGCTATTATTATTATTAGGCCTATTATTGAATTCCAAACAGCTACTGATTTCAAAGAAATATAAACTGTAAACCCTTAGTCTCTTCTTGCTCTACTGTCAAATATCTTCATAATACTTTTACTCATCTGCTCTGCATGACTATTTTCATACTGTAGACTTTGGCTTTGTTATGAAATACCAAAGGACTGGAATATAGTTTTGCTTGTAGTTTCAGTTATTTGGTCCAGTTGGAATTGAAACAATAATCTTCTGTTTAAAATGCTCTTGCTGTTGTGCCCAAGTCGAGTCGAGACTGCTTTAGCAACCACTGTCAAACCTGTGTGTTTAAAAACACCTACCTATAAAGACCACTTTTTGTGTCTTCCTTGGACGGTCTTTCTATACAGGTTTCACAGTTTTAAACTACTGGATTTGGAATACCAGTTGTCCATGTATGATACACTGTAACAAAACACTTATTGTCCTTTTCTTGTGAATTTGATAAGACTTAATTATTTCTTTGTAGCCCTGTCTATAAAGACCACTTTATGTTTTTCCCTTGAGCGGTCTTTCTATACAGGGCTCTCTTTATCGAGCTACTGGTTTTTTAATTTATACCCGATGGCTTGATCTATTTCCCATGTATGATACACTGTAACAACACACTTATTGTCCTTTTCTTGTGAAATTGATGAGGCTTGTTCTTATATCTTTGATATCATGTAGCTGTGACTGGTAATGTCTTGAGCATTGCTACCAGTGTAGATGAGAAACGAGGCCCAGTCAAGGTGGTAGCCATCATCAATACTGACCCCTCTATCAATACCGGTGCAGACAAGCTTGTGGCTTTTGATGTTCCTGGAAACTTAGCAGATGGTAAGATAATCGGTTTACTTTCATGAAAATCATAATATTTCATATATTGGAATGAATGAAAGACATTGTGGATTTATTGACTGTTTGTATAGTCTTGGTATAAAATTTATTCCAATGTATTGAAAGGAAGGGTAATAAAAAAGAATCACATTTTACCATCTTAATGAACCTTGAAGACAGCTTAAATTGCTGTTCACCTACAGCCTCCTTCAGATATTTACCTGCCGATCGCAAATTCCCTTGAGGATTATAAGGGGTAGGCATGTCTGAAACGTATCCAGGATCATATCTGTGCCTTCCATGTTAGCAAAATAAGTTTGTATTGTATTTCTTTTGATAGTTCAATTTCATAATTAGTGATGTTTGTTTTTAGCTGACATTTGAAGAAAAAAAAAATGCTAAAAAATAATGAAGTCAAGTTTTGTTTGATTACTTTTATGATGCTTTGCTCCTGTTCTTTGCTAGACTTACCAAACCTCCTGGCCAGTCCCAACTGTGATTTCAAAGAGGATGTAGTGAAGAAGATGGTATTGACCTTACCCAAACATGCAATGAGTGTTGCTGTAGGGTCTGGTGGAGAAGTCTACACCCTGTCTATCAACAAGCAGATCCAGAAGATGACTCTACCCAAAGACCCTCCAAAGCAGGTATGGAGTCCACTCTCCATTCTTACTTCATGATTATAACAGCTATAAAACAGGCACATATACATTCTGATGGATACTCAAGGCATTTACAGATGATCAATGTCTTCTTGCTTTAGCCAGCTGCCATTGGAAATACTGCATGTAGATGCATCAAAACATTTTTTTACCAAAGGGTTTATTTCCTTTCATTTCCTTTGGTCAATAATTGACCAAATAATACAGTGTCATACCATCTTGTTCTCTTTCTTTCTCGCGCTCTCTCTTTTTCTCTCTGTTTATCAGTCTCTCGATCTGCCTTCCTAGTTTTGCTCTCTTTATCTCTGTCTATCTCTTTTATTTAGGTACTCTCTTTAATTATCTTAGTCTCTCTGCTTCTCTATCATTCTGTGTCTCTGTGTCTCTCTGGTCTTTGTGTGTGTCTGTCTCTGTCTGTCTGTCTATGTGTGTATGCATCTGTGACTGTCTATCTAGATGTTCACATTTCTGTCTTTCTCTCTCTCTCCATGTTTGCATTCCCCTCTTTCTCATTACATCACTGTATTACTGTTTAGTTAATGACTCTATGTATCTTTACCTTGTAGAACAATGTTCAAGCCTGTCAGCTGCAGTCCGAAGCCGACTACCCAGTCCATGACCTGGCCGGGGGCACCCTACTCCTCTCCTATCACAAACGCTGGCTCCTCTCTGCCTCCCCCGACGGTAAGATGACCATCCGAGACACAGACGCAATGGAGAGCCCGTTCAATGTCCACTGCCATAGCTTCCAGACTGGTGGCATTTATAGGATGTGCTTGACCCAAGATGCCACTCAAATAGTGACCACAGGTGCTCAGGATGGTACCATGACCTGCTATGCATGGAAGTAAGTGTCTTGCTTCTTAACGATACTCTTCAAACTAAATTATGAATTATCCATCAGTAGTGTTTTGAACATCAAGATAACCAATGAAATTTTAAAATGAATGAAACATTTGTCTTAAAAAATATAAATGCAGACTTTACTTAAGCATTTTCCATCAAATGCATTCATGACAGACACTAAAAGAACAGAGAATTAAAAACGAGACACGAGGCAAGAAATAACAACTTTTTTGTTGAAATAAAACTTTCTAATATGCTTTTATCAAGCAGTTTTAGGTAGATCAATGCACTATTCAATCACTTTCATCTGTTTATTTCATCAGGAATATTCAGTGATACATTTCAGTTATTTTCTGTCTGTCTCATTCCATCAATATACATCTAGGTGTCTGGATAATTCTGTAATTTCCAACTGCTTATTGATAATGATTTTTATTGAAACACAGTAATACTCAGTCAATAAAGTTATTATTAATATTAATATTATTCTTGATTAAAAAACAGCTATTGCAATAATATTTGATTTCATCATTAGCCTTGTCATCCAAATCAAATTGCCACAAAGTTCTTCAAATCCAATATTTAAAGACCCATAGTTGTACAAACTTTTCTCTTCAAAACAAAGAATATGAAGATTCTTATATATTTATTTATCTTTCATGCTCTTTTGATTCTTTATCTTGCATCTTGGAATAGTTTGAATAGGTACATAGTGTGTTCCATTGGAAATGGAGATGGTGTACACATGTAGTCATGTCATGATTGGTGTTGGTTTTGGTGGCGGGAATATTACTATTTTTTTGCTGAATATTGATCTTCCGCAGATCATATATGAAATTATATTATTCAGTGTCGTCCTTTGAAATTTGTAGTACTTCTGGTTGTTGGTTTTATTGTTGATATTGTAGTTGTTCCAAAATGTCTTCTACCAAATGGTCAGTGTTTGATTTGGCTTGACAGTTTGTCTGCTCAGTAGTCGATGTTTGTTTCCATGTACAAATTGACAGGTCTTCAGTACATGTCCAGTGTTTGATGCTGTTAGGGTTTGAGTATACTTTAAATAACTCAACGGTACATGAATGCTTCCTTTATTTCAGAAATTAAGCAATGTGTTTGTATTCATGTTCATATGTGATTTCATTGCTGTTAGTTTTTATGAGTGGACTAAACCTAATAGATTAATAAAGTTGGTCATAGATTTATAAAGTTATAAGATTGAAGGTCTAGGCCTACCTTACATTTCCTTTACCTCTACCTTTCATGTATTTAAAAGTAATAAATTAATTTCTTTATTTCATTCTTGATCAAGAATGGTATGGTTAAAAAATGTGTATGCTTTTCATACTTGAAGTCTAGATAAACATTGGGAATATCCCCTCCCGCCCCCCCCCCCCCCAAAAAAAAGAGAGAAATTCTATTTTTTTGATAACATTCTCTATTTCTGTCTATCTTTAGCCAAATCCAGATCAAGTATTCTAGCTTCCATCTTTATTAATGCAATTTTTCCATCAAGTAATCAGAATTTATCAGTATTTTTTGTCAGTATGATACCATTTAGAGCCAGAAGGGTGTTCACCCATATACATCTCAACAGATATATATTTCCATCACTGTTAATATCTGAATTGTGATTCTCTCTAGCTTCAACTCCATGGGTAAGACCAAGGCCAACTCTGCCATCGAGGCAGCACGCTCCCATAAGTCGATGCTCCAGGCTGTGCGCAAACGAGAGGATGAGGTTCTTCAGTCGATGAGAGACTGGTCTCCTCGTTCTATGGTGGGTTCCAGGACCGCATCTCATGAGCTCATCAGTACGTCCAATGAGGTAGGCTGGTATGCTGGATATTTTGTGCAAACGACTAAAGGGGGATTCCCTCCAATATTTCCTGTACGATATGTATCTTTTTTCCATTAAATTATCCAAAAGTATATGTTATCTTCTTATAATCATATATCTGTAAAGCGCTTAGAGACATTTGTATTAAGCGCTATATAAGCGGAATATTATTATATTATTATTATTATTATTATTATTCAATACCAGAAAGAACCATGAGTCAATGGTGATACAAGTTTCTAGAGATTTTCATTTTTAGATGAAATTAATGGATAAATTTAATATGTCGTATAGGGCACGTTGCATGGAATTGCATTAATAGGTCTTGTATTAGTAAGCCATCAATCTGATATAGATATAGATATTTATGTCAATATAGTTTTGATTCATGGAAATATCTTGAAGCAAATCAAATTGTTAAAAGACTTGGATGATAGATTTAATAAGAAACTTTCATTTTAAGCTTGGGGTTAATGAGGAATACCATTTTATATTAAATAGTTCTGCAGTGGATATTAGGTAGTTTTGCAGTGGATATTTAATGACAATTTTTGTTGTGTGAAGTCAGAGCTATGTGTGTTTTGGGATTGTTGTCGATGCTTCAGTCTCCAAAGGAAACACAATAAGCATCCTTGGATGTTTCATTACAGTTAGATATTCCAGACTTGTTACCTACCAAATAAGGCAAATTTTATGTAAAGTTAGACCCCAATTGTGTTGACACAGTCAGTATGACATTGCACTTGCAGTCAGTGCTATGAATGTTAATTGATAAACTATTGTATTTTCAGAGTGGTTGCTGGTTCTATGTTATAAGCCCATTCTTATTTAATCATTTGTAGAATATGACGATTGAGAAGGCGATTGAATCTGATCAGATCTACATGACTCCAACCCCAACCTTGTTTGGTGATCCAGCCTGGATGGATGTCAAAGAATTGGAGGTAGGTATAGAAGGAAGGTTGTTCTTTTTTGGCCAAAGTGATGTTACCATGGAAATGGCATTACATCACTGTGGAAATGAAGGTGATGATGATGGTAATGGTTTTGGTGAAATCAATGATAGTTTTGGTTATGATCATGATTATGATGTAGGTGGTGATGGAATGATGTTGGTGCAGATGATGGTGATGGTGGTGGTGATGATGATGGTGATAGTGTTGGTGATGATAGTAATAGTGGTGGTATAGTGTTTATGGTAGTAATGATGATGATGATGGTGGTGGTGATGGTGGTAATAGTGGTGGTAGTGTTTATGATAGTGATGATGTTGATTGTGATATAAGTGATGATGGATGATGATGATGTAATGGAGATGGTAATGGTGATGATGATGTTGATGGTACTCATGATGATTGTAATGATGATGATGATGAGGATGATAATCATGCTTATGGTGATGATAGATTCTTGTTTACGATAATTTATGGTGGTAACCTAGGCAATCATGGTGGTGATGATGTTATGGTGATAATGATTATAAGACTAATACATTTCTTTATAATAATCTTGTAGGCTCTGCATGATGAGGACAAGCAGTACGCTACTGTCAAGAAAGATTTGAGAGGAGAGATCAGAGATCTTCGTAGGACGGTAGGTTTTATAATAAGTTCTTTTCTTAGGTTAAATATCACAGCTACTAGAATAATAATAATAATAATAGAGAATATTTATGAAGCGCATAATAACTTGAAAATTTCTCAATGCGCTTTACAACCATGAACTATCGATACAATATATAATCAAGTAATGTATACTAGGAACAAAGACATTTTGTAAGATGCCAAAGAAATTATTTGTAGTGTCATTCTTATAATGTATTATTGATTTGAAAGGACATTGATTTAAGGATCCAATCTAACAAGGTATTACAAAAGATAAATATTTCTGAGTAATAAGAAAATTGTTTTGAAGTGTTTTTGTGGAATGTGCTTCTGAAGATGTGTGGTATTTGTTTCACAGATCCAAGACATGATGAAAGTGAATGAAATACTACCTGACATTGAGATGTTAGGTCAAGATGAGTTTAATCTGGACACTGAAGAACAGCGTAGACTTCAGGCCGAGGGAGAGGGTCAAGTACAACAGGTAAGTCTTAGTGTGGGACTAAAGTAATAATGATGCAGTATATAAGTGCCATCTGGACACTTCAACTTTTTTTGAACAGGACTCTCTTCTTTCACCCATTCAATATAATATGTTTTCCTATAACACATTTCTCTGTTTGACTTTATTGCATAAAATACTACAAATAATAGATATATATTTATAAGCAATGTGGATATAACTATTATCACCCCAGTCATTGGATTCACTTGCTTCTCTGTACACATTGTGCACCATCTCCACCTCTACGGAGCAAGCATTCTAGCCAGTGGCTATGTAAAGATGTACTCATACTAGTCAATTACAGACCTTCATATTGTACTAGTACCCACTTATATACATGGATATGGAGAAGCAATGTAAATACAGTGCTTTGCTTAAAGGATATAAATAAATACTGTGTCAGGGATTGCAATGGCAGTATCTAAAGGGTTAAATCATGACACTGTCAACATTACTGGTGAATATTTTGTTTGTCTTAACAGATCCGTGAAGAGATGGAGCTTGAGGACCTAGCTAAGATGTACATGAGAGAGACCATTAAGAATGAATGCTGGGATTCCATGATCAACAAAGGACGCAGCATCAAGGTACAAAGCTATATAGTTACAGTGATTCTCAATAAAAGGAAACCACGTTATTGAGATAACTTGTTTGGTTCCCGTATCATGCACTTTAATTTCATAATCCATAATTGATATTATCTGTTTGGTATCAGGAAGGCGTTAACTCTGTGTAAAATGGTACGAGTTAGGGCCCTTCTGGCTCCAAGAGTCCAAACAGATGATATGTAACTCCAAAATCACAAATGCAGCGCTTCATTTCTTTCAGTGCATGATATATTCTGATAAATATGCTCTTTACTATTGTTTCTGCAAATACATTAGACTGAGCAAATTCTTGAATTAAGAAGGGTTTATGGTACCTTCAAAATGTCCCCAGAGAGATGGAGAGCGTAAGGTACCTGGCAGGCCAAGATAAATAACTGTTCTTGTTCTCATTCATCTTTAATTATTGTTCAAACCTTTCATGTTGCAGGCGTTCCACTTCCCTCTGGACGTGAGCAACTACCCGATGAGAGAGAGAAGCAAGAAGGAGAAAGAGGATTTAGAATTCGTCACCAATGTGAGGCGCATTGAGGTTGCTGAGATGGCTGTAAGTCTGCTTGATTTTAACCCTGTCTCTGAAGTTGAATTTGATTAGATAATTTTAGATCATATGCAATCAAATGAGAAAAGGAATAGGCATATAGAGGTAAAGAGAGAATAAGAGAGAGAGGGAGAGAGAGAGAGAGAGAGAGGGGGGGGGGGGGGAGAGAGAAAAAAGGAAGAGAGAGATACGCTGGAGCTTGTTACCAATTAATGAAGGCACTGTGTTTTCCAGTGTCTGTCAATCTACCAATACTTTTGTAGTTTTGTCCATTTGCCCTACATTTGCTTTTTGGTTAATATGAGTAACAAAGAGTAAAAAATTATTCATCATGTAATTCCTGATCTTCAACATTAAATGAAAAGGAGGAAATAATATTTTACACAAATGCGACCACTTGCAAAATTTCATGACATTTTCTTGCTTTACAGTGCATTTTGAAGTATCTGTTGGACTGCTTATAGTGTATAGTGTATATGTATAAAAGATATTTTGTCTTCATCCCTTTCTCTATACCCACAGGCAAGGAAGGAGATCATTGAGCTTGGAGCCAGTACAGTAAGTGTGTTCAGTGATTCATTTGTGATATATGTGTTAATGACTTGTTAGCATGATTCATCTTGCATGGTGATTAAGAATTCTCATTATTTAATTGTTGGTTGGACTGTCAGAATCACTGCTAAAATACTGTGAGATTAAAATTTCCAGAAAACCTTCATAATTGTAGCAATTATCAAGGGAAGGGATTTTCTTCGTGGGAGTGACTCAATTCAGCTTGAGTCATTGCTTACATCATCTTTAGATAATAATGGAGATTTGCTTTGTTTACAGCTTGATGAACAGACACAAACAAAGTGAAAAATAGAAACCACTAAGAACACATAGCAATTATTAATCTGTAAATAGATACCAAGTAAGGAATATATAATGCAAAATGTAGCATATATTGAGTTTTATGACCTTTTAAAGCCTATCTGCACTAGTTTGGCCAGGAGGAATTAGACCTCCATGTGTGGTCACTGGCAGGTGTTGATCTAGTCAAATCAGCTCTCAATTAACATAAGAAGAAGGGGATCATGGGGGACCAATGGGTAGCGCTAGGGGCATTGTTAACTTGGCTATATAGAGGGCGCAAGGAGATACAAGTAGTGGAGTCCCGCTTTAATGTAAAGACTAAGATTTTCAGTCTTCTTAGAACTAAATCTATTTATATATGTGATGCTGATTGTAGATGTGTTTTGTTGCTCCTTGATGCATTCAGTCTGGTGAGAATGAAGAAGGAGACGAGGAGTCTGAAGAAGGAGAATCCGCAGGAGATCCAGCAGCTATCACCGGCTCCTTGGGAGCTCAGTACGGTGGAGCAAATGAGCTCTTCTATAGTCAGTTTGAGCTTCATACCAGGCAGCAGAAAAACAACCAGATCGTGCTTCTTCAGGTAAATTCCTGTTTGTCTCTCCATCTCTCCCTCACCTCTTTATAAATACTTGTTCCTCTATCTGTTTTTCTCTATATCTCTCTCTCTCTCTTTCTCTCTGTCTCTCTCTGTCCCTCTCTCTGTCTCCCTCTCTCTAATTTCTTTCTCTCTATCTTTAATTATTCTTATTAAAGTATTTCTTGTCACCTGTGCTTGGGAGGGTAAAAGCAAGCTGAATCACTGTGACCCTCTGGTCTCTCCTTCTTGTCCCCTTGCTCCCCATTTTTCAGGAAAGTAAAGCTTTGTTAAATTGTGGTGTTTGAAAAAATAAATTCAAATGAGATTGGTAGTGCAAAATGCTTCAAATTTCTGTGTCTTATAACACAGGGCCAAGTGAATATGTGTAAGACCTTTGTTGCTGTTCATTTACACATTACAGAAAAGAAAACTGCCACTATTTACTGCTGCATATCTAAAGGAACCCTGTGTCGACAATGCACACAAGAGGTGCTTATTATACCAAAAGACCAATCACCCGTTTGCAATTGACTAGATGGTTTCAGACCTGTATATTAATCTAATTTATCCTTCTCATTTTGGTATTGTGCTTATAGGATGCAATCTATCGCATCAAGCAGACCTACAACAAGATCTTTGATGAGGTCTACAAGCAGCGAGAGCAGGAGATTGCTCGCATCGAGGAGAAGAATGTCCGCATCACCAAGATTCTATCTGATCTAACCAGTAATGAGAAGATCTGGCAGCCGGGCATGGATGCTGATGAGAAACCTGAGAAACTACTCACTGTAGAAGATTCAGAGGTACTTGTCTTGAATTTGATCTATGAGGATCAGTTAGCAAAGCATACTTTTTTGTGGGGGGGGGGGGGGGGGAGGTGGGAGAGATATTTTTAGTGTTCTTCATGTATTCTTCATGTTAAAGTAATTAATATTAAGTATTTCTTTTAAATCACTTTACATATACTATTAATATGAAGAAAAGAAAAAAAATCCATTCAACAGATCAGGTCTCTGTGTTGATTCAAACCAGTGATCTTTGTAAAATATGACCTAGGTATAATACAATGAGCTTATTACTCAGTCCAAGTGTAATCATGTAAAGGTAGACTTGTCTTACATCAAAAAAAAAAAATGAATTTTGTTTACAGACTACTATCAAAGTTACCCAGAATGTTCAAACAAGAAATAAAAGACATCCGCATAACATTTTGGTTAGAATTAAATAAAAACTGAGCAATAAATCATATAATAAAGAGGACATCTGATATATTGAGGCTTCAAAACCACTTGGGGCCATTTTATTTGATGTTGTTTTCAGGGAAATTCTGGAATTATAAAAGCATTTTAGTGGTCCAAAACACCTGATAATACTTGCAGATTTTCAGCTAACTTATAATGTGCATTATTAAAAATGATTTTTAAGCACTTTCCTTCAAAACTCAGCTTTACTTTCAAAACTCTAGAATCCTTGTACCTCTACAGTGTAAAAGCTATGTAATAACATATAATAATAGTTGGTTCTTGTATATCACTCATATCTGTCAGACTTGGCACTAGCATTTCAAGGAATTAAATCCTGCCAGGTACCCATATTCCTCACCTGGGTCGAGTGTGTCAAATGTAGATTAATGTCTTGCCAACAGACAACGGACCCAAACGATGTGATCCACAGTCAGGTGACTTATCCGATAGATCACGACAGCTCTAATTCTTATATATTCCATGTTCTTATGTTTGCCATCTTGTAGGTTACTGGGGAGAAGTTTGTGAGTGCTGATCAGAAAGCTAAGCTGGAAGAAGAAGCTAAGCTAGAAGAAGAGAAGAAGCTAGCTGCTAAGGGAGATAATGCAAGGGAGAGAGCTCTGGATATGATGATGGGTGGTGTGCTGGAGATCAAGAAAGAGGATGAACTCAAGAAGGTCAGGAAATTAATCATCATAATCATCATCATCATTATCATCGTCATCATTATCATCATTATCATCGTCATCATTATCATCATCATCATTATCATCATCATGCTTTCATTACATTAATGTTTCAATTCTCTCTTTTATGAAATATTCGTCCAAACGCTCACAAGTAAAAAATTTTTTTTTTCTCTGTAGAATGCCAGATAGTTCACCAAGTTATAAGGTTATGTTTTGGAAAAAGAAATGCTTCTTGTGCTATGCCAAATTTATAGTTGCCTCAACTCATCAATTCTCAAAAGTGTAAGAGACTGTATTGAATACCGGTAATACTGCTATTATTCATGTACATGATATAGAAGTCATATGTAATTGATGATGGAGATTGGCAACTCTAAATCATTTGAGAGCTAGATGTTTTTGTTCAAGTCACTTTTAATGGAAAATCTCATTTTTAGAGGTATATCAATACTCAAACTTCAGTGTAATTATATGGAATAATCTCAATTAGTATTCAATGTTTTTCTTGTTTTGTTTCTCTGTGCAGGATATTCCAATACCTATCTTCATGACAGTGAAGGGTTCTGATGAATGGAGTGATGAGGAGAAGAAGATAGCTGTGGAGTTTGAGAAGAGAGTCAAGGAGCTTAGTGAAGAGAGGGAGAAATATAAGAAGGTTTGTGATGAGAGTCTCACTCAGCATGTAGTCAGCTCAAAACCAGAAGGGCATTAACTCAAATATCATATTCAACACAGAGTTTATACCCTTTTGGCTCTCATTGCATTATACAGTCAAACCTGCTTTAGTGACCACCTGTATAGAAAGACAACCTGTCTGCAAAGACCACTATTCGTGTCTCCCTTGGGTGGTCTTTATGGACAGCTTTCACTGTACCTTTACACTATTAAATGAAACTGCAGGTTGATTAGTGAGAAAATACTGTTCAAATATCTTTGTTGAATGATGATTGGAGGGTTCGTACATTATTTTTCAGAGGTAATTTGACATGAAATATATATGAAAAGCCTGATAGTTTGTGATTTGCGGTTTAATGGATTTAAGCTGACGTACATATAAAAGAAATCTGTAAATTTGCAAAAAAATAAACATTTATTTAAACAGGATTTGTAAAAATCATCTCTAAATGTGTGGTAGTGTTTGCCTGACAAATTCTGACAAATTAATTGGGGAAGTGAGGTAATGAGGACAAGATATGTGGCAGGAATAAAAGCCAATAATTAATCAGATATGCTTGCAATTCATGCATTGATATCATTTCGTTCAATATCTTATGATCCTGTGACACCTTTGATGGTTTCCCAGTGAGATAGAGATTTAATTATTCACATCTTCATCTGTTATTTTCTTCAGACCCTTGAGGCTGAGCTGAAGAAGCTACAGACCATCATTGCAGACACGACAGCTAACTTTGATGAGAAGCTCATGACCCTCTTTGCTAAGAAGGTCAAGACGGAGCTCGCTATATTTCAGGTTTGTCACCTAATTACCAGATGATTTTTTTAAAATAAATGATGAACGTTGACTTGTATTCTGCATTTTAATACTGCCTCTGATGTCATCCATTTTTAAAATAAAGAAGGAAATGCTTTTTGATCAGTTTAGTTTTTTTAAATTGATAATTGATGTTTGATGATTGCTTTACTTGACTGCTTAGAAAGCATGTTTACGCTGATAAGTATTAGAACCAGGGGACCAACATTTTATAGTCCTCTTTGAGGGACTTGATGATGAGGATTAATTCCTTATCAAAGGGAACAAGCGCATTGACTTAACTTTGAACCTGGGATCTCTAGGTTATGAGACCACTGCTCAACCACTGAGCCCTCGCCTTGTATTTTCCAAGTCCGAGGTCAAATTTTGGCCTTATTTGTCACCCCTTAAAAATGAAAGACGATTTCTGGCAATGTAGTCTTGGTTTTGTGGCAACACGTCGCATATAATAACATACACTTTTGTGCAATCACAAAATACATTGGACATGAAAACATGTACAATTGACAACTAAATTATGTATACCCTTACAAAGTTCTTAACTTTTGTAAGTATGTGAAAAATTAATTTGTCCCAAAAATTATTCAAGAAAGGCCCTATTTAACCAGTCCACCTTTCATTCTTGAGTTACCAAAAAAATAACACTAAAAAACATCAAATTTACAAACGTTCAGTTGTCATCTAGAAATTCCATAGGTGGATTAGAACATCATTGAAATGTATCATGTGCTATTCTTTCATGATTACATTCATTGTATTCAATTCATTTTGTAGGTACTTGTGAAATGTTGAAGATAAATGTAGTGTTTGCTTAGAGACAGAAAGGCATTAACTCTTTGTAAAATGATTTGAGTCAATGCCCTACTTAGCAGATTTTATGTCATTTTTAAATGGTACAACCTTTTTAATCCTTGAGGTGCAATGATTTCCATCTTTGTGCTTATCCTGTTTAGGAGGAGCTGAAGATCCTTCGTCTGAGTCGAGTGTTGATGGTAGAGGATGAGCTTGATGCGAGAGAGGAAGAGTTAACCAGACTTCTCAATGCCAAGAGATCACTCAAGGTCAGTATGGAGTAGAGCTCAGGCAAGGTATTTATAGAATTACTCATTGTTTAGGAATATTCCAAGAGGCAACACTTATTAAGGAATGTTTCTGATACATTTAATATCTGCAGACAGTTGTAACTGCCCAAATGTCAATTTTTATGGGAGATATATTTTATAAATAAAGAATTCCATAAATAAGAGTTTTGGGGAAAGGAATGATATTATCTATTGGATGCTTTGAGGTTTGCACAAAACTTAACATTGATGGTAACTTTTCCATCAATTACAACTACCATGGTAACAGGGCTCAACAGCCAATCAAAATCAAAGTTTCCATGGTAGTTACCATTGATGGCAAAGTTACCATCAATGGTAAGTTTTGTGCAACGGGGCCCTGGAGGGAAAGATGTTATAAATACGAATGTAGCAGGTATTATTATCGTCATTACCAAATAACTAATCAAAGACAAGAATAAGATGATTACTAGATTATAAATTGTGCTTGTTGTTGTTGTTTGTGATAGGCATCTAGCGTGACTTCCATGGCACAAGCCAAGAAGCAGGTTGAGCAGTACCGTGATACCTACGACATCAGGGTCGCTGAAGATAAGGTCATGGAGAAGAACTTCCGCAAGGAGTTCAACGACGTCCATCCGGTGCTCGTTGACCAGCTCTTCAAGCTCTACAGGCGTAGACCAAGGTAAACCAGTCAAAATGGAAATTGATTGTGAATTATAAATCAGTTACACAAAGTAATACTGTTTTGCAACACTTTTTGCCATATTCATATAGTAGCTGCACTATATAAATAGAGATATTAATATGTAAACAAATAGATACATTTAACATACATACGTATCTTAAAGGGATTGGGTAACTTTGCCTCAGATTTTGAAAAAAAAATCCTGGATTTGGCTCATATGCCACAATGATAATTAAATACCTTTAGGTCAGTCAGGCACCCCATGACTTTTAAAAGCCGATCGCCAGTCTGATTATCAAGATATTTATGATTGGAAATCGAAATCATCTTTTGCGTTTTCCTAACGGTTTTCATAACACTACAGTCTATTGAGGAGAATGTGTATGGTAAAACCGGTCACTCAAAGATTTTTACTATTTTGAGGCGATTCATGATCAATTTGAAGCGCAATTTTTGTAGTGCCTCAATATTACACCATATCCATACCTGCCAACCACCCCGATTTAGGCGGAGTTCCTCCGCATTTTTCATACCAACTCCGAATTCCGAGTGCATGCCTCAAAACTCTGATTTTTTTAAATTTTAAAATATTTTTAAAACAAACGACTGTTGCATAAGACTAAAGCATAACACAGCACTGATAACCAGATCACGCCGACATCCGCGCTCGCGCTCATAGAAGATATACACAGCGCAGCCCGAACGTGATCGTTAGTTCCGCAGTCATTATCCATGTACTGCATGTACTAGTACATGGAAGCACGTGCGCAAGCTATGTCGATAAAGTGTGTGCGGACGTTGTACTAACACATACACTACATGCAGCATGCACCGTGCATAAACACTGTATACATTGGCGTGTTTTCTTCAATGCTTGTGCGATGACTGCGATCGTGGAAGCTTGTTATTTACCGGACTTCCTCAGATTTATTTTGGATTACTACTACTATATTCTTCTTCTTCGTTGATTTCTCCATTTTTGAAGGACAAAATGGGTAAGTATATGGGTAACTGAGGTGGGTAGTGAAACATGTAGTTTTGTGAGTGTTCACATTTTGATATTTCAAAAATTGTTTATGTGTGGGGCGAAAAGGTTGAAGGAAAAGGCCCATTTGCACCATTAAAATGGAGAGAAAAAAAAATAGACCCTAAAGTCCTGTGTACCCCCCCCCCCCAATCTACGGGCTACTACCCCAATCCTTCGGTGGTTCGCGACCTCGTAGTCCATCCAGAAAAATTTACTCCTAATTTCTCTTGTCTCAGGTTGGCAGGTATGCATATCACAGACACTGACTGATAACACGTAGGGCCATGCATCTCAGATTTAACATTGTTAAACGATGCCTTTAATCTATATTAGGACTGAATGCTAATTTGTCCTTCCCATGCACTCCCATTTCAATTCTACAGAGGTCAGAAGCATGCACGAAAGGGCTCCCTAACCACCGAGACACCCGTCCAGGCTGCGGCCAATCCTTACGGAGAACGCCCCCTATCTGCTCGTCAGCCGAACACCACAGCGTCAATGGTGAGGGCTCTGGAGGAACTCAATGATGAGAGTCATATGCCAGAGGGCATTGAATCTCACACCTGGAAGCACATGTGTGAGCTCCGCACAGCAAAGGTCATCGGGGAGCAGGAGGTAAGCTCGCTCTCACGTACAAGTATTTTACACTACGTACTATGAGAATCAATATCCAATTACTTTATTCTGATTGGGGGGGGGGGGGGGCAGAGAAGCCTCACTGCCCCCTCCCCTACCACTTAAAAAAAACCAACAGATTAATTTTGATTAATTTTGGACTGACTCATGGATTATTGACCGGTCTTCTCAGTTGGATTTCACAGGAAGAGAAGGGGGGGGGGGGGGGGGATCCATATACTTCTCTAATATTTTGACTTTAGTGTTTATTTTGAACTGCCAGTGGATTTGAGTTGAAAGTATTCCAAGACATCAAGTTATTGGATGCTTTAGGTTCTAGATGACTTGCAACAATGAATGTTGTGATTTTGAAAAGAAATCATGTCAAAGAAATAGATCATGAAAGCATACTCTTTCAAAGAATCTTGACCACTCCCTTTTTTATTTTGTTTGGCCCTCAGGTGAAGGCCCATGCTCTGACTCTAGCTGACATGAATGGCTACTTACAACGACGTCAGGAAGAAGATGAGAGACTACGGGGTGACATTGATGATCTCCTCGAATCTCTCAATAGGTAAGATCAGAATGTTAGATATCATGGGTCACTTGTTGTTTTGTAGGGCTTGGGATCTTGATGGGTATCAAATTATAATAACTTGAAACGTATTGTATCTTTGGAGCCAGGAGTGAGTTAACTAATATCTTCATCGAAGAGAGAAAGGAGCATGCAAAAGGGAAATCTTTATCGGTTGCCAAAAGAACATTTAGATGCAACAATTTCTTGTTTTATCATTTATCAAAATTGATCCTGATTAATTGATGTCATTGAGTTATTTCATTGAGTTAAAGGATACAGGGTGTTGTTTACTCCTGAAAGTAAATTAAGACTAAATAACTTAACAGATTTGTGGTGTAAGTGAATGTGATGTATATATAGCACTAATCACACTGCATTGCACGAAAGCTCTCTCTATTGGATCATTCACGACCTTTGTTGTAATCTTTGACCCCAGGCTGCGTGAGGAGCGTCTGAGATTCACCTGTAACCTGGAGGTGCAGCTAGTCCTGAAGCAAGGTCAGGTGGAGATCAATGTGGATGACTTCATCTCAGACTTTGATGACAGCGTGTTGCTTCATCGGAGTGTGGTGGAAGACCTCAATGCCAGTATTAGGGTGAGTGCATGGGCAAAAGTATGGGGAACTAGTAATGATGATATGTCAATTCATTAACCAGGGTGATTGTAACATGAATATGGGATGAAGAGAATTATGATGGTGATGATGATAATGGGCGTGATGATGATGTTGATGAGGGTGATGATGATGTTGATGATAATGGTGTTGATGATGATGATAATTATGATGATTATGTGGTGATAAGGATGATGATTAGGTTGATGATGATGATTAGGGTGATGATGATGGTGATGGTGGGGATGATGATAAGGATGATGATGGGGAAGAGAATGTTGTTGATGATGATGATGATGGTGATGGTGATGATGATGATGATGATGAGGAGGATGAGGATAATGATGATGTTGATGAGGATGATGATTATAATTAAGTGGTGATGATGATGATGATGGTGATAAATAAAAGGATGATGATAATGGGGGTATTTTCTTGCAAGGTTATAACATTATTTCTTTCATTTGTAAACAGCAACTTGGAGAGCTGAAGATCACAGCGATGAAAGAGAGTAAAGACTTCAGAAAGGGTATCCATATCTTAGAATGGTTAGTATCCTATCTATTTTTATTCCAGTAATTTAGAATTGACTTTCATAAAATATGCTTTAGCTTGTAATACTTTAATTTCTGCCTAAGGTACACTGCCTTTCGGTTGTGTATCTGTAAAGTAGAACTATAGTTTTTTTTTCTTCACCACAGTGCAGTGGAATATATTGATATAGTAGCTGCGTAATATAAATTGATCTCATTACATTCAACTCTGGTCCTAGAGTATTTGTCATGCAGAAACAAATGTCAATGTCATATGATATGGATTAAGTTGTAATTTAGGATGTTCATGTAATCTGATGAATATATTTTGCAACCTATTTTTATTGTCTTTTTTCTTCTTCCCAGGGAACATAAGAAGATGATAATGCAGATAGAAGATTTACTGGAGAAAGCTAAACTCATCCAGATGTTAAAAGTGTCAAGAGAACTGCAAGGGGTAATGATTATTTGATTCTCATAGATTTCTAAAATATGATTGGTATAATGCATCATTAATAAGAATATTACATTGGCAAGAAATGTATGAAGAGATATATGTATATATGGTTTAGAAATTGTGTGTCCATTTATGTTGATATAAAAAAAACAAATTTATTATGAAAGTGATTGATTACTCTATTTGCTCTATCATAACATTTTCAGTTATGCAATTTGAAGTTAGTAAAGGGTCAGATTGTGGTGGATTTAAAGTTACTTTTAAGACAATAGCTTTATCCCTTAGATAAATATATAATATCAGTATTAAACCTATTTTCTGTTGAAAACCAGAAGGGCATTAAATCTGTATGAAAGTCTATATACGTCAGTTAATGCTTTTCTGAGCTCACATGAGATGATATGTATTTTGACATTTTCTGTTGAGAGATTGAAAGGTATTAAATATGTGTTAAAGTACATTTATATGAGTCAATGCCCTTCAGTGCTCTCAAAAGAAAATATGTATATGACATTTTCTTTCATTTTCTTTGTTTAGTTTCTTCATAATGAGGATCTTGAAGGGAAGAAGCAACAGCAGATACAGACCTTAGAACACACACTGGAAAACCAGAGAGGAGTAAGTCAAATACAGATCAAATTAATTATTAACCAGTTACCTATGAGAACCAGGAGGTTGCTGTATAAAACCTATGGGAATTAAAAATTGTAGTAGTCAAAGAGTTTTTAAAATTAGTCTTTCCCCTTGATATATCATCGTACAATATTACATATTTATGTGGCCTATGTGTAATGTACAGTATAATCCCAGCTAAAGACTTATCCATGGCCTATTTTAATGAGTACATATGCTGATAAGTAAAAAGGTTTAGTCGTAAGGCAGAAAAAATGTTGTTATCCCCATCACATCTTTGTAGTCTCAGCATTTTTTTGAAGACATTGCCATCTTCAAGTGCACATTACATGTATATATCACATACTGTTTGCAATAATAATCAGAATTTAAAAGCTCATACAGAAATAACAATTTTTGATCTACAGAGGGTGGCTCGACATTTTCCTTGGTTATATTTTCTCCGGGTTTTATTTCATCTGAAATACTGTTTTGGGCATAGTCCTGTGATTGGGATAATTTTTAGGATAAGGATAGCTTTATGTGTAGTATTGGATCCAAGTTTGATAATGGAAATGAGGTTAATGAGCATCTGTCACTGTCACTGGAGCAGGTGTCTAATTAGGTCCCTAGCGACCCGGCATGCATCTTGATAAAACAATCCAAACGTTACAGGAAATAATTTCAAGTTGTCCTGGTTTTTTAGGCCGTAACACCTCTGCATTTCAGGCTGTTCAGGCTTTAAATTGTACAGCACATGTGGGACTCCAGCATGTCCTAGTCGCTGTTCAGGGTCACCGGATGAAACCAACTGGTATCTCATCATCTTTTTTGTTTTGTTTCTAGCATCATGACAAGACTGTAGGTGAGAGGCAACAGACCATCACCAAACTAAAGCATGTCATCCGTCAAAAACAACATGACAACTCCACACTGGACAGAGAACTAGAAGAAATGACTGTCATGGTCTCCGAGAGAAAACATATCAATAATGTCAACGGTGAGAAAATATAGTATAACTTAATAGATTGATCATGATCATCACATTCATTTGTCATTATGATTACATACCTTGGAAGTCATACCTTGGAAGTAGGCATAAAGTTTTACAAAACTTATTTGCCCTTCGGTGTCCGCTAGTAGGTTACTCTTGAATCTAGCGCTGTGCAGTTACGGATGAACAGGACAGTTGAATAGTTCATCAGGATTAAACTTGTCTTTCTTCAGTGACCAGTACATATCAAGATTTTATTTGAAAGAATTGAGTGATGGACTTTCTGCTACATATGATGCGAGACCATTCCATTCGTTTCCTACTCTCTGGGAAAAAGAGCTCTGTCTCAATTTAGATTTTACATGTTTATTCTGGTAGTTGAACTGGTGACCTCTAGTTACTGTGGCAGTGGTACGATGAAAGAAATTAGTTGACTGGAGGTCGTCGTATCCATGCATTATCTCATAGACCTATAGCATGTCACTTCTATGACTATGATCATTAGTTAGCTATTTCATCTCCATTGAATCTCTCCAACCAGGTGTTAGATGGTTACCCGGTAGGATGTGAAGGTTTATGTTGTTGAATTGGCACATGTGCATTTGTAAAATGGTGCCTGGCCAGAATATTATCCAGGGAGCGGAGAGTGTGCACTATCAGATGTGGAATAGGAATTGAATCCTATGACCAATATAATAATGATTACAATTTTATTTAGTACTATAGAAATGTTAATATTGTACATACATGTATAAATTTGACCCTTGTTTTCTTTGACCTTTCTTCGATCTCACAGCTGCAGCAAGAAGCGACACAGGTTCTGCCAAGCGGATGCAGGACATTGTCCAGAGACGGAAGCTGGTTGACCTTGCCAAGGCACAAGCCCAAGAGGTCGCTGTCCTCAGAGCGGAGGTGGAGAGACTCCGTATGCGTACCTTCCCTGCACTGGTACAGGTCGAGCGCTAGATCCTCCAGAAGTCAGGGGTCAAGGGTCAGACAGATGACCTTTGATTTTTTTCCTCACATTTCCACAATTTGCATTCGTATGTCTCTGTCCTATAACAAGTTGAAAATCTGATTTCACACAAGGTCTAAGTTCATGGGTCACATAATTAATGTTTTCTACACTGGTGCACTTAGAGGGCCAGATCTCAAGGGAGTCAAAGTTTAAGGGTCATATACATTGCTTTTTTTTCTCCCAAGTTTTCAGTTAGTCGTCAAGTGCCTTTCAGAATGGCAGGGTACGTTTAGGGGAAGTCATCACAATACCAATAAGAAGACTGGACAGAATTTCAAACAATATCACATTGCAACCTTTTATGTGGGGGTAATACTGTGGCAATTTTATTATTGTGACAAATCTGACAAATTTGCTATTCTATTCATGAAATACGTGAAATAGTATTTGTTAGAAAACCGGTGGTTCTGTTTGCAGCCAGTATGAGATAAAGTACATATGTTGTTGGTTACATGAATTTCTTATTTCACACAAACTTCTAGAATTCGAAAGTAACTGTGTTCGCTAACGTTTGTTCACTGTTTTTAGGAATGAAATATGTGTTATAACTGGATTTTGACTAATGATAGTTGGTTACAGATGGATATTCTGAAATAGAAATACTTTTGTAAAAAAAACAGTGATTTAGTTCATTTGCAGCTATCCACAAAGTATAGGAGAACATTACTTGACAATATACCAGCCTTACTTTTATTTGTTAAAATCATTGTGTTGTTTATTCCTTACCACAACGCTGGAACATTTAACAAAAATGCCTTAAAAGAGCATGCTGTTTAGAAAGGAACCATAACATCTATATATCTGTATATAAGTTCTTGCACATAGTGTGATTATTATTTTGGTTATCGATCATCATACTCAACCCCATTATATTTATTAGAAAATGAAGTTTATATCTGTGAGTCTGTCCATATTACAGTCCGTCCTTGACTATTGTAAATAGAGACAATATTGTATTGTTTTGTATTAATATTATTACTAATGTTCATTAAATAATATAAACATATAGAGCTGTCATATTTTATAAATATCTTATTTTGAGAATTGACATTCCTTTCGATTCACATTCATCAAAATTTCAGAATGTAATATATTATTGATCCTATATCAGAAAATTTGTCTAAGTATCCACAAATATTTGTTATATTTGTTAGTAGTACATGTTTGCAATCTTATTGAAGTGTTTTGGTTTCAATAAAATTTGTTTGCTTTTGGCACATTAAAAGCTTAGTTGCCCTTTTTTTTCCTCGCTTCTTATTTGTTGATATTCAGGATAATATAAGGTTGCATCTTATCTGACAATTTGTGTGTGATTGAAATTAGAATAGGATGTATAGCATCGATCATGATATCATCTTTTAATGTTTACCATATGTCAATTTTGAAGCATGATACTAGATCGGTTAGATCATCAAGGATGTATGAATACCCAAATCAGTTCTTCAGATTTTGCTACAGAATCCGCGTCTCTATCTCTCCCATTTGTTTCCGTCTCTCTCTTTACCTCTGTTTCTCTGCCTTTGTAACAGTGTATTCAGTCTCTCTGCATCTCTCTCTCTCTCTCTCATGTGTATTTCTAAGTGATGGGGAAAATGCATTTGCCTACAAGATGGTGATTCCACCATTCCAGTTATCTTACCAGCAGATAGGAAAAAAGATAGATATTATACATATATTGAACGGCAGGGGGTGTAATATAACATTCCTAGGACCGCCAAAGGGAGTTATATTTTCCCAAGTGGTTATATTTGCCTGAAGCGCACAGCGGTGTGGGAAAATATGGTCACGAAGAATGTTATATACCTCCTGCCAGTCAATACCTGTTGTATTAGATAGCCTTGGTTTGATTTTTTTTTTTTTTTTGAGGACAAACAAAATTTTAGAAAAAAAAGTGAAAACAAAAAATTGATGGAAAAAATAAATATTTCGAGATTCATTCAAGAAAAAATAATATCTTTAAAAAAAAAATTCTTATAAAAAAAAAAAGAAGCGCTTTTAGGGAGAATTTTTTTTTTTGAAACAAATAATTTTAAGGGAAATACTCATGAGATTCAAGAAAATTGAGTAAACAGTTGTGAGATCAAAATGAAGAGTTGATTTTATGTCGTCATTCAGTTCCAGCAATATGGTAATTTGCATGTGAAGAATAAATTAATAGTTGCGGTGCTCACCATGAATTCATGTAGTCGCTTAATTCATTTAGTAAGCTTCCAAGAATACTGGTTTTGAATCGAACTGAACTGATTCATAACTAGTAATTCAGATATTGGCAGTTAGGAAAGAGAGCTTGAACAATTTGAGACCCTAAAAAGGTAGAAAAAAGAAAGCTACTCTATTCATATTAAAGGTACTATGTCCCTTTTGCAGCCAACTTCAAATGCTGTAGAACTTTGCAGGAATTATGAATATGTCATGTATGTCCTATAGAGTGAAATTTAAACGTTAGCAGTGTCTATCATATTCAAATTATGCAAGGAAACCCATTTACTTGCTAGACTCGCTGTCAGACACTTGAGTGACTGACTGGCTTTTTTTCTTCTTTGGTAATAACGTACATGAAAAGAGTTGTAAAGGGTACATGAGCATTTGTCTACATCAATAACCCACTTCTTGTGATGGCCAAGATTAAACTGATTGAATCTTTGCGCAGCATAAAACGTATGACCATTCGGTACAATTGTCTGAAAATCAAGACTATTACTTTTGGGCTCTATAGCCCTAAAGTCGATTTGACAACTAATAGTCATTATTTTCCCACTTGAAAACATTTTCAAGCCCCACCTTTTTTAGGGAAGTTCTAAATTAGTATTATCTTTCAAATGCAGTTGGAATTTAACTTTTTCATTTTTTTGGCCTGCAAATGGGACATATAGTACCTTTAAGTCATGATTGTGTGGGGTTGCAGTTCTAACACAAGTCATTTCAATGGTGTGGGTTCGTACCCCACCGCTGCCACCAATTGAGGGTTGCGGTTCTAACATAAGTCATTTAGATGGCATGGGTTCGTACCCCACCGCTGCCACCAATGGAGGGTTGCGGTTCTAACATAAGTGATTTAGATGGCATGGGTTCGTACCCCACCGCTGCCACCAATGTGGGGTTGCGGTTCTAACACAAGTCATTTAGATGGCATGGGTTCGTACCCCACCGCTGCCACCAATGTAGGGTTGCGGTTCTAACACAAGCCATTTAGATGGCGAGGGTTCGTATCCCACCGCTGCCACCAATGTGGGGTTGCGGTTCTAACACAAGTCATTTAGATGGCGTGGGTTCGTATCCCACCGCTGCCACCAATGGAGGGTTGCGGTTCTAACACAAGTCATTTAGATGGCGTGGGTTCGTATCCCACCGCTGCCACCAATGTAGTGTTGCGGTTCTAACACAAGTCATTTAGATGGCGTGGGTTCGTATCCCACCGCTGCCACCAATGTAGGGTGCGGTTCTAACACAAGTCATTTCGATGGCATGGGTTCGTATCCCACCGGTGCCACCAATGTGGGGTTGCGGTTCTAACATAAGTCATTTAGATGGCGTGGGTTCGTATCCCACCGCTGCCACCAACGTTGCGGTTCTAACACAAGTCATTTCAATGGCGTGGGTTCGAATCCCACCGCTGCCACCAATGTAGGGTTGCGGTTCTAACATAAGTCATTTAGATGGCGTGGGTTCGTATCCCACCGCTGCCACCAATGTGGGGTTGCGGTTCTAACACAAGTCATTTCGATGGCATGGGTTCGTATCCAACCGCTGCCACCAATGTAGGGTTGTGGTTCTAACAAATTCCTAGCACTCTTAAGTACACAGAGGCAGTCCATCAGACATGTTGCTTGATTGATAACTATACTGGCTAACTGACCAGGTTTTAATGTCTCACTGCATTACTGCATTAAGAAGTTCAAAATAAATCCCTATAATTGCATTGTTGTTTATTATCTGTTCAATCAAGACATTTCAATTCACAGAGCAGAGTGACATATATAGTATTTGTTAAAGATCTGAATACATTTGTATTGAACTTGCAAATAAAAAATTTAAGATTTGTACCTGATACTAATTTAAAATTACCATAAGTTTATATCAACATATCGACTATTTACAAACAACACCACAATCGTCATGCAGTTACTCTGCTGTCAATTAAACACACATTTTACTTAAATATATTTGATGCCTCAATGATTGTTGAGGATATATTGACATGTAATAATGGGCTAGTGCTATGCTTAGCAATGTCTTAATTGGTATCTTATTTACGGTATCCGGACACCTACCCCCTGGACATCCCCCCTCCCGATAACCACCCCCAGTCAACTACCCCCTAGGACAACAACCCCCTTGGGCAACCACCCTCTAGGACAACTACCCCCAGGACAACTACCCCCGGACAACTACCCCCGAGACAACTACCCCCTAGGGCAACCACTCTCTAGGACGACTACCCCCAGGACAACTACCCCTGAGACAACTACTCCCGGACAACTACCCCCCAGAGAACTACCCCAGGGGGCGGATGTCCAAGGGGTAGGCGTCCTAGAACCCTTATTTACATATATGAATCACCAAAGTGCATTTATTAAGTTAGTATATCAGGAATTACTTTACAGCAAAGGGGGTCGGAAGGGAAGGAAGAGATGAGAATGGTCACAATTTACTAAATACACTAATGGTAATAACGTGAAACTATATCTGAAAATGTTTCCACATTTATAATATATGCATGACAGTACGTGTATGGATAACTGCAGTAAAAATACATTCAATGTACTATCCTTACATGAGTTTGTAGGCCTATATCGCCGAGTATAATAGGCAAGCATAATAGAGTAGAGGGAAATATATAATATGATAATAATAATATTACATTTGTAAGGCGTGAACTCCACTTGAAATCAAATACTCGAGGCATATTTCACCAAATAAAGACTACTCATTTTTATGCGACATATCTTTAATGTGATACAGTCATGCTCAGTTATGTCACTCTCAGAACAGCGATATAACCATCAGAGACGACTTTATTAAAGAATTATTTTAAGAGAGAGAGAGAGATCAAAGACATGTCCAAAAATCAGGGCCATCAGGAAGAACAGCATTCAAGTTGACGAGGCTTCCCCGGACCCCGGGTAAACAATATTATCATTATGATTATTATAATAATTTATTAACAGGGGTAAAACAGTTCATACCTTCATATCATTAGGGAGTAGATTTTCAGGAAGAATGTCATGGCTAGCATCAGTGCTAAAAGCTTCATTAACAAATGCCGGTTCGACTTTCATGGTTACAGCAGATTTGTCGTCGACAACCTTTCTGTCATTAATTGGTCTGATAATCTGGCGAAGTAGCATACAAGTGACGGCAACTCCAATCGAAAAGAAGAGCGTAAAGAACACTAAAAGTGTAATGATCCCGGCCTGCCAATCGAAAACCTGAACGAGCACGGAAACGGCCATCATGATCGCGTAGGTAAAGATAATACCACAGATATAAAGGATCTCAACGACTGTGCTTGGGGGTTGGAACGGTTCATCGTACTTGTCACCTTTAATTTTTTTCTCGATCCACAAAAAGAACCACATGACCAACCAAGCGAAAAGAATCCCAACGTATTCGATGGCAGGAATCCGCACCATTTCGTTGAGGCGCGACCAGTATTGTCCGTCCCCGTCTGGTAGGACAAACCCGTAGATGCATATCCCGATAATGAGATAAACCGTAAAAGGAACAAAGCGACACCACTTGGGGATTTGCTGCCAGAATGGTAAACCAAAAAGCTGCGTCATGACCAACAGCCAGAGGAATCCAAACATGAACATGGGAAAGAGAGTAGGAAGGAAGTTTCCTGTCTGCCAAGCTACCACTGTACCATGGATGATTACCCAAGCCTCTAGTAGGAGACGCCAGTAGCGGTTGAGATGTACCTGAGTGAACATTAGACTCCCCTGCAGTAAGAACATCCAGGTGTGTGCGAAACCCATCACATGGCCGATGGTGTTCTCCATTGGATGATGCCAGAAGGTAAAGACAGCACCCCAAGCAAAGACATAACCATGGTACTTGCGGATCATCGCCTGCGGACCCCAAGGAAGTCTCATCTTATTGCTTATCGTACCCTTGTCATCCTGAGATGGCCATCCGAAAGCCATTCCGCGATTTCGGTATTCCAACATCAGGATGAAAATGAGAATCATGATGGCAGAGCCTATGTTGCTTGGACTTGAGACGTCCTGGGCCAGAGAATCGTAAGTCCAATGGGTCTGTCCAAGGTGAATCAGATGGAAGACCATGTTTCCGATCAAGGCAACCAAGTTGAAATTATTCAGCTTGGAAGAATACCGCGGGACATTGGGATCGGCGTAAACCGTCTTCTTCTTCTGAGCGTAATAGATGCAGGACCAGACAAACAGTTGATGCGAGGTGTAACAAAGCCAAGGTACAATCCTGGTGAGAGCAGTGACCTCGACGGGCTTCAGTTTCCAGTAGTACCATCGTGATGTGGCTCCTATACCGCATCGGCCAATGACACCTGGCTCCTCCACGAATGGTTCTGAGAGGAAACGCTCCTCCGAGGTCTCACTGGTGTTGTGTGTAAATCCTGAGTCAGCGTCCCATCCTTTAGCATCCCCGATTAACACCACGGCTATGAGCAGGAGAACGATGAAGATAACACCAATCATCCAGGCAATCACATCAGCCCTAAATAAAGGTTTAGTCTGCGGATAGAACAGAAAGGAAAATAACAATGTTATTGAACATGTATTTTTTTTCATTTTTCATTTTTTCTCCATTTTTGGGGGGTGGAGGCGGATAGGGTTGGGAGTAGAGAGGGGAAGTGGGAGGAGGGGGAGGGGTGGAACTTACCCCCACAACAAATAAAGAATCTTTAATGACAGGTTTCTGCCAAATCTGCGGACCAAATCTGCTCTTGACTATTAAGACTTGTGAAAGGTTTGTCCGTTATAGCCTAACTAGTGCATACGAAGTGATAGTGTCATGTTAGAACCGTTATACGAATGTTCTCGTCACTGCATACATCAATTAAGAGAAGTGAAGCTCTGTGCAGAACATTAACCATGTTTAGGAAAGTTTCAATGAAAGTAGAATAAGAATTTGTTAGGTTCTTTTTGAGGAGAGTTCGCCCTGATTGATTTTGCTTTTGTCATCGCTATCAGTATTTGTTTATATATATTAGTGATTACCAGGGGCGTACGCAGGATTTTTTCAAGGGGGGGGGGTGGGGTTTTAAAATATTTTGCTCCCGAAAATTTGAAAATCACGCCGGCCGAAAAGTCGCTCAGTCAGGGGGGGGGGGGGGGGGGGGGGGGGGGGTAAGCGGACACCTTTTTTTTTTTTTTTGGAGGTCAAAAAAAAATCGCAACGACTCAGTCAGCCGAAAAGTCGCTCAGTGGGGGGGGGGGGGGTAAAAAATTTGACATATTTCTTCGTTGGGGGGGGGGGGGGTAAGGTCACCTTATTTAGGTTTGCCGTGGGTATAATTTTTTTTTTTTTTTTTTTTTTTTTAATAATAACAAAAAAAATTAAAAAAAAATCAAAGGGGGGGGGGGGGGTTTTACGTTTTTTTTTAGGGGGGTTTACATACATAAAAATACAAAAGGGGGGGTTTGAACCCCCAAACCCCCCCCCCCCCCCCCCCTGCGTACGCCCCTGGTGATTACATATCATGCGTACCCCTACACAATAATATGACTATCGAGCTCTACGGATATTTTGTGTACAGCAGGTCGGGTTCCCTATGTGCTACTCGTGTATTCTTATTGTGTGCCTAATGCACACAGGGCCCAGCGATATAACTTCTGGCCAATCATATGCTGTATATCAATGACGTAGCGTTGCATCATAAATACTGTTCTTTAGTGAAATACGACTCTCAATGGTGACATAGCTTGATCGACATCAGCTGTCTTGAAGGTGATTTGATGAGCTGATGGGGGGGGGGGGGGGGTGATAATTGTCCTCGATCGGGGGTAGTTGTCTTCTGGTGTAATTGTCCTCGGGGGTAATTCTCCGGGGGGTAATTGTCCTGGGGGTGTAATTGTTCTGGGGGGGGGGGGGGGGTTATTCTCCGGGGGTTAATTTTCTAAGGGTAATTTTCCAGGGGTAATTGTCCAGAACGTCTCATCTCATTCCCTCGTTCTCATGTCTCTGTTCTTGGTAGCTATCGGTCCCTTCAATTAGCAATGGTGGACCGGAGATTATTGAATCGTACACTACACGACTTGATGTACTCCGCAATATGGGTATACTGAGAGCCTGATTTACAGTGCAACTATATTTATTGTGCATTGCATACATCCCATCATTCTCCATCCGTGACTATATACTAAATATATACTAAATACATATAATGACATAACAACTTTAATGCACCTTATTAGTTCATGGGCATCGTAGTGCTTGGTACATTAGGATCCCAAGTCTGAAAAGTGATATACACATACATTAGGGAAACCGTTACGAGCTTTTCTCTGTAAACTATACCCTGCATTAATAAGGCCGCTGTATCCAAATCCTGAAGAGAGTTTAATTACCCATGTACAATTTAGATAAGATCCCTGGTCCCTAATGAATCTTTAAGGACTTTGGCGGTTCGGCAAACACAACTGAAAGAGGAGGTAGCAGGGGATACAGAAGAGGAATTGTCATCCATTCCAACTATCTGGTTAATGCGAGCTCTACTAGTTCTGCAAACAAGTTACCCCCTTCTCTCTGCACACCATTCTCAAACTGTAAGCTATAAGCCCCTTTTATGTTTGAGCAAGGAGTTAAGAGATGATAACTTGTTTGAACGTTTCCTTAATGTTAGCACTACGTTTATGGGGGACAGTTGAGCAAACGTTGAGGCCATAAAATGAGGGATTTGACAGATACGAGGCATAAACCACATTAGCCCTTCAAACCAGAATGACAATACACCAGGTGATGGACTGCATTAATATTTTAAAAAGAAGACAAATTATAAGAAGAAAAAGAAGAAGAAGAAGACGAAGAAGAAGAAGAAGGAGAAGAGAAGAAGAAGAAGAAGAAGAAGAAGAAGAAGAAGAAGAAGAAGAAGAAGAAGAAGAAAAAGAAAAAGAAGAAGAAAAGGAAGAAGAAGAAGAAGAAGAAGGAGAAGGAGAAGAAGAAGAAGAAGAAGAAGAAGAAGAAGAAGTAGAACTGAGAAAGAGAAGACGAAGAAGAAGAAAAAGAATAGAATAAGACGAAGATGCAGAAGAAGAAGAAGAGGAGGAAAGGAGAAGTAGAAAAAGAAAAAGAAATAGGAGAAGAAGGAGGAGAAGGAGGAGGAGGAGAAAGAGGAGGAGGAGGAGGAGGAGGAGGAGGAGGAGAAGATACATACCGTTTTCTCCTCGTCAACTTTTGAATCTTTTCCAGCGCCGTCCTCCATGTTTCTTCAATAACCTTCCCCTATTAAAGAGAACAAGAATACAAAATGTATCGTAGGCTATGTATAACAATATTATTATTGAGGGGCAAAACAACTTACGGCAACGGTTCTAACAAATATTCGGTTAAATAATTTACTTCTCAACTTGAAGGCAAGCAAAAAAAGAAAACTTTAATATTCTTATTTCTAATTTAGATGAACTTGCGTTGTCTTCAACTCGCATAGAAAGAGTAAACTATTACAAATAAACCGTTTCTTTTTGTTGTACTGTGTGTATATGACTCGTCACCCAAATCTTTATCCTCTTACTAACATGTTTTTTCTATTGACAGTTTTTTAATATCTCACTACACTCGCCAAAACAGTGAAAAGTAATGTGTCACCTAGATATTTTTCAGTATTATGTGTATCCTCAGTTACTCAAAATGGCACATCTTTAACCTGCGATATGTGTAAGTCGAACCCCTTGATTTTACCCATACTATAATATATACAGCTCTAGGCCCTTCCATCAAGGCTAAATCGGGAAGCATTTCTTTATATCAAACATACTTCTGGTGTGTAGTGCCCTTTTCTCTTGAATATAGACTTTCCTATACTATAATTGAAGGATGCAGAAAAATGTACTATAAAGATTTGTCAGTTCTCTTACCTGTTAATTAAAAATAATATGCTGTATATTCGCCTTAAGACTGCTTGTAATATGCTTGAATAGAAGAATGTAGATCCACAAAAACGATCAAATCAATATTGACGAAAAGTCTAAACACTCAGCACAAAATTAGACGCATCTCTTTTTGCAATCGTCTAGAAGACTGATATTTTCAAATACTCTTGCTATCTTCTCTGAAAGTCGACTAACCTACGTATACAAGTCCAAATAGCCACCAGACGGGATGCGGCAAGCACAATTTGTGTTTGTCCTGTGAAAATACGTGATGCAGTTCGGATCGTTACAGCTAGTCATGTACTCATTAAATTTTATTGTCGTTATACAAACAGATAGGCCTACTGATTTATACCGTTACCATACTACACCACACGTTCCACATCACGTGTAGTTACATAATAACCCATCCTTACAGTTTCAGATTACTTGAAAAGGAGACCTTTATAATGTAAAAGGAAATAGATTATCGTTTTTTCTCACTATATTTCCTCATTAAGCATGACGAATCTGCATAATCATCTTTAGTATCTATAAATTAAGCAGCATGAAAGAGACACAAATGGATATATCCAGGCTCACATAGTTACCACATGTTTCAGTCAGTATCTCGAAGTGGTTTCACGTTAGTATATACTGACCTTCCCAGAGTCTGTATCTTATTTTAGGACTCATCAATTCATTTTTAATGGAAAGCAGAAGGTTTAAACTTCGACATAGATTTAAAACGACAACACAATACTTTATAGTCGACAAACCAAACCAAATAAAGTTTATGAATGAAAGAAGTAAAGAATGGCTTTGTGACTTACGCAAGAAAGATTTCTTACATTTTGTTCTTCAAAGAATTCTTTTATTCATAGTCACCGTAAAGGTACTTTTTAAAATTATTGCATGTAAATTGATTCAGCTTAGAATGTATACTAAAAATCGCTGAAAGTTTTAAGAGAAATCATAAATTTCAGTAAGTGTCCCCGAAGATTCAATAGCCGGCCTCTTGTTGATCCCTATACGCATATTGTATTTGGAATTCATCTTTATCTCTCAATTAATTTAATTTGCAGATAAAAAAAAACTTAAACCCATCCTACACACTAAGAAATAAAGGTACAATTCTGCTACGAATGCAGTTATTAAAGGAAATTAACCTCAAACTACATATTGATCTAAGTTTGTAGGCCATTTTAAACACTATCTACAAAATATAAAACATCATACATTAAACGAAAGGGAGGACGTAACTCTTTTTCAGAATCAGTCTTTTGCGGCTCTGAGTATTTTCAGAACGTCGCAATTACATGTGTTTGTGCACGGCCCTTTTTGTGACTTATCGCATGGATCCGACCGCTATTGCCTATACGTTCCCCTGCTGTAAACTGTAAAATAGTGATCACTGCAGATCACATCGTTTTCCCTGTCGTATACTTGTACTTTTTGTCCAGAAATGTCTCCACACAGAGCTGCTACCTATAGCTTGACTCATTGCGATTGTGTTGGTCTGGAAACCAATGAAACGATTTCCTCTTGGTTTTCGAGGAACATTAACTTCCAAACACTTGGTAGTACACCATGGTTGACGTGTACGCGCGCGCTGCGCGGTACATCAGTTCTACTTGCGATACGTCACAACCCGGAAGTTTTGAAGGGAAATTTCGACAAATGGCAACTTCCTTGGGGACCAGACGAGGTCGTAAATATGATGAAGTAGTGTCGAAATAGAACACCGAAGCTGTGACATCATAAAAATCTATTTTTAGAATTTCTAAAAAAAATATTCATTTTCTGGAAAAGCGTAAAATATACTGCCCCAAAAACCAATTGAATATGTTAAGTATTGGCTGAGATATGACCATATGAATAAACAGATTTCCTATAGGAACTCAGTGTTATTTTGCTCTGCCTCGTAATGTTATGAGCCAGAGCAAAATATGATATTATTTGGCCTACAGCAATGCTTAAAAAAACAAAAACATTAATCCATTTCCAGATGTGGGGTGGATTACCCTTCCAACTTAAATTGGTTTTCAAAGGGGTCCACACTATAATCAAAATGAAACGTTGTCTTACTCTCTGTGTCATTATCATACTTCATATTCGAGAAGTTAACTCCCTTTTAACCGGTTATTATTGAATGAACTATACAATACTTGGACTCCAGTCTGCATACCTAACTTGTTGTTATGTCAGGCAATCCTGGCAGAATCACTGACTAAATCTGTTGACCGCTCACATCGATTGGGTAACCCCAACAAGACGCCAGTGGAGAAAAATGGGAAACCGGGACAAAAGCGACCACGCCCGATCGTTGTGAAATTTGTCTCCTACAGAACTTGATACGCGGTCTTTGCTCGTCGTCGTCGTTTGAAAGGGAATCGGGTCGTAATCCAGGAACAACTGACAAAATATAATCTACATCTACTCAACAGCGCAAAGAAGACTAAGAATGTGCAAACATGCATGGTCTAGCAATGGTCGGGTTATAGCAAGAATAATGGCCACGAATGGAAAAAACGATGAATAGAATAATCCAGAGTGACAATGACTTCCGTTCCTTGTGAACAGTTCAGTGAATGTATACAGTGTGAGTAAAAAAAAGTTTACACCGAGAAAATTGCTAATTATTTAAAAAATCATCTATGAACAGTAAATACTTATACATCTTATGAAAGAGTATTTTATCCCGAATCATTAGTATCATTTTGTGCCGTATGTGTTCACGATTGGATGAACAGGAGGCATCGTTTGCGAGAGTGCAAAAATGTTTATAGATGATTTTAAAAATAATTAGCAATTTTCTAGATGTAAACTTTTTTTTTACTCACACGACCATTTAGCGGAACTTTCATGCCGTAATGTTCAGCTTCTACCATGCTCTTCTTGTATTGATTTGATTTTGAAACAAAAACTTCCTTTTGATGAATCGTATTCAATTCGATTTTATCAGCTGTAATTTTATACACAGACTATAAATATTTTCCAACATTAGCTTTTTAGCATATTTTACAGGGAATTTTTGTAAACGCTTTTAGATCTTAAAGGTTTTATATTTTTCTTTACTTCAATAAATGTTGATTTTCATGTTTTGGTATGGGCATTAAGTATCCATGTGTTTGTTGTAGTAAGCCAGTAAAACGAATCAAAAAGCTCTTGCATGTACAAAGTGTAGGGAATTGGTTCTATTCACATACCCTGCATTAAGTGTGACCGAATGCCATTATGTAAAGATAACGATCCACTCGAGGATTTATTAGATTGGCAATGTCGTAAATGTTTGATACAGGTACTACCATTTTGAGATAATATTGAAAATGATGAGCCATCTACCTCTGCAGATAACAATTATTGTGATGAAGATGATCAAAGTATAGGTACAGGAGAAACAAGGGATTGTGAACTTCCATAATATGGACAAGGGATGAAAATTGCCCATGTTAATATCAGACGCTTAAGAAATGAGGTGATCGATGTTCAGTATTTTTTACAAGTAATCAATATGATTTGTTCACTTTGTCCGAAACATGGTTAAAAGATGACATATGTATGAATGAAATCAGTTGTATGCCTGGATATAAATTTGTGGGTAAACAAAGAGGGTCATTTAGAGGAGGAGTGGGTTGCTACATAAAGGGAAGTATATCTTACTTAAGAAGAGAAGATTTGGAAAGTGACGAAATTGAACTGATGTGGTTAGAAATAAAAAGACACCCAAGCAGTTCTTATTTTGTGGGAGTATTATACAGTGCGTCCCAGAAAAAACGAAACCGAGAATTATCGATGTTTTATCATAACATCATCGCAATTATAATTAATAAATGACACATATTTGAAAAACTTAGATCCTCCTCTTTCATGATTGTGATGCAACTCATACATGCATATTTCACGCATGAGTGATTAAAAACAATTTGAAGAGAGGAAACCAAAAAGTCATTTGGCGGGCGGTATCTGAATTACAAAGAGAAAATAACATTTCTACAAAGTTAAATTTCTGCCCTTTCATACGACACCTCAATCAGGAGAAATGAGCCAGGAATAACAAAGTTCTGTTTGTTTAAAGTAGTGCTTGCATTTCCATAATTTGAAAAAAATACTTAACTCCGTTTCGTTAACGCACATCCATGCATCAAGTCTTCCTTGTGCATTGCTGATCGTCATCAAAATGGAGTTAAGTCTTTTGTAAAATAATAATAATAAGGGTCGTTTTGGGGGATTTTTTTCTCGCAATAAAGCCCTTTTTTTTTCTCGCAATTTTGGAAATTTTGAAAAAAAACGGACCCATGTTTAGGGATATTTGTGTTAAAATAGGACACATGTTTAGGGATTTTTTCGGGGTGAAAAATGACCGGCATTAGAGCGGCACATCCGTATGTCAAATATTTTGCCATGATTACGAACTATAAGTATTATGATAAGAGTGTAGATTTGTTTAGACAAGATAGAGATAGGCTGACGGTTGGTGTTTTTTATCGAAAGCCTAGCACAGATATTAAATCATTCATACATTTTTATTCTGAAACGCTTGAAAAACTTAGCACTGAAAAAAGAGAAATTATTATGACAGGTGATTTTAATATAGACTTACTGAAATCAACTGATGAAAATACAAACGATTTCCTAAACATTAATTTTTCATTTGGTCTTACTCCTGTCATCAAATATCCAACTCGTATTACTATGAATACTGCATCTCTCATTGATAACATTTTTATTAATACATTCGAAAGAAATCTGGAAAGTGGCAGTTTTTCTGTTGAGTTAACAGACCATTTACCTATTTTTCTTGTGTTGGATAAAACTAATTTGCTGACAAAGAGTCAGCATACTACAATTAATTTCAGACGTGCAGTAACAGATGATGGTGTAAAGAAATTACAAAGAGAACTCTACGAAGTGGATTGGTCTTCATTGTATTCGTGCAATAATGTTAATACTGCTTATGACTTGTTTTTAAGTAAGCTTTTAGTTTTATATGACAGAAATCTACCTCTATGTACTAGTAACAATAAGAAATCATGTATACGTAAACCTTGGATAACACCAGGACTTTTACGATATATCAAGAAAAAAAATAAGTTGTATAAGAAATTTCTTAATGATCGCTCACCCTCAAATCAAGCAAAGTATAAAACATATAGGAATAAAGTTAATAATATATTACATAAAGTGAAAAGGAAATATTTTTGTGATAAATTGAATCGAACCAAGCATGATATCAAGGGTACTTGGTCCGTCATAAACAAACTACTTTGTAAATCCAAACGTAATCCACCTCAGTATATTTTATGCAACGACAAAAGAATAGATGACTCACAATGTATAGCTAATGAATTCAATTCATATTTTATTAATTGCTGCACAAATATTTTAACTTCTTCTCAGGTTGTTGCACGAAATGATACATTTGAAGGATATTTAAATGATCCACTTTCGAAATCGTTATTTTTAAAGCCTATTACTGAATCTGAAATTCTTGAAATTACTAAATCGCTGAAGAAAAGTAACTCCTGTGGTTTTGACGGCATCAACAGTAATATTGTAAAAAAGATTATATACTCGATTGTAAAGCCTTTATGTTATATATTCAATTTATCTATAAGTACAGGTAATGTACCAGACAAACTTAAAATTGCTAAAATTGTACCAGTTTATAAGAAAAATGACTCTCATCTCTGCAAAAACTATAGACCTATTTCAATATTGCCATGCTTCTCAAAGATACTGGAAAAATGTATGTATAAACGTTTGTATTCATTCTTAATAGCTAACAGCATCTTAACAGACAGTCAATATGGATTTAGAAGTAACCACTCGACTTGTCATGCTCTTATAGATTTACAGGATAAAATTGTATCTTCAGTAAAAAATAACGGTTTTGGAATGGGAATATTTATTGATCTCTCAAAGGCGTTTGATATAGTTAATCACGATATTCTATTATGTAAACTACAGCATTATGGTGTACATGGCCTCCCATTCATATGGTTTAAAAACTATCTATGTAGTCGTTATCAATTTACCATATTCAATGATGCTTCTTCCACTCATAGTTTAATTAAACACGGGGTTCCACAAGGTTCTATATTAGGTCCCCTATTATTTCTCATATACGTTAACGATATTGAAAAATCATCTACCAAATTTGACTTTATTATGTATGCAGACGATACCACTTTGTTCTTTACTCAGCCGGATTTAAAAGATATGCAAGAGAATATTAATGTTGAACTACATAACATATCTAAATGGTTTAAGGCCAATAAATTAATACTTAATCCGACTAAAACTTGTTTTATATCTTTCCATAATAAGCTGTCCAATGCGACTAAAACCTGCAATGATCTTACATTAAGTATCGATTCTACACCAATAACTAAATCTAAATCTATTTGTTTTCTTGGAGTCAATATAGATGAAAATTTGAAGTGGGATTCACATATTAACTATTTAAGTACCAAAATATCTAAATGCATTGGTATTATGTATAAATTAAGAAGCTGTCTTCCTGGTTCAGCCTTATTCTCACTGTATAACGCCTTAATATTATCACATATCTTATATTGTATAACTGTCTGGGGAAATTGTAGTAAAACCAAATTAGATGTCATTTTCAAATTACAAAAGAGGGCAATACGAATATGTACTGGTAGTCATTATCTTACTCATTCGGCTCCCCTTTTCCATAAATTGAATACTTTGAACATTTTCCATTTATACCAATATCATACTATCCTACTTGGATATTTTTACTTCAAGAGTATCCTCCCCAAAAATATTGTTAAAATGTTCACTATAAATAAAGACATTCATTCCTATGGCACACGAAACAGCAGCTTATTTCATTTATGGAAAGTCGGGAAAACCTTTGTACAACGGTCAGTTCGATATAGTTTCCCAACAATCTGGAACTCACTTCCCAATTATATTTGTTCATGCATCTCTCTCTCTCTTTCTTTCTTTAAAAGAAAATTGAAACAATATTTTATTTCAAAATATGCTTAGTTTGCAACTCTTTGATATTTGAAAACATCCACTTGAAAAAGGAAGTAATTTAGGTTTTTAGGTTGTTGTTTTTTTTTTTTTTTTTTGGGGGGGGGGGGGATCGGGTAATTACTTGGATGCACTTTATATCTGTTGGCATCTACATGTAGGTATTTTGTATTTCATATTCTATGCATGTATATATTCATATCCATTGCTTGTTTTTTTTCCCTTTGTTGTACAAATTTGAAACTATTATTATGAAGCCTCCAAATCACTCTCTAGCAAATGGGGACTTTTTTTTTCACAAGGCCAATCTGGCTTTATTTTAAAGTTCTCATAATTCATTTTCTTACAATGTAATAGGCCTACTTATAATATTTGTTGCTTTTTATTTCATGACTTGTAAATATGTATGTTTTTTGTCACGTACAACTGTCTGTACATTTTAGAAATGAATTGAATAAATGAACTGAACTGAAAAAAAAAAAAAAAAGAATGTTCTTTTTTTGTTAAAGAAAATTATTTGACATACAGCCGGGCTGGGCGTGGGAGGGGGTACTTCCACTATCTAGATAAAAAGACTTGTATATGCACAAAATAATCTTTCCACCCTTAAAAAGCGGCCATGTGACTAATTTGTAAGAATTATCGATCTTGACTTTAGATGGCGCTGTACAAAAAAAATCATAGAGGTCCATCGATGAAGAGCTTATTATACAGTGCGTCCCAGAAAAAATGAAACCGGGAGTTATCGATGTTTTATCATAACTTTATCACAATTATAATTAATAAATGACACATATTCTTAAAGCTTATATCCTCATCATTCATTTGATGCAACTCATATGAGGCATATTTTCAAGCATGTGTGATTAAAAACAATCTGAAGAAAGGGTGCTAAAAAGTCATTTGGCGAACGGTATCTGAATTTCAAAAAGAAAATCACGTTTCCAGAAATTTTATTTTCTGCCCTTTCATATGACACCTCAATCGGGAAAAATGAGGCAGGAATAACAAATTTCTGTTTATTTAAAGTAATGCTTGCATTTCCATAATATTATTTAACGAACTCGTTTTCACTGGCTCCCTGCCGTAACAACAAACAGCAACCTCCATTTCGTTGACGATCAGCCATGCATGAAATCTTTCGTCTCCTTTGCTTTTGGCACATTGAAAGCCGAGTTGTGCTATTCAGCATGATATAAGGTTACATCTTGTCTGACAAAGTTTTGTGATTGAAATGAGAATAGGATGTATAGCATCGATCATGATATCATCTTTTAATGTTTACCATATATGTCAATTGTATCGGTAAGATCATCAAGGATGTATGAATACCCAAATCAGTTCTTCAGATTTTGTTACAGAATCCTTGTCTCTGTATTTCCCATGTTTCCTCTGTCTCTCTCTTTACCTCTGTTTCTCAGCCTTTGTAACTGTACATTCAGTCTCTCTGCATCTCTGCTCTCTCTCTCTCTTTCTCCCTTTCTCTCTCTCTCTCTCTCATTTGTACTTCAAACCGACGGGGAATATGCATTTGCCTACAAGATGGCGATTCCACCGTTCCAGTTATCTTACCAGCAGATAGGGAAAAAAGATCGATATGAAAACAATATCTTTCCTCCCATCCTATTCCAAAGCAACACATGAATTTATTTAGTCGCTCAACTCACTTAGTAAGCTTTCAGGAATACTGGATCTTAAAGGGAGGCTTTACTACTGCAGCTAGAAGGGATTAGACCACCCAGAGAGCCATCGAGGTCACTGTGACAGGTGGCTATCTCATTAACTCAGCTCTCATTTAACATAAGAAAAAGAGGATCATGGGGGACCAACAGGCACCGATTTGGGAAGTTTTCTATATAGAGGGAGCAAGTAGCTACAAGTAGGACAGTGTGCCTTTAATGAAACTGAACTGATTAATAACTAGTAATTCAGATATTTGCAGTTAGGAAAGAGAGCTTGAACAAATTGAGACCAAACAAAAAGTAAAAAAAAAAAATAAAAAAATAGTCGATTCATATCATTAGTCATGATTACATTGTTGTTTATTATGTTCAATCAAGACACACTGTAACAAACATTTCTGAAATATCTGAATACATGTGTATTGAACTTGCAAACAAAATTAAAAAGCTTTTTACCTGATACTCAGCAGATATTACCATACGTTTAGACATATCAAATATGTACAAACAACACCACAATGGCCATGCAGTTAACAAATTTTTACTTCAATATATTGGATGCCTGAATGATTGTTGACGATATATTGACATGTTATAATGGACCAGTGCTATAAAATGATTTGTTTTATTTAAAGTCATCTCGCAGCCCGACTGCTGAATTGTGTGACTTTTGACAATTTTATAAAAACATTAAAATACAATAAATAAATGTGAAATCAAACATTACATGACATAAATTTAAAAATTGTTCAAGATTATAGTAAAAATATAGAATATAAAGATATATATAAATATGTACATGCAATAATATTTCCTCTCTGATGTTCTTTGATTTTTAACGGGTCGTGTTTGTTTGCAACGAGAGCCGGCTATTAAAATAGTTGCAATAGATTGTAAAAGTGAATAATTGCTTGATTTTGCAGTGAAATATAGTAATACATTGGAAAAGTACTTCAAATTGACAGAATATAAGTTAAAATTTACAATATCACAATAAAGATATACTTTTAATATTCATGGGTTTTATACGGATCATGTGGTGATCGGTTTGTAAGCAGGACCAGCTATTTCAAATCGTTACAATAGAAACATATAGAGAGTGACCGATAAATAGGAGAGAGGGGGGGGGGGAGGGGGGATTGAGAAAGAGAAAGAGAGAGAATATGAGAGAGAGAGAGAGAGAGAGAGAGAGAGAGCTAGAAACAAAGGAGAGAATGGAAGAGGAGAAGAAGTTTAGCAGTTATGATTGATACAGCATTGATTTGTCAATTAACTGGATAGAGTTCATTAAAAAGTATAATATCATTTTACAAACTGGTAAAAAAATAATATATATCTATATTAAGAAGTGAAAAGAAATTGATCATCTGGTTTTGCGAATAGTGTAACTAACTAACTTACTATGTCTGGCGATCATATAGTTACATATCATTCAATAGATCGACCAAGAATGGAATTGGGCTTCTTTTGTACCTATCGATTCTGCATCTGATTGCAGGATAAGCGATAAGGAGCAACCTTTCTCAGAGATTGAGAATATCTATTCTGGCGTGGGCGTGGCAAACCAGTCCCTCATTTATAATATATGCATGAAAGTACGTGTATGGACAAATGCAGCAAGAATACATACATATCTTCAAATATATTCAGATATCTACTTTCATCCTTGAATGTGTTTCAAAACCTATCATGAATTTAGGAACGCGTTTAGCAAGTGATATTGTGCCCGGCAACTTCTTTGGTATCTTATTTACATTATATGAATCACCAACATTAATTTATTAGCAGAGTGTATATCAGTGCAGATGAACAATTTGTGCCGCAACAAGGGTATGTGTATGTATATAATATATATATATATAGAGAGAGAGAGATAGAGAGAGAGAGATAGAGAGAGAGAGAGAGAGAGAGAGAGAGAGAGGGAGGGAGAGAGAGAGAGAGAGAGAGAGATCAAAGACATGTACAAAAAGCAGGACCTTCAGAAAGAACAGCATTCAAGTTGACGAGGCTTCCCCGGGTAAACAATATTATCATTATGATTATTATAATCATTGATTTATAGGGGTAGCACAGCTCATACCTTCATAATCATTAGGGAGTGGATTTGCAGGAAGAATGTCATCGATAGCATCAGTGCTAAATGCTTCATTATCAAATGCCGGTTCGACTTTCATGGTTACAGCAGATTTGTCGTCGACAACCTTTCCGTCATTTATTGGCCTGATAATCTGGCGAAGTAGCATACAAGTGACGGCAACTCCAACCGAAAAGAAAAGCATAAAGAACAATAAGAGAGTGATGATGTCGGCCTGCCAATCTAAAGCCTGAACGAGTATGGAAACGGCCATCATGATCGCATAGGTAAAGATAACACCACAGATATAAAGGATCTCAACGACTGTGCTTGGGGGTTGGAACGGTTCATCGTACTTGTCACCTTTGATCTTTTTCTCGATCCACAAGAAGAACCACATGACCAACCAAGCGAAAAGAATCCCGACGTATTCGATGGCGGGAATCCGCACCAGTTCGTTTAGGCGCACCCAGTAGCGTCCGTCACCGTCTGGTAGGACAAACCCGTAGATGCATATCCCGATGATGAGATAAACCGTAAAAGGAACAAAGCGACACCACTTGGGGATGTGCTGCCAGAATGGTAATCCAAAAAGCTGCGTCATGACCAACAGCCAGAGGAATCCAAACATGAACATGGGAAAGAGGGTAGGGAGGAAGTTTCCTGTCTGCCAAGCTACCACGGTACCATGGATGATTACCCATGCCTCTAGAAGGAGACGCCAGTAGCGGTTGAGATGGACCTGAGTGAACATTAGACTCCCCTGCAGTAAGAACATCCAGGTGTGCGTGAAACCCATCACATGGCCGATGGTGTTCTCCATTGGATGATGCCAGAAGGTAAAGACAGCACCCCAAGCAAAGACATAGCCATGGTACTTGCGGATCATCGCCTGCGGACCCCAAGGAAGTCTCATCTTATTGCTTATCTTACCTTTGTCATCCTGAGATGGCCATCCGAAAGCCATTCCGCGATTTCGGTATTCCAACATTAGGATGAAAATGAGCATAATGATGGCAGAGCCGATGTTGCTTGGTCCTGAGACGTCCTGGGCCAGAGAATCGTAAGTCCAATGAGTCTGTCCAAGGTGAATCAGATGGAAGACCATGTTTCCGATCAAAGCAACCAAGTTGAAGTTATTCAGCTTGGAAGAATACCGCGGGACGTTGGGATCGGCGTAAACCGTCTTCTTCTTCTGAGCGTAATAGATGCAGGACCAGACGAACAGTTGATGCGAGGTGTAACAAAGCCAAGGTACAATCCTTGTAAGAGCAGAGACCTCGATGGGCTTCAGTTTCCAGTAGTACCATCGTGATGTGGCTCCTATACCGCATCGGCCAATGACACCGGGTTCCTCCACGAATGGCTCTGAGAGGAAACGCTCCTCCGAGGTTTCGCTGGTGTTGTGTGTAAATCCTGAGTCAGCGTCCCATCGTCTGGCACGTCCGATAAACATCACGGCTATGAGCAGGAGACCGATGAAGATAACACCAAGCGCCCAGGCTATCACATCCGCCCTAAACAAAGATTTAGTCTGCGGATAGAACAAAAAGGAAGATGAGAATTTGATTGAACATGTAACAGTTTTAATTGTATTGTTATCCTTTTGGGGTGGGAGGAGAGAGGGGGAAGAGGGAGAAGGGGGAGGGGAGCTCGAGAGATACAGGGGTAAAGAGCTTATCCCCCTAAATAGAAACCACCCCCCAACCATTACCAAAGGCAGTGGCGGCTCCAGGGGGCGGGCCCCCTCCCCTGGGGGAAAAAAAAGTGTAAAAACACGTAAATTTTACCCTTTTTTTGGAGATGGGCCCCCTCCCGTGGCGCTCAAAGGGGGGGGGGGGATTTTTCAAATTTTTGAGGGCCAAAAAAATATCGTGTTCACTACATCATTACGCTACTGGTCGTATATGCAAATCATAAACTACACTAGCCCTTCAAACCTGAATGACATTACACCAGATGCTGGACTGTATCCATCAACATAAAGAAGAAAATGATAAGAAGAAGAGCTGAGAAGGAAAAGAACTTGATCAGAAGGAGAAGAAGAAAAGGAAGAAGAAGGAGGAGAAGAAGAAGAAGAAGAAGAAACAAACAAAAAAGAAGAAGAAAAAGAATGTGCCAAAAAAAGAGAAGAAGAATATGCAAAAGAAGAAGAAGCAAAAAGATGCAGAATAATAAAAAGAATAGAAGAACAAGAAGATGCAGAAGAAGAAGTAGAAGAGGAAGTAGAAGAGGAAGAAAGGAGGAGGAGGAGGAGGAGGAGGAGAAGAAGCAGGAGGAGGAGGAGGAGAAGACTGAGGAGGAGGAGGAGGAGGATAATAAGGAGGAGGACATACATACCGTTTTCTCTTTGTCATCTTTTGAATCTTTCCCAGCGCCGCCCTCCATGTTTCATCAATAACCTCCCTCTGAGAGAACAAGAATGCAAAATGTATCGTAAGCTATATGTATAACAATATTATTATCGAGGGTACAAAACACCTTAAGGCAACGATTCTAACAAGACAGTATTCAGGTAAATTACTTACTACCCAACTTGAAGGCAATGCAAAAATAGAAAAAATTAATACATTTTCTCCTTTTAAACCTTCTGCACACCAATTAATTCACTCAGCAAACTTGTTCAGCACTATATACACACACTCGTCAAAACAGTGAAAAGTAATGTGTCATTAAGATATTTTACAGTATTGTGTGTATCTCAAAATGGCTCATCTGTTATCTGCGATAATATATGTGTAAGTCGAACCACTTGGTTTTATAATATAGCTTAAGGTACTTTCATCAAGGCTAAATCGGGGGTGTATTTCTTTATAACGTGGTCCCAGTCCAGTGGCGGATCCAGGGGGGGGGGGGGGGGGGGGGAGAGATATTCAACTCATCTGGTAACTTAACCAAACACATGATAACTCTGGATATAACTATGTATTAAACTGTTACTTGATTTAAAAAGACGTTATCATGCACTGCTTTTTATGGTCTCCATTGTGTTAATAGATGCCAGGAAAACATCACTTACGGGGTTCAAATAAACACCCCAAAAAAAATCGGCTCGCCGCTTCGCGGCTCGTGGACGATGCTCCGCATCGTCATTATTTTGGTCACCCCCCCCCCTTAGCAAAAAGCTAGATCCGCCCCTGCAGTCTACAAGAAGGGAGATAAAACAGATCCTGAGAATTACCGCCCAATAATCTCTCTCACAAGTATCATCTGCAAAATGATGGAGCACGTATTTGCAAATAACATCATGGGTCATGCACACTGATACAACATCCTCTGCCCACTTCAACATGGTTTTCAAGCTAAGAAGTCACGTGAACTCAAACTGATGACTGGCTTTGTTACTGATGACCTGTTGAACAACATGGAGGACAACAATCAGACGGACATAGTAATCATCGACTTCAGTAAAGCCTTCGATAAGGTCGGTCACCAGAGGCTTCTAAAGAAGATGGAATACTATGGTGTGAGAGGCCATAACATTGACTGGATGTCCAGTTTTCTCTCCAACAGTAAGCAGGAAGTTCATATCCCCGATAGAGGCCCAGCTAGGCGTGCCTCAAGGGTCAGTACTCGGACCATGCCTCTTCCTTGTTTACATAGATGACTTGCCAACCCAACTTTCAACGAAAGTCGGAATCTTCGCTGATGATACAGTTCTGCATCATACCATCCAGACACCTGAGGATGCAGAATTGCTACAGCAGGATCTTTCTTACAAGGAACCTGCGTGTCAACTCCACTCTTCCTAATTAGACCATTGCATACCAAGCTCCCGATCTTTCGTCCTCTTCTAGAGTCTGGCCGGATCCCCGGCTGGGATCAGAGTACTGTCTGGGATCCAAACATTATGTCTAAACCAGTTAGAGATGGTCCAGAGACGAGCAGCGAGATATGTTAATTCTCAACCGCTATCATGCACAGGCTAGCGTCTCTGACATGCTGAGTCAACTTGGATGGACCTTGGTCCCTCCAGAATTAGAGAAGAGAGCATCGATCAACGTCTCACCTTACTGTACAACATATACCACTACATCCAACCGACAACAGTCGTAAGAACTACAATATCGTCTTGTCCTTATACTGTTATCGTGTCATGCAGTCACGAATAGAGAAATTTACATATTCACTCCTTCTTTCCTCGCACTGGTCGACAGTGGAACGCCCTACGTCTTGAGGTTGTCATGGCTCCATTAGTGGACAACTAAAGACAGGAGGGAAGTAAATTCCGGCAACATTTTTACTGGAACTAATACTCACCTGCACACCTTGGCATCCCCATGTCGCGACATGCACACATGCATTTACACATAATTATGCAGGAATCTTCAGCAGTGAAGGAGGCATATCATCTTGAAGAAGAAGAAGAAGAAGGTGTATCAAACATACTTCGGGTGTTTATTGCCTTTTTCTCATGAAAATTGAATTTCGTATGTACTATTGAAGGATACAGACAAAATTTACAATGAAGATGTTTCAGTTCTCTTACCTGTTAATTAAAAAAAAATGATGTATTTCCTCCTTAAGACTGCTTATAATGCTTGTAGTGAAGAATGTACATCCACTAATGAGATCAAATTCAATGTTGACGAAAAGACACTCTGCACAAAATTAGACTGGCTCTTCTCTTTTTCAATCGTCCGAAAGAACGAAATTTTCTTATTATATAAGCTGAGATCATGAGCAGGGTGGGGCAAACACTTTCTTTTGTTGTCGTGAAACTAGGTCGCAGTTCGGATCGTTAAGGTTTAGTGGTTATTCACTGGTGTCTTACAATAGCAGATATCCCGTTACCTTACTACACCACACGTTTCATAACACCTATACACGGTGCTCACTCATCCATACAGTCAGATTGAGGTTGCTTGAAAAGGTGACCTTTCTACATGTACAATTCAGGAAACAGATTATCATTTTATTTCAATACTTCCTCATTAAGACAAAGTGAATACAAATTCTGCATAATTGTTTTTTCGTATCTCAATTTAGATGAAAGAGACACAAATGGATATATCTAGGCTTACATAGTTACCCCCAGATTTCAGTCAGTAAGGACTTTTAGGTCTATGCAACCCGTTTTAACATTCATTCGTATTTTCAATTCAATTCAATGTTTCTCAAATGATAATTTGCACTTCATTAGACAGCCGAGATTAATGTTCAACTTTGATATACTATATATAGTAACTATATACTGACCTTCGCATAATCTTATTTTAGGACCCATCAATTCATTTTAAGGAAAGAAAAAGATTTAAACTTCGACATGGGTTTAAAACGACAAGAAAATACTTTAATCGACAAACCAAATAAAATAAAATTATGAATGAAAGCAGTATAGTATGGCTGGCTGGCTGATTCGCCGCTAAATATTTTCTCAAGATTGCCCCCCCCCCCCTTTTGCCGCCGGCTGGATCCGCCTAGGGGCGGATCTAGCTTTTCCAAGGGGGGGGGGGGGTCCAAAAATCGCGCCGCTTTACTGTTTTAATTTTTAATTTAACACCCCCCCCCCTAGCTCCATCCCTGCCACCCCTGTATAATATGCACAAAATGATATCTCCACCTTTAAAAAGGGGATCCGTCTATAATTATGACTGTAATTTTGTAAGAATTATATTCAATCTTGACTCTAGATGGCGCTTTAAAAACAAATAATAGAGATCCCTCGAAGTAGAGGTGCAGAATTGAACAGGCGCAGTGGCACTGAACAAAATAAATGCTAAGCCAGGCGCCATCTTACTGCGGGTAAAAACTCTGCGTCCTCCCTTGATTATATTGGCGTTATGTGTAACGCTATGGGAGCTAGTTTAAAAAAAAAAAAAAAAAAAAAAAGAATCCATCACGTATACTATTTTCTTCGGGTTTTTATCTCTCACTTGGCCAAATAATATGTGTTGATATGTCTAATTGCTTGAATTGAATTAAACAAAGAGAATTAGAGAGATTGAGCAGGACCATAAGATCGATCGAGTGATCACAATGTTTGCAACGTGACTCGACTCGAAGATTTTGATGAAAGATGATAACCCAACTATGTCCTCTAGTCTCTCGTAGGCCTATTATGTCATGGTTACACAAACTCCCCATGACTAGTTAATCCTGTTAATTTGTCTTTAATATATTTCGGGTTTTAATTATAACGAAGATATTTTAAACACTTGCTGAGAGCGTTCTCTGATTAAAAAAGGGGGAAATATATATACTCATATCGAGGCTCACTTGCTCAAGATGGATGCATTGTGTACTGGAAATCTGAAATGGTTCACTATTATATATACAATTGACTTTTTCAGATCTCAATTTTTAGTGCATAGCAGAAGTAATTGCAGATCTATCTTCAATCAAGGGACTTGAGTACCACATCGAATAATGTAGATCTCAGTTTGTGTCATAAGTGACAGATCTAGACGAGAGTCTAGATTTCCATATTTTTTAAGTTCGATTACATCAGAAGATCCCTTTAGTAAAGGCCCTTTACTTTTCAGTTACGTCGATTTTGCCCTTATTAAGATGGCGCCCGGCATGTTCAATTGCGCACAACAGCAATTGTGCGGCTGTACATGAGTAGTGATTGTGCTCTATATCTAGGATTAAATGTAGGATCTCAATGGGATCGGTCAAATCATAGCGTGTCGTATCCACGGATACCGCGATAATTTCATTCTGTTTTTATGGAATATCCCTCTCAAATTATGAACTGACGTGTTTTCAAAATGTCTCTAGAGTGTTTCCAGGCATCTCTTGTCCTCGGTATAGCAGGTAATGCACTTGGTAGTAAAGGAGAAAAGTGGGGAACTGCCAAATCGAGTGCCGAAAAACAAAAGGTAATCGGAGATCTCGGTGGACTTGGGGCCATCAGTGTCGGTTCACCCGCCTGGCCCGTGGCGGAGGAGGGAGTGTTCGCCGTAACTACGATCGAAGCTTTGGCGACGGGGAAGACAGGCGAGGAATTGGTACGAGATGTTGCTATGCGTTACGCGGATAGTATGGCTACTGATATGGCCAATAAAACAATCAGTACTTACCTTTTGAATCAAGTCTCTCGTCTCCAACCAACTGATATAGATTATGGCATATTTCAGGATTATAATGACCTTGCAACTCACAGCTCTGCGGCCATTCGATGCTTCGGTGTGGGTCTTCGATTTCACAAAGCGAAACACATTCGAGATCTGGTTGCAGCTGCAATAGACATCAGCAGAATACTACACCATCATCCTGTAGCATACATGGGAGGAGTAACGGCAGCATTATTTACATCTTATGCCATCCAGGAGAAGGAATTGAGAGAGTGGGGTGCAGGCCTCATGACGACTATTCCTATGGTGCTTGAATATGTCGCATCCAGTGACAGGGATGTCATCCAAAATATGTCAACATACCAGGTGACCTCATCAATACAATGTTGTCGTAGATCACAGTTTTGAGTCCTGTTCCTTCTTTTTCTGCTCTACTATCATCATCATACTAACATTATCAGTAATCACTACCAATTATCATCCGTATAGTCTATCTTGGTTTAGACAGCAATAACCATCTGATTTGGGTCATTTCTTTAATAAAACTGACATTTGTTGTCATTCCCCAATACAGATGGCAACCCAGAGATCTCGTACCGTGGGGGTAAATTAGAGCCACAGCGTAACAGCTTTTCGTTACCGACATTTCTCCCCCGATTTTCTTTATTTAGATCTCATTTCCTGATTTCTAAATCAGATGTAAATTAGGTCGGTCTATATATCTCCTAATTACAGTTTTCAAAATTTGCTAACCTATTATAGAATGTGAAATTTTCGGACTTACTTATATGAATTATCCAATTTGTTCCTCAGAACCGCGAAGCACTTACGTTCATGCATTCGAAATATTACCCGGCGGCCGATATATTTCCGGGTCCACCTACCAAAACATAGCCAATGGCCAATCAGAGCACTCGTTTCGTGGGAGTTCGTTGGTCAAGCCGGGCCGACTCGTATGTAGCTACGGTAGCTATTGGACGTTCGAAAAGAAAAAAAATAATATTCATCAACTAAAACCAAGACGGATAATGTTGACGACGAGACTTTCTCGGATTAATCATTAATTTAGGATCTAAATGAGCAAGCTATCGTAAGTCAAATAAGCTATATATATGTTATTTTTAATTAGACTCTAATTATTGTCATATTGCAGCATGTGTGACTGTGAGGATGTAAAGAGTGAAAATCTCGTAGCATATCTCATTCATCGCGGTCCTGCCGAACCGAACCATTGGTTCCGTACAGTCCCGATAGGACAATCTTCAGTCTCTATAATCGGAGGTCTAGTGGAGCCAGACGTAGTCTCAGTGGAACAACCGACGATTAGAGAGACTGAAGTTTTCGGTCTAATCTTGGTTCAAAACCACTCCATAATGATGATGTGATTGGTAGTGATAATGATGGTGATGACTGAAATAGGGATGGTTATGAGTAGGTCTACTATTATGATTAAGAATAATAGATAGGCCTAGATCTATAGAGTTCATAATAAATTTTGCTTGATTTTCATATAAATTTTTTAATGAAATTTGATGAAACCAAAGGCAGACAAGAATTGCAACATGACTCATTCAAGTATCAATTATATGGATTTATATATAATAGGTCGACCCATTGAAGTTGGGGGTCATTTTTACCCCCCTCCCCCACAGAAAAGAAAACAAATATTACAAAAATTCAAATGTACTATTATTCTTTTATTTTTTTATTCTATTAACAGAATTTAAACAGTCTTAATATGTTTGTGTAACCTCTCACAATTTGCTTATTTGTTGATCTTGAAATTTCCCCCCTCACTTTAATTTTGATTTTCTTTTAAAAAAAAAGGTGTTTGAGCAGACATGGAGAGAGTATCTCAGAATGAGAGGCATAGCTGACGGTCAGAGGAGACCAAAGTTTCCAAGGAAGTATGACATGAAGAAAAGGAATGAACTCTATCAAAGTCTGGCACTTCCTAATAAGGAGCTAGGCGCAAGTGGACTTGATGCAACTCTCATAGCGTGAGTTAAATTTAATTCTAAGAATGATGAATGAATCAGATCAGTCATGATCAAGCATCATATCCTAACTTTGTGCTCTCGACGGAGAGCTTATGACAGTGTTAAGATAAGAAAATGGCCCTCTTACCCAAGAATTTTTGTTTAAAACTCAACCTTGTGTTATATCATATACTTGTGCACTTGACAGAGAGCTCAGCTATGCCAGTGTTAAGAAACAAAATTGGTCCTCTTCAACCCCTATTTTGTTCATCTAAATCTATACCAAGCATGTAATTTTTCTAAAATTCAACCAAATACAGATCTATCATACCTATTTTATTCTCTATTGCAATCTTGACTGTAAAGTACAGGCAAATATGTACAAGAAAATTCAGGCCTGCAAACTGACTTTTTTCATAGAGTATATTTTCATAGAGTATCTGGATTAAGAGTTATTATAGGGTCTGCGTCACAAGTCCTTAATTGTAAAAAGAAAATAAACAAAATTCTTTAAAGTTATATATCTGCATGATTGTTAGATTGAATTTCCTTCTTCTACTTCCCTTTTCTCACTTCTTTCTTGTCTCATTTACCTGTATCTTTTTTGTTATAACTTCTTTCACAGTTATGATGCCTTGCTCTCTTCAGGGGGTAGCTGGGAGGATCTTTGTAACAACTCTATGTTCCATGCTGGTCAGGGTAACGTGTCTGGCGCCCTCGCTGCTGGGTGGTGGGGCATTCAACATGGTTTCAGCTCTGTTCCGCTAAGCAACTACAACTCGATAGACTTCAAGGATCGCTTAATGATTGCAGCTACCAAGCTTTACGAGCTCAGCTGGTAATGGTGGCCGCTGATATTTCTGGGAGATAATTTATTTCTGTCTTTTTCATGAAGGGGAATTTCCTTGGGAAAGTTCCCCCTTCTAACAAGCTTAGGAAACGGAACATACAATGTGAGAACAGGACAGTCTGAGAGAAATTCTATGAAGAATGAGAAAGTTATAAATTTAAAAGTTGTGATGCAGATATATATGATAATATGACTAAAACCCTTGTGAGCATTTGTTTTTTGGTTTTTTTATGGAAATAAAAAAAATAAAAAAAAGCCCCTTTCTTTTTCGTTGTTGAACGATTTAGAGTATTGATTAGATGGGGCATGTATGAAAACTTTTGTGAAATTCAACTCTCTTTCTGTTGAATTTCAGTCCTTTGATATTAAGACAGACTTTTTATGATGTCTTATAGCATTTAAATATTAATACAAAAAATAAAAAAATATATATACATGTATATACGCAACTCTTTTTCTGTCAAATTTCAGTCCCTTAGATTTTATTCAAAAAGGGTTACCTTTCATATTATTGGCAAATCTTCAATATTTATAGAATTTCATTTTTTGTTAATTATATATTTGTTTTCTCTCTTTGTCTTTTTCCATCCTTCTTGGGTTTTCTCTTACATTATGATGGGTGGTGATGAGTACTTGCATACTTATTTTAAGCACAAATTATTCAAAACATGATTAGCTTTTTATACAAGTATTTTTCCTATTTATTCCATTTATTGATGCCTCTGATATAAATAATATGGTTTTGAGTTATTCATAAGCTCATTTAGGATCAGTGAATATTATATACATGTACATGTAGATGAACATCAATATCAGTTAATGAGTTTTGTTCGTAATGATTTGAATTTGGGTAGAATTCAACTCAATATGTTTGTAGGAAAGGTGGAATATTACCTTCGTTTAACTATAAGTCACATGCACAATGGCTTTATTGTACTTTTCTCAAATATGACTATTATTATAAGATTTCCATTCTCTTATTGAACTGTGTGTTGTATGCACCTTGTCTTGTCTGAAGTCGTATAGTGTGCGTTTTAAAATGCAGGCAATATTCTTCAGGTAGTACAATTAAGAATCAAGCATACAGCCATGACTTCTATTTTAACATGTAAACATCAAAGTATGCAATATCAAAGTGACAGTAAAACATAATTTATCAAAATATTGTACACCTTTCATGTCAAGTAGCTTAGACCTAAAAAAAGAAGATGTTGTATGGTCCTTAAGTTGCCAAAACATGGGTCGGTTGATCGGAAATCTTTTTTCTTAAATTTTTTTTCTTTCTTTTTCTCCCTCTTTGGATTGAGATTTCCCAGTTTTGAATGTTTTAATATTTCTTTTCTCTAAAAACAGTAAAAAAAAAAAACTTAAACAAAAAACAGACCGTAGATTTAAAGATTTTGGGGTCGGTCACAAAGGGCAATACAACATTTTTTTGTAAGGCCTTATCAAATGGCCTCAACCAATGACACTAACAGCCTACTAGACTGATATGTTGATCTTGCAGCTCTTCTGACAGCTTTTTGAGGGCTCCAATCACTGACTCCCTGCAAGGCTGAAATGTGATCTAACATGCCTTCTTACCTTTTGATTAAGGGGGAGAGGGGGGGGGGGGGGGGATGTGGGGGGTCACAAGACTGATAATGTCAGTCTTTGTGCCTGCTAATGAGTTATCAGAGGCTACACAGGACTGATGCCCTTCAAGACTGATGTGTTAATCATTGATCTTGAAGGTCCACAAGGCCAACGCTGTGGGCCTGGTTAGCTATCGGTCTACTGGGATGACCCATTATCAAAGAATTGATCAGCTGTCACTTCATTTATAGTTAGTATATTTGAGATATTGACTGAAAATTGTTTTATTACTTTGTACAAAAGGCTAGGCTTCTTGATGTATCTAGCACAATTTGTGGCTGAATATTGGGGTATTACTGCAGTATTTATTACATTTTCATTATTTATACATGTTTTGTAAATATTCGAAAGTGAATATTTTTATTATTGTCAAAGGTTGGCTACATGTATGACATTTTGCATAACTCTGTAGTATGAAATACCAGAACTGTATATCTAGAGTTTCAACTGCCCTCTTCCTGTCCCTTCGCTGGCCCAACACAAATTCTTATGATCGTGTCAAACAAGAGAAGTTGGGGAGGGGGGGGGGGGGATACTTTCACCCTTGAGCCGCCAAATTTTATGTCACAAAATCTTTCAAATTTGCAGAACATCATATAGAACCAAGCTTGTCTAATTTTATTGTGGGTAAAAAGAACATTTAAATCAGACACTTATTAGTTGTGACAAAAGTTTAATCTCAAGTCTTTCTTCCAAACTTGATTTGTGATCAGCTGAATATTTGATTTGATATTTCATTACCCAAAATTCATTTCAGATACAGATATAAATATATTTATGCAGCAATGTATTCATCAATATATTTTGGTAAAAGGAAATAATGAAATAGCATAATGCTAATTAAGGTTAGTCCCATACAAAATATGCTAGTTATTTGACATTTAAACTTATTAACAATTTACAATATTTACAGAAAAATGTTACATTTAAAGGTACTATGTCCCATTTGCAGGCCCAAAAAATGAAAAAGTTAAATTCCAACTGCATTTGAAAGATAATACTAATTTAGAACTTCCCTAAAAAAGGTGGGGCTTGAAAATGTCTTCAAGTGGGAAAATAACGACTATTAGTTGTCAAATCGACTTTAGGGCTATAGAGCCCAAAAGTAATAGTCTTGATTTTCAGACAGTTGTACCGAATGGTCATACGTTTTATGCTGCGCAAAGATTCAATCAGTTTAATCTTGGCCATCACAAGAAGTGGGTTATTGATGTAGACAAATGTTCATGTAGGATTTACAACTCTTTTCATGTATGTTATTACCAAAGAAGAAAAAAGCCAGTCAGTCACTCAATAGTGTCTGACAGTGCAGTCTAGCAAGTAAACGGGTTTCCTTGCATAATTTGAATATGAGGACACTGCTAACGTTTAAATTTCACAGATATCGGACATACATGACATATTCATAATTCCTGCAAAGTTCTACAGCATTTGAGGTTGGCTGCAAAAGGGACATAGTACCTTTAAATCAAATGTGTGGTTGTATTCAAGCAATATGTAGTAGATATATAGCAATCATGATTTCTTTTAAAATTTCAATACTTGTATAATTGTATGTATCATAGCAATTAATGCAATATATCATAGTCACTATGTAATATGCTCAAGTCTCTCATTCATTGTCATTAGTTTATTAAAGAATCAGATTTTGATATTTTGTGAAAGGATGACAGGTCAAAAAAGAGAGATAGAGAGAGAAAGAGAGAGAGAGAGAGGGAGAGAGAGAGAGAGAAAGGAAAGAGAGAGAGAGAAAGAGAGAGAGAAAGGGAAGAGAGGGAGAGAGGGAGAAGAGAGAGAGAGAAAGAGTGGTGCATGATAGCAAGAAGATCGAGGGTGGCAGGGGGGGGGGGGGTGGACTACGGCTTATAAGAGAGGGTGTGTGTGCAGGAATATTCAAGAAGATCAGTACAGTGCTGATGAAATATAGTGTAATAGTTCTGGGCATACGATGATGTCATGTAATTTAAAGGATAGATGGATATTAGAGAGAAAAATAAACAGATATATGTATAGAAATATATATATATCAATAGCACATTAGACAGAGAGCTAGATAGATAGATATTGAAAACAAAAAACTGAAACTAAACGAAAAAATGAAAAAATGAAAGGTAATTATGACTGTAGACTAGAGAAGTAGACACACCATAAATATGCTTAATTATGTATTTGCATGGATCAGGCATGAGATTTGAGTCTCAAATTTATACTAGTACGAGGGCCAAGATTCTTAGATAACTATACATGAACTAGATATAGATTTGCAAAGGGTAAATCAATTCATTCCCGAGATTTCCATGTTGATCATAAAATATAATAGTCCTACAAAAAAAAAATTATGATCGAAACACCATTTCTCACATAGCGGTCTGATTTGTTTAGACTAGCAGCAAGCAATTTCCCAGTGATTTCGTCATTAAAAAACGGTACAACAACAATACAAGAGATTGTGTGTCAACGTGTGGTGCAAGAATTGTCGGCTGCTGTGGCCTATAGTCCGAGAGTAGACCTATTATAAAAGAGCTTCTGCCAGTTTTTGATAACATCATTAGAATCAGAGCTGATGGGAAATTGACGGTGAAGTACCCTCTGCAATACCTGATAGGTAAGTTCATAAAGCATTCAGCTGCAAGGGAAGATTCGCTTCTCGGTCTCGACCTCGGGCCCCTCGCGCTCGCCTCTGTTCCTGCTCGTAGAGTCCGCTGTGGCGAGCGGGAGGCGCGACCGAGAGGGTCGTAGGAAAAGCAGAGAGGGAGTTGAATATGTCGTCTATATGCATGCATGGTATTTCTATTGTTTTTGTTGTTATTATTATGACTATGATTATAATTATTTTCATTATGATTACTTTTATTTCCGTTATGTAAATGGTGAAACTGCCATAGTTAATACCAGAATTAAGAGCATAAAAAACAAGCCAGACATTATTTATTTATTGATTTATTTATTTCTGATAGGCCGGGTGGCACATATCACCAATTTGGTGGTCTTCCATGAGGCCCTGTTTGGCTGTTTGGTAATAATAAAAACAAATAACAGCATCAAAAACAAAATAGATAAATATACAAGCATATAAACAGGTAAAATACAAATTAATTAATTGGTATCCCCTTGAAATAACTGATCATTCAAGAATATTGATCATTTACAAGAAATAGGTGAATGGAATTTTCAAATTAAATACATTTTTATAAACGTTCATTTAATAGTCTGATATAGCTTACCACACAGGATACCAAAATTGTTATATACATATTTACATTCAATTGCTCTTTACACTTAGGTTGTTAACAATTAAGATATGAAATGTGATATTAGTTAATAACATCAATACATATCTTGCTCTTTTGAATTAAACTCTCAGCCAAGCTTTGATGATCTGCACTGAGATATGTAGTAATATATGTATATATATATATATATGTATGTGTATATTTATCTAGCCTTCCAAATATGTATAGGATATATATCTACAATTTTCAAAATAATTGATTTCTACAGGTAATTGACACTCAGGAATCTCCTGAGCCACAGCAAACATCACTTAATGAAAGTCTAGCCTTCCAAATTCAACACCCTAACTCACATATAAAAACAAACATGCCTGGACGAGGACGAGGACGTGGTCGTGGACGCGGTCGTGGCCGGGGTGGTGGCCGAGGTGGTGGAAGGAATCAGGGCAGCCAAGGACAGCAGCCTGATCAGGATACAGATATATGGAACCTCACTGAAACGGCTACTTCTGATCAGGACTTGGTAAGTTGTTTTTGTTTTTTTTCAAAATAAAAAGGTAATCTGATTTGGAATTGTTCCACATACCATTGAAGTTATTTTGAGATATGATTCCACCAACAGAGTGGTTAGTATGTAACAAAATCTAGCCAGGAAAGAAGATGGAAATTATGAAAAATTAATCAAATGACTATTAAGTTTGCAGGAATATAGTGTAGTTATTGATTTTTTAGAAATATTTATGTAAAGTTCTTAAAGGTAAAGACCAGTATTGGCAACGCCCCAATTTCAAAAAATGAAATGGAAGCTCTCATTACCAATCATGTGAAAGAATATGTTTTGACTAATACATGATGATAAAAAATTTGCCGGGAAACCGCCTACTAATTCATATATTTGGTAAATTTATTTCTCTCATGGTCTGGTGAGAGAGATAGGGTAGTCCCATATACATCTTTCTGTGTATAGTGCTTGTGACTTTACGAAGAATGAGCCAAATTTCTTATCATTTTGATGATTCCTGCAGAACCTTGCAGATGCTAGATGCTAGATGATCGACCTTTTCTGATCGATTCCACAACGTTTCTTTCACAATGCAATCGCATGACCATTACTGGTCTTTACCTTTAAGAAAAATGTATGTAAAGTTCTTAAGAAAAAACCTGTCTATTTTTTTCTGCACTATTTGAAATAGATTCAAATACACTCCAGAAATAGTTAGATACCACCCTTAAATGCTTGCATATTGTTTTCTAGATGAATATCCCCAGTTGTGTATTGTGTGTATTGTGTGTAAAAGTGAATCTTTGAATATCGGACATTTTAATCCCTTATTATAGTGTTTTGAGAAAATGAGCAATTGACCAAGCAAAAAAAGACATATTATGGTACGATCTGATTTGAAAAGTACAAAAATGTCTGTATGTTTACATCCAATTGATATGGTTATGTACAACCTTTCATTTTGTTGGTGACAGGAGAAACGACCTGAGTTGCTCTTCACATCATCCAAAGTGACCTTTGACCAGCACTTGGCTGCGCAGGAAAGCTACAGGAATGTTTATCAGGCTACTATGAAGGTCCTGCTTGCCAATGGCGTCAGTGTCTCTCAAGGTAACAAGGATTCTCGCAAAATGTTTGTTAAGATATGACGCGGTAACAATCCCTCTCCCCCCAAACCTGCAGTTTTTTAACCTATATCTGAATGACAATGAGCTGCTTGCAACAAAGGTCGTATATGTATTCACTTAGCTCTGTTTTATGAGACACAGAAATGTGAAGTGTATTATACTTTATAAAGTTATCATTAAAAAAACGCCAGCGGTTTTGCCGCATCATATATAACCAAGGCTTCATTCATTATTTGGCATGTTCTTGAACATTGTATATTTGCGTACATGATGTGTCTTAATCAGCTAAGGTATTATCAACATTATGTTGGTTTATATTTTTATGTTTAGTATGTTTTACTTATTCAACTTGTAAGTTAAGTATGTAAAGTGCTTAGAAACAACATGTAAATTAATTGCTTTATAAATGTAAATTATTATTTTTCTTGTTATTGTTATTATTGTTGTGGTTGTCGCTTGATGTTATTATCATTATTAATATTATTATTATTATTATTAGCATTAGCATCAGCGGTAGTAAAGTACTATTTTTATTATCATTATAATTATTTTATTCAAACAGGGATTAAAGTTCGTGCATTGGCTGTAGCATGGGCTCGTAAGGACCACGCCCTGGCTGAGACCTTCCTTCAGGACTCTGAAACCTTCACCATGGCAGAGATCCTGAAGGCTCTTAACCTCCTGGATGCAGGGCGTAGGATGCGGGAGAAAGAGCGCCACCTCAGGCAGCTTCAGGTCCAGATACAGGAGAAGGTCAAAGTCAACCCTAAGAAGATGTCAAAGGTCAAATCGGATATTGACAACTTCAATGCCACCAAGCCTAAGGTAAACTATCTGTTTTGACAAATGAAATATAGAAGTTTTATAATAAAAATCATGGTTAATTCCACTTTGCATTCAGTGAGAGTTATATTGCCTCAGGCTTTAGGATGCTTTTAAATTCAAGGTAGTATGTGTTATGTGAGTGAGCTATAAAGTCTACTACTACTACTATAGGGCTAAGAATATATGTATAATTGTGACTTAATGTATGTGGAATCAAACTCCTAAAGAAAATTTGTGCAAGGGAATATGATAGCATACATTTACGAGCTACAAACACAGGACAAATAAACCATTTAACAAGCAAAAAGATTTGAATTGCTTTGTTTTAATTGGCTACTGTGTTTATTTGCATGACAGGTTGGTTCAGTAAGTGGAGCGCTGAGTCGTCATATCCGTCGTTGGGTGCGCAGTCTGACCAGTGCTCAGCTGGAATTCTACGCTCTGCACTACCCCAAGGAACCATGGAAAACTCTGGCTGATATTTGCCATCTTAATCCAAAGAAGGTAACATTAATTTCCCTAATTTTTCTATATTTCATACTTCAAGGTACCTACGGTACATGTTTGTAACATATCAACTTTCATTCTTAAATTGGTACAAAATTGTAGAGTTTTGAACTTTCAGCAAGACTTTCATTATTGTTTAAGGAAATGGGGGGTAAAGAAACACCAATTTATGTACACTCTATTATTTTGCTATTTTCTGAACTAAAATTCTTTCTGATGATATTTGTAGTTTCAATCTTTTATAATAAATTCTATTCCATGTATATTGTGTTCAGACATGTGTATTTTATTAGCAACGTAGCAATGAAAACAAATATTGATGCCAGTTGAAGAAGAAAAGTTAATTAGTTTATTCTTTGAATAATTGCCTGAGTAATTCCTTTCATAAAATATATATATGTTTATAATGTAGGACTTTCCTGAGAAGCCATGGTTCCTGCCATACTGCTTTGGTGAGCCAGCACCAAGTGAGAGCTTGGTTGCAAAGTGTGCTGGGATGAATGCTGAAAACATCAATGAATTGGTAAAGGGAGTGGATGTTCCATACACTCACATCAAGCAGTTCACTGTCAATCTGACAGAGGAGAGCAAGGAACGTATAGCATCATACGAGGAGAAAGTCGACACCCTCCTGTGGTGAGTGCAATCAATCATTTGTGACCCATTCATCGAATGTAGCTCTTGTCACTTTACTGGCATGGTTTTGCATCCCACCGCTGCCACCGTCATAGGAGACAATGACATTTGAATCTCAATATGTGCCATGTTAATGTTGGCAGACTTGACAGTCATGGAGTTTTGGACTATAGTTTTAATGATACTTCTCTGAAAACAAAGTAATTACCGTACTAGACCTAATGATTACATCCAGCTATACCTCTTGACTTCTAAAATACCATTTCATCATTAGAATCCAAGATTATCTACTCTAATGATCCCTATAGGCAAGCACAACAGAATCATTTAAAACTCTGTTGAAGACCTATCTTTTTGTAAATTGTTAATTTTGTTCCAGCTGTTTAGTGACTTTTTTGGTTATTGTATCATGTACATATTTAATATTTAATTTAATTTTTTTTTAATTTTAATTTTTAAATTTGTATTAACTGAATGTACAATCTATTACATGTAAGCTACATGTGTATAGGATTTGCATATCATTATTGTTGTTTGTAATTAATTATTTTCATGTATCAGGCATAACTGTTTTCTATTTCCTTCTTTTCTATTAAGCACATAGGGACTTTCTTTTTGTTAGTGATATGCGCTATACAAATAACGTTCATTATTATTATTATTATTATATTCTCTATCTCTTTCTAGGTACTATGAGGATCTGCATTGCCCTAAGGTAGATGAGGTGATCTGCCGTCGTATCAGCGATGGGGAGGCAGTGACTCTACCCTCAGGCAAGCTGATTGAGAGGTTGCTTTTGATGAAGACCCAAGGAATTGGATCCTGCGTCATGGAGTCTCTCATCCCAGAGGCAGCAAAGAGGCTCAAAACCATGAAGTGAGTTTACAGCTCAGTAACTGATATACAAAACGAGAATGTAGGTGTTGTCCTCGAGTGATTTAAAGGCATCGTTTAACCATGTTAAATCAGAGATGCACGCACCTACTTGTTATTTGTGTCTGTGATATGGTGTAGTATATGAAGCCCTAAAAACATTGCGCTTCAAAATCTTTGAGTGACCGGTTTTACCATACTAGTTTCCCCAATAGACTGTAGTGTTATGAAAACCTTTAGGAAAACACAAAATTTGGTTTGGATTTCCAATCATAAATATCTTGATAACCAGGCAGGCGATCGGCTTGTAAAAGTCATGGAGTTCCTGACTGACCTAAAGGTTTATAATTACCATTGCAGCACGAGCTAAATCAAGGATTTTGTTTCAGAATTTGAGACAAAGTTACCGGATCCCTTTAAGCACTTGTCTGGAGATTTAAAGATCACAATTTTGAGTCGGAGTAAATCACCAATGTCCTTTGGCAAGACATTAATCTGCATTTACCACTCTTAACCCAGGTGCAGTTAATGGATACCGGGTGGGAAGGAATTCCTTCAGAATATTTGTCTGCTTAGTGAACAATCCAAACCTGTAACAAAGCATCTATCTCCGGTTTGGTCAAGTGAAAGCTGTTTAACTTTGAAGCCATATATGATTAAACTGGAAACGATATTTTTTTTTTTTGATCAGGGTTTCCTTGGAGGCTCCTGTAGCTATACTTGGTGATCGTTCTCCTTCCATGGACATTGCCATCAAGACCAGTACTATCATAGCAGGTCTTCTGACTGCCATCACAGATGCAAAACTCTCCTTCTTCTCGAATAAGGACTATGTGCCTGAAAAGATCCCGAAAACCATAACTGAGGTAAGTGTTCAAACCCTTGAACCAAATTTTTTTCATCTTGACTTAATAAGGGATTAGCTCTACCGCTGCTCAAACAGTAATTATATTCACATTAATGTGAAAAAAAACTTCTATTGCAATTTAAATATTATGCCAGCTGGTTTCACTGAGAAGGTTATCTACTAAATGCCATACTTTGGTCCAAACCTTTTTGATGTCCAATTACCATTAGAGTAGATCAGAGCTCTTCTAGCAAGCCTAGAATGATGAAGCATTTTTTGTGAAGAATTTAACAAGTATTTGAAAATAAGTAAATTGTTATCACGATATGTTATGATTATAGATACTTGAGATGGCCTCTACTCTGAAGACAGATGGAAGCACGGCCCCTGCAGCCAGTCTTTGGCCGTATTATAAACGCAAGGAGGTTATCAAGACATTCGTAGTTGTGACGGATGAGGAGGAAAACTGTGAAAATAATGGCTATCGGTAAGTTCAAGATTAGATGTAAATTTTATTGGTTGAGCAATATAATTATGCACAAATTTACAAAATCATAATGTGAAGGAAATCGGGGACTTCTTCATTAGTTTGTACCTGTTTCACCAAAGGAATATGGAAATTGTTCAGAAAATATTTGAAATCTAGTGAATGAATAGTTACATCATTTTTTTTATCTCATCAAAAACAGACCAAATGGTTCTGAGTCTAAATATAAGAGATATAAAATAATGTGGAGGTGGAGGTGGAGGTGTATTATGTACACAGTCTTTAGATTCATAGATTGTCTTTGGCGTTATGTTACTAGTTATATGTCCATCCTTTATCAATTTCAGCTCAATTGTCTCATAACACACTGGCTAGGTGTGTGCTAAATATTTTTCACAGACCATTCTAAACAACTAATTATCTAAATGCATACATGTTGGCACACATGCATAGCTGTTGCCTCTATCTTTTTCATTGATTATACATCATTGTACATTTTATGCACCGAATACCAAGATATACTCTGTTTCTTTCTCTACCTGAAGCTTCCAAGCACTATTCAAGAAATACAGGGAAGAGGTGTACAGCGATGCCAAACTGGTCTTCATCTCCTTCCTTCACAGCCAGCACGCTGAGGGTCAGATGGTCAGTCAGCTGACCGCTGATGGTATCCACCCCATGCAGTTCAAGTTCAGTCGTACCCGGCCTGATCTGACCAAGCTTGACAGTGTCCTGGGTCTCCTGTCCACTTCGACTGGTGATTTCAAGAAGAAGGTGGACCGAATCGCCCAAGAAATGACAGATGCTCAGACCAATGCTCAGAAACAGGCTGAACCATGAATGGGTTCCTCATTTCATAATAATTGCAATTAAATTTATCAATTAAGCTAATTACCCTTACAAACATTACCCCATCAAAAGCATGCATTCATTGTAAACACCAAAATGGGGCTGTTGAAATATTACGAGCAAATTCTTTGTCATACCAGCTGTTCTTTTTGACCTGTCTGACAAGCCATTATCTGATAATCTGTGATCTGTATTGTTGCTACCTGTTCTGTAGAAGCCTTATCATGATCAGCTTGATTATTGTTTCCTGTCAGTTATTTTCCATGACAACACTAAAAACAGGAAGGTGATTCAACTTGAAACAAGTTCTAGTCTGGATTCTAGACAGATTGTGTCCTTTTAGAGCCGATCCTTTCGATATGCAGTGGTAAATCGCTGCTTAAAAATAAATAAATAAATTATGTACCAGGTAAGTGTACCTTACAACACAGAGCTTAGTGAATACAAGCTTGACCTTTGTTACACTTAGTACCATATCATATCTGAACAAGCTATTAGAGTGCAAATCAAACCTGGGAAATATAAACTAAATCACTTTTGCTTCTTTCTTCTCAACATATGTATGAACACAGTGTTATGAATAGGAGCATTTGTAGATGCAAAAATTAAGTTGTAGTAGTTAGCAAGGCAGTCAACTCCTATAGAATTCCTTGTCAAACCTTGTCACTGTCATATGATATTGATAAAGTGCTCGATTTTTTGTATCAATCTACAAACATTCCTAGAGAGCATTCTTACAATAATTTCATTTTTACATTGAACTAAAAGTTGCCATAAAAATCCTTTTATTACATGTTTTTTGTTTATATTTTGTTATTTATATATTACTACATGAAGTGATGAACATTATGCAACATATTCTTACATCTTGTTAAAGTGCAATTGGTAAATTACTTTTGTATGATGAAGTGTTTTTAAACCTTTGATTTTTTTAAATAGAATGAGAATAGTATAAATGAAATTTATCATAGAACTACAGTTATTACGTGTGAAACGATTGAAAATTCCTTGTGATATTATTTTTGACACGATATCAGCAATGATTAATATATTTAGCATTAATATATTGTTGCCGTTATCATGTATTTTAATTGTTATCATAGCAAGTGCTATTCTGAAAATCTCATACTGGTACTCATATTATCTGCTTCACTACTTAGGTAATATTGCCTTTCATCTTTTTATCACAGATCAAACGTTAATGTTTAATTCTACGATAACAATAACGATGATGGTTCGATAATACAATGAAGTTGGGAGAGAATTTTATAAACATCTCGTGAGTTTATATAGTCTACGTTCATTTAAGTGTAATAAACAACATGCAATTAGTTTGTTATTTTTCATTAACTATTTGTATGCTATTTGAATTATTGATGTGTCCCATTACTCACAATTGGCATGAACTAGAGAGAGAGGGGGGGGGGGGGGGAAGAGAGAGAGAGAGACATTCACACACACACACAGAAAGAGTCACCAATTGAAGGAAGGATTGCTTTGTGCAACACAATGGCTTTGCAAAACAACCCATTCCAGTCTTGATTAAGCCTTGGTCACAAATGCCCTTACAAACTGCTGCGAATGCCGTACCAACGATTTTTAGACAAAGAAAATTCGGGAAGACAATGGACAAACAGGGAGATTCGTACAAAATAATCGTTTGTACAAACCTTTGTGACCGTAGCTTTAGCTCCATGATAATGTTGCTCAGTAAAGCGTGTATATAGTTATATGTAAACAGTTTATCATTTAAAAGCATATAACTTCTTTATAAAAAGCATGGAATTATATTTATACAGTTCATGGCTTGTTCACAATCACCATTTTTCTTGGACATAATCACTGTAGTTTACAGAAGCAACACTTTCATATCATTTTCTATAAAACTCTACTGAGAAAATTATAAATATAAGGCTCATAGTTTGTTCACAACTACTGTTTGTTTTCAGTTTTCATTTTTTCTTGGAGGCACTCTCTCTATATAATTATATATAGAGAACATACACACACACACACACACACACACACACACACACTGTTTGCATAAGCAGCACTTTCTTTTCTCATTTTCTAACACGATTAAGAAAATGCTAGGAAAATGCTAATATTAAACATCAAACTCAAGAGCATAGTATTGCATGGTTATTTTGATCAAACTTAGACATTTATTTAAAAACTCTGGACCACATTTCTAGCCTTTGCACTTTCAGTTTCTTGCTGCTAATTCCTCTCAGAATCCAGAGCATTGATTCAAGAAACGTTCATAGGTACAAGTTTGCTGATATCCTAGTAAAACGTGTGAATTGAAATAAACAGGTGTTTGATACTAAAGAACTTGTACTTACAAAGGTTTCATGAAACAATGCCTTTGAATCCTGTTATTTCTTTATGCCCATCTCTCCTTCAAACTACTTCATGTTAAGTACTAATAACTTCCTACTCTTATCATTCAAACCTCATATATATATATATCATGATCTTGATCTATTCATTTGTCTCTCCTTACAACCCTCAACTGCCTTTAGCTGCATGTATATATTTGTTTTCCTTATGTGAACAAGAACAGACAAGAAGGCTATATCTGCGACTTCATCTCACTTATCATCAAGTCCATACAGCTGCATTTCACTTCCTTAACATTGATTCAGAATAACATCCATTTAAGATTTTATACAGGATTTATTTTTGAAGCTTCATTTCAGGGAAGATTCCTTTACTAATAGCCTCGTGTTCCTTAACATTATAATGTGCTTTGTTTGTTTTACTGTCTGCATTCATCCACAAAATGTAGCTACAAGAGTTTCCTTTTTCAGATCATAATGGAGAACAACATTACCAGTACCTTGCCCCCTTCATTCTCTCTCCTATATGCTCCTCCTCAACTCTTGACCATCCCTTCCCACCTCTGACCATGTGCTATGTCATGTCCATCTTCTTTTCCTCCTCGCGTGTTTGTCATCATGCACTCCTTTATATCTTTTATATTTCAGCCATATCCAAATTTCATCTTCAACTTTGATATTGCACTATCCACAACTCCAGCCTTTTCTGTTGCCTACGTAAGTCTTTTCCTTCTTCTTTTTTTCTTTGGTCCTTGTAGGACTATCAAAGAGGCTTTAGGAAATCAACTTAACACTATTTCAATAATCCTGATGGATCAATTATTAAGATTGTAAACAGTACAATGACAGGTTACCTAATCAAAACATAACAGCATTCCAAAAGGCACTGAAATAGCTGTTAAGCTGACTTCTTGATAGTTGTTGAAATTGCGTCAAATTTCTAGCTTTTCAGCCTTTCCTGGATTTAAAAGGACAAGGCTTCTTCCCCGTTTGTCTTCAGCCTTCCATGCTACATGTTCACCTATATTTTCTTCCTCTGACAACGTCTCTGTTGCGATTTTCTCTTCTCCCTTCAAATCCTTGATGGACCATCATTATTATCTGCAATTTTCAGTTTTTCTGAGAAATATACTTTTTCCCTTGGATACTATGTGGACACACTGCTTTGGCATCATATCATGTTAGATGGAAAGCTCAACCTTTAAAATCAATAAACCTCTACATATATTCTGCCATAAACTTCAATTTTAGTTGATCTGTCCATAATGATAACGACCAACATCTAATGAATCTAAAATCAAATCTAGCAATTGTATCATGATTAGGATTTTTTCTGCAGTATTGTAATCTCAAGTATAGCTTGACAAACAATCATAAAGTATGATAATAACAGTGGCTGAGGCATATGACCAAAAAGTCCAATTAAAAGAAATCCTTGAAATATCACACTATCTAATCTAGGGTTGTTCAGCTTATGTCTTCTTTTATAACAGAAAATAAATATATCAATAATTAAATAAAAGCCCAATATTTAGTATATTATATATATTCAAAAGGTTAGCATGATTAAGTACTTTTCAAGAAGAATGTTATGAAGTATTAAATATTAGTACTGCTTCCATAGCTCATCTACACCATCTACTGTATCTCCATAGTAAATAATTTCTTCTCATGTCTATCAATAATTTAGAGCACCAATTATTTAACAAAAATCAAGTAAAATGTGATACCTTTTATCTTAAATATAGCATAAAATGGAAGACCGATTGTAATTTGATTTAAGTAGCCCAGAGAAATGTAGTGACACAAAATGACACATCCAGAACAAACAAGGGTAATAGATAGTGATGTTATACTTTACATTCTGATTTGTGACAGTGATGGAATGTTAATACAGGGAGCAGGCCAATGGCCTTTGCTTCTCCCTCACATCCGCTTCATCACAGTGGATGCAATCTTTTCTTACTTGTATCATTTTACTATTTTCTGTTCAATGTTCTTGATAAATTGTTTATTTCTTCATATTGTATTTTTAAAAGATGTGAAATAAATCAATTTGAAATTGAATTTCAAGAAAAAAAAGAAGTGATTTCTGGGTGATAAATTATAATTTGGCAGTCTGGATGTGTTTCTTCTTGCCAATATATTTCATTTAAAGGGGGTGTAGCATGACAAGACTATGTGTTTTTCCCGTGGTCTGACTTGGGGCCAATCAGGTATAATACGACTACAGACGACGAGAACGCAGATTCACGTGCATGCAACATACCTGAAACCAAAGTGTGAGGAGAACTTTGGTCTGTTTCACAAACGCTCACTGACCGTTAATCAAGTCCATTCGTTTACGTGCAGTTGTCCAAAAGAAGTCCTAGTCCAAGTATTTACCACGCTACACCCCCTTTAAGTACCTTAAATATTAATTTACTATGTCCACCTTACTCCACTTGAGATGCTCAAGCCCGATCTTGTTCACATCTTTTCTTTTGCCATAGTCCTTCCCCGGTGGCACTATCCCAAGACATGCCTTTACCAGCCTTCCAATGCACAGACCGCCTTGCTGGTAAGCTTCAAGCAGATTAAAACTATTTGTCGCACCTTTGATGTCTCCGTAGATCTCATACTCGTTCACATACAGAATGATGATCTCTTCCAGAAGATCGACGACAAACTTGGTACAGTCGCTCTCTGTGCATTCTACCAGGTCTTTGATGAAGCTCTCAAGTTGCACGGCGATGTAAATCTCTTCACATTCCTTCAGTGTGTAAGCGACGTCTTGTAAGGCTGTTCCCAGGAGCTGGAGACCGTCATAGATCTGATGGTTGAACAAATGTTTTAGAATAATCCTCTTGATAAAACTAACAACACAAATTTAGAAAAATAATTACTTACAATAGAGCTAATATTAGGAAGAATGTGTGACCATATTAAGCGTTAAAAGCCATTTTCCTTTAAGATTTGTGAATGGATTTGTCACATTTCAAAAATTCAACTTGATAAACAGCAGGATAATTAAAATTCTATGCTACGCCTACATTTTCTTATCTTTCTACTGAAGTGTTTGAGTCTTGGGAATGATTTTATCTCAACATTACAATTTGCTCACATGACTGTTCTCTATTCTATGAAAGAGGTACTTTTTAGGTCATCTTGTTTGATTTTGTTGACTAAAATCATCTGTTATTAGGAGTAATTTTGACCAGATAAGGAACATCCAATTTTTTTGAGCATTTTGAAATGTACACAGAATCCACCAAGATGAAGAATGAACAAAGGGACTTCGATAGAAACCTTGTCACTTAAATTTCGTAAAAAAAATATGTAAGTAAACTCGGTGGCACTCTCAGAATTAAATACAATATCACTCTCAATTCTTGCTTATCAGTCTTCTTCTTCCATTGGAGTACATCCCCCTTTACAGAGTATTGTCATACTATACTGGGGTGTGCAGGGTTTCCCCCTAATCTTATACAAATAGTGCAGTGGGTTCTTAACGTGCAAAGGTGGTGACTCTTCTCTACACGGGGCCTCCATTTAGCGTCCTATCACAGGATTGCAACCTCAGGTCCCATTCACAGTAGACAGCCTTAAAAAATGTTGTGCCAAAAATACATAATTTTGTAAGGAAATGAGTAGCAGAGTAGATGGAAGAGGGGAAAGTGCGAGTGCTATTTCGTATGAATATGAATAGCAGTACGCTGGCCATTTTATTTTCTGTTTTTTCTCTACGTGATTTAACAAGCCAAGGGTAAAAAGATGTAACAGTCATTACCTGTGCATTCTCAAAGGCATCAAAAGCAGCCTGAAACTTCTCCACAGTAACAAGACTGTCATTAACACATTCTCCAATGCCCTTGTTGAATGCTCCGAGTCCTGTGAATATACCCTGGTAAAGCTGCAGCAAGTCACTCTCTTGAGATTCATTGTAATATGTGACATCTGAAGAGGGATATTTATTTATTTATTTATTATTTTTTCGGCACTTTCAAGAAATATGACAACATTATAAAATTAGAATGCCAAAAATTATACAAATACACATTTTTGTAGCAATATTCTGAGTGCAAAAGATGGCGGCCAGGGAAGAAGAGAGCAAACTCATTCACTGTAACCGTAATGGTCCCTCATATCAATCATCTTTTAGTTATGATAACCCTTTTAGTCATAGCATCTTCATGAAGTGCTTTCAATTACTCATTATAGCTTGTTATTCTAATTCCGCACAAAACTCAGCACACATCTTCCTCCATGCAGACCATTCCAGGTATTGTCAATTTACAGGTATATATATAAATGTTAATCAACCCACAGTGACATTTATTCCCTACTGAGTAGCCATTTACACACCTGGGTAGAAAGGAGCAATTCATGTAAAATGCCTAGATAAAGTGTCATCTTGGGGTTTGAACCCATGACCACTGAGTACAGTGTATCTCTTTAATCAGGTATTTTTTCCACCCTCTATCAATACCACTATAAGGCCTTTAAAAAAAATGTTGTATTGCCCTTTGCAACTGACCCAAATTTTTTGAAATCTACGGTCGGCTTTTAAAAAAAGTTTTTTTCCCCTTTTTTTTAGAAAAAAATGTATTGAAGCATTCAAAACTGAGAAATATCAGCCAAAAGAGGGAGTAAAAAAAAAAAGAGTAAAAAAAAAAAGAGGAAAAAAACAACAAGATTTCCGACCGACCGACCCATGTTTTGGCACCTAAAGGGCAATACAACAACTTTTTTTTATAGCCCTAATGTGAAATTGAAGCAGTGCTTAAAATCAGTTGAAGATAATTCTTTGATTTAGTTTCTAGATGTATTTCAAAATGACTATAGTCCCATAAGATAATGATATATTGATCATAATAATAATAATAGTACATGAGAGGAAGATTTTGCAAATTGCTAGCCAAAGAAAAATAATTGGAGAAATGTGGGAGGACCTTGACATTCTAAAATGGTAGAAGTCTTGATGACTTACATGTCTCTACGATGCTGACGTACTTCTTGTTGACGAGGTATCTGACCTGATACGAGCCATTAGGTAGGTATGAAGCCATTGATGCATTGCCGGCTCTTACTGGGTATTTACCAGGGTTGAGAGTTCCTTGAACATACCTGCAATAAAAGATATCTAAAGATTATCTTCAACTTCAATCAAATAGATTAACTTCAACTTCAGTCCTTACATAGTAATGAAGCCATCTATACACTGACAGTTCTTACTGGGTGTTTACCAGGGTTGAGACTAACACCAACCATAGTCAGTGGGTAGGTAAGAACCCATGGATACACTGCTTGCTCTAACTGAATGCTAACCAAGATTGAGTGATTGAGTCATCCAAGAACATACCTACAATCAACTTCAATCATACCTGCAATCTACTTCAATCATACCTGCAATCATCCCTACAATCAACTTCAATCATACCTGCAATCAACTTCAATCATACCTGCAATCAACTTCTATCATACCTGCAATCAATTTCTATCATACCTGCAATCAACTTCTATCATACCTGCAATCAACTTCTATCATCCCTATAATCAACTTCAATCATCCCTACAATCATCCCTACAAGCAACTTCAATCAACTTCAATCATCCCTGCAATCAACTTCAATCTTCCCTACAATCAACTTCAATCATCCCTATACCATAATCAACTTTAATCATCCCTACAAGCAACTTCAATCAACTTCAATCTTCCCTACAATCAACTTCAATCATCCCTATACCATAATCAACATTAATCATCCCTACAAGCAACTTCAATCAACTTCAATCTTCCCTACAATCAACTTCAATCATCCCTATACCATAATCAACTTTAATCATCCCTACAAGCAACTTCAATCAACTTCAATCATACCTGCAATCAACTTCAATCATCCCTATACCATAATCAACTTTAATCATACCAGCATTCAACCTCAAGTATACTTGTGATGATACCTGCAATCGTCTTCAATCATATTCAATCATAACTGCAATCATGTCCGCAGTCAACTTTAATCATCCCTACAATCAACTTCAGTCATACCTTCAGTCAATGTCAATCAAACCTTGGTCAACTTCGATTGTCTCTGCAATCAACTTCAATCATACCTGCAATCATCTTCTACCTGCAATCAACTTCAATCATATCGGTGGTCATACCAGCATTCAACCTCAATTATACTTGTGATCATACCTGCAATCATCTTCAATCAAACCCTTAGTCAACTTCAATTGTCTCTGCAATCAACTTCAATAATTCCTGCGATCATACCTGCAATCAACATCAGTCATACCTCCTTTTGGGAATTCAAAAGGACCCCCTCTCCTGAATAAAAACTAGCTCTCAAGAGCCTAGTTAGAATAGGGTTAATCAAAGACCCACCTGTAATCCACATATTCATCGTCATTAGCTCCAGAAGGAAAGATGGCCACCCAGTCCATATTGGTTGCCTCATCCACAGCCACAGACCATGACACTGAGAGATTGGTGCCCCATGCTACACTGTCTGGTGTGACATTGAGGGATCGTGCTGGCTCCATCACTACTACCTGTGGGGAACGATAAATAATCAAATTGGCAACACCATGGGCAACACCAATGGCGACTAAATTTGTAACAGCATTAGTGACTAAACTGGCAACAACAATAGCAGCCATATCAGTAATTATATCCTGCATCAAAAATTTGTTGGCTTTTGATTGGTTGAGAGCTCGTCACATGACCAGAAATATTTGACCTATTTTTAGAAAGTACTATATGAGAGTACTATTTTGGTTTACTATTTGGGAGTTGAAAAAAAAATGTGATTTTTTTTTTTTTAATTGAATCAATTTTTGTCTTCAAATCTTAATTTAATGAAAACAAAATATTTTAAATCTTTTTAGATAAAAATTGACATTTTTTTTTGTTCTAAATGTTTTTCTTCCCAAAAATGTTTTTTTTTTTTAAATTTTTTTAAAATAAATTTTTGATGCAGGATATAAAACAAATATACCATGCCTTCTATTTGAGGTACTGGTTAAACTATGGGCATCGGTGACTCCAAAAGTACCATTTGCTTCGGGGCTGCGCCCCTCAGCAAATAGTAATATTGGAGTCGCCTCTTGCGCATAGTTTTAACCAGAACCTCTCAAGGCAGTGTATATTTGTATACTATTATGGCAACAATGTTAGTGACTAATTTAGCAATAACAATGAAAACAGTTTTTACTACATTAAAAACAACTCTAGCATTTCACGGCAGGGACAAGTTCTCCAATAGATGTATGATCATATACTGAAGTCATTATACATGTAGTACACATAATACAGCTGATTAGTCTAGGAACTCCATGCACTGGCATAATAATCAATGTCTCATCATAAATTGTGGGACCTATCTTGGGTGCTGGCTCAATGACTGCTCTTCAATCCAATCTATCTACCTTTGAAGTCCACTGTTCTATACTGCCTCAGATTCTCTAGCTCGTAAACCTCTTGTTTTAACACTTTATACCAAATTCCCAAGAATCCATATTTCAGCAAATGTGTACATTGTTTATTGCTTATATTTTGTATAAAACACATACAAGAAATATTTCAAGTCTTGAACATCTCCAACAGACAAAAAAAACCTGATGGGGCACTCTTCTGTCTTTCACCCATACTTCCACTTCTCTTGGCTCATTTAAGAAAAACCTTGAGATACAAACATGTACCTCTTCTGTAAATGTCTACTTACTATATTGTACTTTTCATTTACCTACTCTTTTTATCATAAATTTCTTGATGTAAAGGTCATTGAGCAATGTGTTGTTTGGTTTGTACACTAAGTAAGAAACAGGTGTAAAGGTAGATGGATGGGTTAATGAATGGATGTATGTATGGTTACCTGGTTGCTGGCATTGAGTCCATAAGCCATCCACCAGCCACCCTTGTTGACGGTGATGTATGGGTTATTGATAAACGCTGCCTTAGACAGGTCCTGAGGAATCTTGCTCCATGTATTCCAAGAAGCGTCTCTATCGAGCTGCCATGCTTGCCATAACCTGTCAATGATGGAGAGTTCAGAAAATTCTTGTTAGATTTTATAGTAAGGTGTCATTCGAGGAAACTTGAGAATCAAAGAAAGAAAATGAGGAAGAAAGCAAAGCACAAAATGTAATGGTGCCACAATTTTTTGCTCAAATATCAAATTTTACGAGTTCTAAGAATAATCATTTATTCTCAATTTCATGAGAATAAGATTTATCATTCATTGTTATTTATTGTGCATTTTCATTTGTTTGTTAACATCATGATAGAAATGTTCACTGACACCCAACTTCACAATTCATGAACTCTTTGTTTTTACAGAGAAGCATAAGCTTATCTTTGTTCAAATATTATAGAATCCTGCAATGAAAAGACTATGAAAAAGGACTATAGCATCTTTACTAGAATATCCTATGTGTTGACGTGCCCCTCCCGTTTCATTGACGCAGGCTATGTTAAGTGGAAACACTGATCCTTGGATTAAACGTTAAATGGAGGCCCCGAGTAGAGAAGAGTCACCACCTTTGCACGTCAAGAACCTACTGAACTATTTGTATAGGGTAGGGATCCACCTACACACCCCCAATCAGTAATATACCAGGAGGAGAGACCCGAGGGTCACAATGATTCAGTTTGCTTTTTGCCTCCCAGGCACAGGTGACACCAAATACTCTATAACAATAACAACAACAACCCTATATGTCTTAAAAAGAGAATGCATTATATATGTTAATGTGGCATGTGCGGTAATAAAAGAAAAAATAATTAATCAAGAGAAATCTGCTAGTCAAATTTCAGAAAAACTGGACTAAGAATGAAGAGATACGATAAGAATTTTGAACCTCAAAAATAAGGAAAAAAAGAAAAAGCCATTGGTAATGTAAGTCATAGAAAGAATATCTAAAACAAAAGACTGGTGGATCAAAACCTACATTCATGTAAAATCAGTCAATCTCATGCATGCAACTAAAACATAGTGGCATTAGTGTCAATATACAACCACATTGTACAATATGATTGCATGTATACATGAACGCGGCCATCAACTGCGAGCAGATTGGCATGAATTTGGCAACTTAGTGTTTCTGTGAATGACCCTTAATAAATTCAGATCAACTATTAAAGACAATGCCAATGAACGAGTGAAAAATTGACAATAACAGAGGTCGAAATTTTGTGACCATGACAAAAAAACAATCATCATGAGTTTTTTTTTCTTCTAATCAATCAAACACCAAGTTTTGACCTCGCTTCTAAATATGCCTATCAGCTTGTTTCGTTTATGGTGATATATAGATCTGCATGTAAGTATTATATTCTAAGTGTGTAATACGTCCCTGATCTAGTGAAAAAAAGAGAAGGCAAACTGCCCTGCTTCTTTTAATAAAGCATGCAAAAAAGAAGGAAAAAAAGACGCCTTAAAAAATCTTTCAATGGCATGAGTACGCTCCTCTATCGTCATATTTTACCTTATTTAATTCAACATGTCTCATTGATTTGTATGCCTATTTCTTGATCATCCTATGCGGTTGCTTGTATTCTATTCATGGTACTCTAGCAATGCCTTTTTATTGTTATTGTTTTTAATGTACATCTTGAGATGACATTGTATTTGTGAACTTTCGCAATTAGGCCTCTTCGCTGCAAGGAAAGTATTTGAATAAACCATTTTGAATGAATGAATGAACATGATAGCCCCCAGTCCAGTTTGGCTTAAAGTTGCCCTCAAGGATATTATCATACCATTCATCCTGACCCATGAAAGATGTCCGACTAAGGCAACTTATGACTGGGTAGACCAGACAAACATGCTCTTCAGCAATACCATTTAACATTACTGAAGAAGGTTTGCTAACATCAATAATTATTATGATAAAGCCATGTAATTGCATGAAACATTCTTGAATACTTCAAAAGGAAAGAATCACAACTAACGTTACGTAACACTAATTATTTGCAATTCACGAAAGTTTTTTGCCATGAAACTTTCTGCTGTTCTATCTATCAAGGTATGTATCTCCTCCTAGCTCGGAGGTTGATTCAAACATTTTTCCACACATCTCTATTTTCCGCCACCCTAGTATACTCTCGCAGCGTCATTCCATTCCAGGTCTTAATGTTCCTCTCCAAGTTAGTTCCTGGTTTCCTCTTGGTCTAGTACATGTACCTCTTTTTCTTCCTATAAATCTTTCTACTGCTGTTGACAAATCAGAAAGGTTTATCATCGCAATAGGGTATGATTTACAGTAAATAATCAAAGGTTTATACTCACTGTCCAGTTGTATCTTGCACTCCAAATATTTCAACCCCAAAGTGTACATTCCTGCTCATGGCAAAATTGTTCTGCACCCCTGCTAGAGTGAATGGAATCTTCCCTCCAGTCTGATACCAGGAGCCCCACGTACAATAGCCCCAGGGATTGTCCACTCCATCACAGGTAGATTGGGAGCACCTATGAATATAATTATCCTCGCCTACCCCTCCAACCATGAGCTTGCCATTGAAAATGCTGTAACCCATCACTTCAGCATCGGGTCTGGAAATGGTGGAAAAAGTTGGCGCAACTGAAAGAAAACACAAAACATTATAGCTTCATTAAAGGTACTATGTCCCATTTGCAGGCCAAAAATGAAAAAGTTAAATTCCAACTGCATTTGAAAGATAATACTAATTTAGAACTTCCCTAAAAAAGGTGGGGCTTGAAAATGTCTTCAAGTGGGAAAATAACGACTATTACAGGTAGTTGTCAAATCGACTTTAGGGCTATAGAGCCCAAAAGTAATAGTCTTGATTTTCAGACAATTGTACCGAATGGTCATACGTTTTATGCTGCGCAAAGATTCAATCAGTTTAATCTTGGCCATCACAAGAAGTGGGTTATTGATGTAGACAAATGCTCATGTACCCTTTACAACTCTTTTCATGTATGTTGTTACCAAAGAAGAAAAAAAGCCAGTCAGTCACTCAATAGTGTCTGACAGTGAAGTCTAGCAAGTAAACGGGTTTCCTTGCATAATTTGAATATGAGGACACTGCTAACGTTTAAATTCCACAGATAGGACATACATGACATATTCATAATTCCTGCAAAGTTCTACAGAATTTGAGGTTGGCTGCAAAAGGGACATAGTACCTTTAAGTAATATTTCAAGTATGAATATCAGAAAAATTATATATTGTTGAGATAGATATCAATCTTTAAAAAAATTAAGTATATAGATGGATTGATATATCAATGGATAGATATATAGTTTACTGTTCTTGAGAAGAACAAAAATCTTCATTGCTTCAAAGCTAGGTTTCACTGAATTTATATTCAATAATAAAAGTACTGTGATTATTGTATATAATAAGGAGGCCTTTTTAAGTTCTTATTTCTCGTTTTAAGTTGGACGTATAATCATTAAATAAATCACAATGGATTACGATGACAGAAGCTTAGGTTCTGTTTTTCTGACACTATTATTGGGCATAAGAGATTCTCTGCTTCATTTCTATTTGTCAGAATTACTACGTCCGTTCAAATGAAACAATGGCAGTAAGCCTGAATCTGGTGACCAGGGTAATAATATATATCTGTAAAGCGCTTTGAGAGGGCTTGCGGTCCTCAAATGCAGTCCTATATAAGAACAAACTATAATTATTATGCCATTTATGTGAACGAGACTTTGGTACCCTAGGCAATCAAATAGAAGTATGAACATGCTCTTGGTCTTACGATCCATAGCAGTCCAGTCTGCAAAGCTCTTAGCATCATGTTGCCATGTCCTGTGCATCCGTCCACTAGGTGATATCATAAACGCTTCGTACTTGGTACTCCAAGGATTCTTCATGAGCGTGACATCTGTACCCAAGATAGCTGTACCACCAAGACGATTCCATGACCCAAAACTGGTTGAATTGCCTAAAGGTTCGAGAATGATAATAATAATAATAATGATGATGATGATGATAACAATAACATTTATCATAATAATGATACTACTAATTATTACTACTACGTGTACTACTACTACTACTACTACTACTACTAATTATTATAATATTTAATTAATATCACTACTGTTAAACAGCAACAAAACAAGAACAGCAATAATCCTAACAACAATAATAATATTAATAAACATAATAATAATAACAACAGTAACAACAATAATAATGATAATAAGAACCATACTACTACTAATACTACTACTACTACCAGGGAAAAAAATAATATTTATTTTTCGGGGCTACTTTTCAAGCTTGCCTGCATAAAAATAACACTCTAAAATTTGTTTGCATTGAAGTCTATGCAAATTTACTGGGGCTCTTTTCTGATTTTCGGGGGCTCTTTTGGGCATTTCGGGGGCGAATTCGCCCTGAGCACCCGTGTTTTCACTGACTACTAAGTCTAAAAATAATAATTATAATAAGAACAAAAAGCAGAAGAAGAACAACATCAAGAAAAAGAAGAGTGATTTTACAAATAGCTCTATAATTTTCAACTGCATATTAATGATTGCCTTTATTCAGAGCATTATGTAATCTACAGAAAGGGAGGTGCATCCAAATGAATTGATTTAATTCAAGAGCAGCTAAGGGACAAGTTCCACCCCCTCCCTATGCCGCCAAGCCTCCTGTGTATAAATGGACAAGCAAATCATTTGACAAATCTGACCATTCAAATATATCGGTCATCAAGTGGAAAATAATCCTTATCTCTACCAAGGTCATTGAAGGTAAACATTTACAAAGTAATTATCAATTAAGATCAAATATTTGTTCAAAAATTATTTTCTTATTGTATGCATAAATTTGGCCCCAGACCAAGCTGATGATAGGTTTCATTGAACAAATATGGAATATATGATTATCTGTGAGTTCAAGCAAGAGGGTTTTCTCCTTGAAATACAATGTTACCAATTGGGGAAATCAGAAGTCATGTCAGAGAAGTTTGTGGTTTAATATTACGTAAGGATGATGGTGAAGGATAGGGTGTGCATGCGCATCAGTGGCAGATCCAGGGGGGGGGGGGGGGGGGGGGGGGTCCCCACCGAGTAAAATATCGGCCGGCACGATTTTCAAATTTCAGCACACTAAATTTCAAATTGATTTCAAATTTGGGCCCCCCCTAAGAAATCCTGGATCTGTGCCGGGTGTGCATTTATAACCAAACAATTTAATGACAATTGAGTAGATAGTATACAAATAACGCACGTCTCAGAGTGCAATAGCGGTGAATGCAGTACACGGGAGGTTTCTTTAGATTGGTGCCGCTCTGTGAACGAGCCGCTTGCGGCGAGTTTACAGTGCACACCATCTGAAGAAACCAAGCGTACACTGCATTTACGTTTCGCACAACAGGGTCAAGTGCGTTATTTGTTTTATAAAATAGCGACACAAATAGCAACAAACGAAACTTTAGATCTTAAGTTAGAGTCTACGAGAGTTCGATCTAGATCTAGAGTTATGTTGGTTCTAGACTAACCTTGCAGGCTTACCAAAAAGTCAATGGGATTCATTGCCTTGGTTAAAAATAAAATCCATACAGTGGGTCTAGAGACGAGTCTACATCAGACAGCTGAAATCCCTGGCTTCATTATAAAATCCAAAAGTCAAAACAGGCCTAAATCCAAGGCAAAAGTAAAATAAAAATTTGCTTTTTAATAATACCCCGCTAGCTAGCTAGAGCTAAGCTACGCGTACGTTGCGCTGGGGATCATGGTGGAGCGTACAATATTAGCTACGCGTAGCCTACAATAATTGCAATGCACTCGAGGTCGAGGGAGCGCGTACTGGATCTCCATGGTCACGTGTATTATAACTTTTTTTGCGCTTTTTCTGCGCTCATTCCATGAAGCTAGCCAAAACAAGAAGCCGCCTTGACATCAGGAAAAATTTCTATAGCCAGAGAGTTGTAAGCAATTGGAACAAGCTGCCACAAACTGCCATTGATGCTCCCACACTCCTAAGCTTCAAACAACAACTATCCAACCTGGGTTTTTAAATGGGTCCCATGGGACCCCCTTAACCCTGCCACACCACACTATCTACGGGATCTTTATCACCACGATGGCGAGGTGTGGACTTCAAGGTATATTCAAGGTATATTCATTTCTGCAAAATCGTGCTTGCATCAAAAATTTGTACATGTCATGTGACGCGTATTGACCAATCACGATGCTTAAAATATTAGACCCATTTTATAAATACCTTTACACCAATACAGCTGTGAAGCATTACTGCTGATTGAGCGAGCGAAGACCATCAGCTCCTTGCCATACCAGTATGCAGATACAGAATCAACCAGAACGGATCGCACAGGCTGGGTGGCAGGGATAAGGTTTGAACCAACCTTCTTCCATGCGGAAAATTTCAAGAAATCTACGGCATCTTGCACTGCACTGTAGACCTGTCCATTGGAGGCTTGCACAAAGATCTAGAAGAGATAAGAGCAAGGAGACAACATGTCTTGGTGGGCACTACTCACATGGCATCAACCAGCACAAAGTTATGATGGAATTACATCGAGATATATCATCAAGCACATATGTACACTACATGTACTGGGTATATATTCTTAATTCAATACTATTCATCCTGCTGACAGAGTAACAGGCCTTACTAATTGATAATCATCATAGTTTTCATAGTAGTACTAGTGTGTAGTGGTGGTTATCTTAGCAGTCAGGTAAAATAACCACCACTACACACTACTATGGAAACAATTAATCAAGAAGTTAAATGACTATGAACAATTAAAAGATTGACACCTGATCTATGGGGTCCAATAGCTTGTCTTTGTTTCGTTTTTAACCTTTGACCTTGTTACCTTGAAGAGTCCAGCAGACTCCAGCTACTGCAGGGAGCACTGATGTTATGGGTGGGGCATTGGTGTTTGAACTTTGAAGTGCAAGAGAAAAAGGCAAATTGGCCATCGCATTCCAGAATCTGGCCAATTTAACTTTTAATGATTCGATGATCACCTACTAAACGATCTCCTTCTACCTGATGCAAGCCGAAGATGATATGATCCCAAAATTTCTATGCCCAGCAAAAAACTGTGTTTCGGCTGGGCTTACTAATGACGCATGCAAATTTGTGGATGGGAGAGATCGCGACCGCGAAAGAAAATAACACCGTCCAGATTCTGGACTTACAGTACATGTACATTACATTGTCATTTGCTTGGTGTTAAGAGCCCCATCTCCTCTACCCTCTGTGACTAAGGCCCTGACCTCTATGTTCAAGACAGTTAATTCAACCACTGATTTATTTCTAGTGTACATGTAATTCCTCTACAGAACCAGTTTTACCTACAATGTCAGTACTCTAATATTCTTTCTTTCATTTTCACAGTTAATTATTCTGATATTACAGAAATCACACGGTTCCAATACGTAACGGGTCAAAAAACCAGCTTCCTAAGCATTGCTCACTTTTTACTCAAACACAATAAAGTACATTCATTTAGATCTTCATAGATCTGGGCACTGAACAATACATACCGGTAGTTTAAACCCATATTACTCCTTACTCCCCATCACCAATCCCTGTGGCTGCTGTGGCAATCAACCTTAAAATAATCCTTTCTTAATCTTATCCTTTCCAAATTTCCCATTTACCTAGAATACAGCGCAAGCTATTTTGCTTAAGTTTTTCAGGATGAACATCATACATGCACAAGTAATACAATTCTGAAAGGAATAATCATCATGTGACCAAGCCTCTGTCCCTGCTCATTGTTACTACATTGTACATCCAAAAAGAAGCAAGATAATCGGGGCTCAGAATTGAAAGGGATTCAATCTTCTATTATACATGATCTACCATCTGTAAAAATCTGAATATCTCTCGCTCTCTCTCACTGCTTGTACTTGTTCCTTTTCAGTATTTGTTTGGATTACCATTCGGCCATTCTACTGCGATGTACTAAAGGATTATTTTAAAGACAGCCATGACAAAAGTCACTTAGATCTAGTCTTAGTCTTGATAAACTAAAGTAAATTATAAGACAAATTGAGAATAATGAAATTAAACTGCAACAATCACAACATGGGCATTATTTCTTCTAGGCCTAATCATCATCATCTTATTATTATTTTCTCCTTCCTCCTCATCCTCCTTCTTCTCCGTTCTTTCATTCTTCTTCTTTTCATACTCATATTTCTTCTCCTCTTCCTCTAAGACTAAGTCAACTGTCAAATCTAACATGATGTTCGATTCAGGAAATTCTTGCAAATCAAACTTTTGTATGTGCATCAAAAAAAGTATAATATGACATTTTTTCTAAAGAAGAAACAACGAGGGGTGGACAAACCTGAGTTTGATTCCGATCGGTGTGCTCACACACCGGATTGGACATCGGCTGACTGGCCAGCGGAGCGCCAAGCGTCTTCCACGGACTCCATCCGGCTGACGAAGACTCCGAATTTCCGTAGCTTATCTGCACAGCAACTGGAGCAACCGATCGGAAAGCAAGCATTCCCCGATGGGTTCCAACCCGATTTTCTATCACACATAGTCGTGATGGACTTAATGATCCTAAGCAAGTGGACAATGTCCCGATAAGTAACACGAAAACAAAAAAGAGAAACTCCATGTTTCAAGGTTCCAAGAATTCTAAGTCTGTCTCTAATTTCTAAATCGAGGTAACATATTTATGCACTCGAACTCCACCTCGCTATATGAAAACACAACGATCATGTGACCACTACGGTCATGTGATCGCGATTGAGTGAAGATGGAGCTAGAGCTGCAGAGAAAGTAAAGGGAGAAAGAGAGAGAGAGAGAGAGAGAGAGAGAGAGAGAGAGAGAGAGAGAGAGAGAGAGAGAGAGAGAGAGAGAGAGAGAGAGAGAGAGAGAGAGAGAACAATTATATAGATTTACTTCTATGGTAATACTCACCAACGCCTGTTCAGCATAGATAATGCATATAATATTATTACATTAAACCTATATTATATCAAATATTACAATTTATACATGTATATCTCTCTCTTTATATAGGCCCTATAATATTATATAAAGTGCGTATATATATATGACAACAAAAAAAGTGTACCCAAATTTGGAAGCTTTTAAAGGTAATACAAAGTTTTGGTATGGGGTCATGAATTTGGTTCAAATGAACATTTTCGAAGCATATGCGATCCTACAATTTTCAGTGATCGTTGTCGCGGTTGAAATCGAGTCTAAAGTTATGAAATTGTAATTAATAAACTCTTTATGTTGTATAGCTCCCTCTCAAGGTCAAGATGTCAATATTATGCTATAAAACAATGTTTTTTGACTAAAATCGACCGATTAGCTATTCCCGTTTGGAAATTATATATCACATCTACATATTCTGAGATTGTCATGGTCGCAGCTAACATTGTACGCCCATAGGCGCTACTTGAAATTCATCAAAATTTACCGGGAGCACCGGTAAATTTTTATATTTGGGTTTTCTCGAAATCAGAAGTGTTTTAGGGGCTAAATTTTCTAGTGCTTATAATACATCCACAGGGGCATCCAAATATATCCAAATTGTAAAGAATCACTATCCACCCAATTTTCAAAACTTCCCAAAACTTTGTAATACCTTTAATTCAAAAATTATTACTTATGTGACCTTGGATCATATTCTACGTTAAAGGATTACGTAGCTAATTCCCTCTCTAAAAAAACTCTAATGACACCATATTTATAAATGTGCTGCCACGGATGGCTGCATGAGCACCAGAATTTTCAAAAAGTATTGTTAAAATCCTGTTGTACCCAGGGGCGTCGCCAAAGGGGGGGGGGGGGATGGGGGTGCGACACCCCCCCCCCCCAACCTGTCAGGATATTGTCGGTAAAATTGCGCTGCCGTCGGGAAAAAAAGAGAAAAGGGGGAGGGGAAAAAAGAGAGGGAAAGGTAAAGAAAAGAAGGAAAAAAAAGGAAAAGAAAAGAAAGAAAGGAAAAGAAAGAGAAGAAAGAAAGAGAAAAAAGAAAAAGAGGGAGGAGAGGAAAGAAAGGAAAAGAAAGAAAAGGGGAAAAAAAAGAGAAAAAAAGAGTAAAAGGGAAACAAAAGAAACGGGGGTGAAAGAGAGGAGAGAGAGGAGAGGAAAGAGCCTGAGAGAGGACGAGTGGGAGTAAAAGAGAGAGGGGGGTTGTTGGGTGGGTCGTCTCTTCGAGGGAGCAAGAAATACACGGGTAAATATGTTGCTATGTCGGGTCAGCTGGGTAGGTATTCTTGCTCGATCCTCGTGTACTATATCAATGCAGAAGTTTGAAGTCGGTGAGATGTATATTGTCGGTCGGCCGACAAGTTTTTTTCCCTACGAACTGTGACTTTTTATCCGCTGTGACGACTTCAAGAGTGACTACAACTACAATACTTGTATTTTCTCGAAGTTTCACTTTCCTATAATATCAGCTAAGGAAATCAGAGGTTTAAAATTTTCGGGGAAACTAAATTCAAACAAGGTTTAAGAGTCAACATCGGTACGACGAATCGTCTTCCTTTCTCTATATTGTGATGAAACGCCCCCCAAAAAGGGGAAGGGGAAAACTGAATTCAGAAAAGTAGGGCTTATTAAGAGTCGAAAACGGTACAACGAATCATCTTCTTTCTCTAATAATTTAATGAAATGTCAAAATTTTCTCGCTTCGCGCGGGAGGGGGAAGCTTTATTCAGATAAGGATTAAGAGTCGAAAACAGTACACCAAATAGGGCTTGTTGAGAGTCGAAAACGGAAAAAACGAATCGTCTTCTTTCTCTAATAATTTAATGAAACGTCAAAGCTTCCGCGCTTCGCGCGAGAGGGGGAAACTGATTTCAGACAATTAGGGCTTATTAAGAGTCGAAAACGGTACAACGAATCGTCTTCTTTCTCTAATAATTTAATGAAACGTCAAAATTTCCGCGCTTTACGCGAGAGGAGGAGAAACTGAATTCAGACAAGGATTAACAGTCGAGAACGGTACAGCAAATCATCTTCTTTTCATAATAAGTTAATGAAACGTCAAAGCTTTCGCGCTTCGCGCGGGAGGGGGGGGGGGGAACCTCATTTAGACGAGTCAAGAACGGTACAACGAATCGTCTTCTTTCTCTAATATTTTAAAGAAACGTCAAAGCTTCCGCGCTTCGCGCTAAAGGGGGAAACTGAATTCAGACAATTAGGGCTTATTAAGAGTCTAAAACGGTATTAGAGAATCGTCTTCTTTCTCTAATAATTTAATGTAACGTCAAAACTTCCGCGCTTCGCGCGGGAGGGGGAAGCTTTATTTAGACAAGGATTAAGAGTCGAGCACGGTTCAACGAATCGTCTACTTTCTCTAATAATTTAATGAAACGTCAAAACCTCCGCGCTTCGCGCGGAAGGGGGACAACTGAATTCAGATAATGAGAAAGAGTCGAAAACAGTACACCAAATAGGGCTTATTAAGAGTCGAAAACGGTACAAAAGAATCGTCTTCTTTCTCTAATAATTTAATGAAACGTCAAAGCTTCCGCGCTTCGCGCGAAGGGAGAAAACTTCATTTAGACGAGTCGAGCAAGGTTCAATGAATCGTCTACATTCTCTAATAATTTAATGAAACGCCAAAACTTCCGCGCTTCGCGCGGGAGGGGGAGAAACTGAATTCAGACAAGGATTAACAGTAGAGAACGGTACAGCAAATCGTCTTCTTTTCATAATAATTTAATGAAACGTCAAAGCTTTCGCGCTTTGCGCGGGAGGGGGGGAACTTCATTAGACAAGGATTAACAGTCGAGAAAGTCACAATAAATTGTCTTCTCTTCTAATAATTAAGAGGCCTATCACCCACACCCCCTAATGAGCGCTCTTTAACTCTTTGAATGCCACATTAATTTGAAGCACATAAAGTAGATCTTTCTCTTTCAATTTTTAAAATAATATGAAAAAGTTTTGAGTGGCGTGAACGATGGATATTAGTCTACAGACATGATACAAGCAGTATTGTTGTTTTTCAGATCCTCTAGCCCCAGCATTAAGGAGAAATGAATTATTACGATTGTACAGTTAATAAGTACAATTGTGCAAAAATGCAAACTTGGCACACAGATTCGCTTGCTCACTATCGCCCTCCCTAAAATAAGATCCTAGCTCCGCGCCTGCATTAAAATATATCGGCTATGATGCTGACTAAGTTGACGAAATAATTCGTATATTTATGTCGTCGAGGAAAATGACCATTTGCGCATAATTATGCAAGTACTATAGATAGTCCATAGGAAAAACAATTTAGCCTTCGGCCCCGGGTTTATAGGGTTAAATTTGTAGATATTGGACATTTAATTTTGTCGGTAATTGGTCGCTAGTTTTGTCGGTAATCGTTGGCCTCTACACCCCCCACTGAAAAAGGTCCAGCGACGCCCCTGGTTGTACCATGCACGTTTGGGCAAGGTTAGGGTTAGGGTTAGGGTCAGGCGCGCCGGAAGCAGTTTGGGATTGGGGGGGGGGGCAAACGTTCCAGGGGGCTCACCTTCCAGGGGCAGTGACGTAATGAGAAAAAACGTGCGGAAGGGGGGGGGGGGCAGACAAAAAAAATCTGCATCACCATCAGTCTTACACGTTACATGCAGGTCCCGCGGAACGTTTTTCAAAGTGGAGTATTAACGATCAGGTAGAGCGTAAATTGGCGTGGGGTCCAGGGCATGAGCCTTGGCAGGGGGTCAAGGGGCTTAGCCCCCGGAAGCTCAGGGGTTTTAGGTATTTACTTACGGTTAGATGAGCATCCAGGGGCCCTCTTTTAGGCCATTGACGTGTTCCAAGGAGGGGGAGAGCCCCCAGAAGCTCAGAGGTTTTAATATTTAACTACGGTCAGATGAGCATCAAGGGGCCGCCTTAGGGCCCTTGGTGGGGTCCGGAGGACAGAACCCCCTGAAGTTCAGGGGTTTTAGGTATTTAATTACGGTCAGATGAGAATCCAGGGGCCCGCCTTAGGGCCCTTGGTGGGGTCCAGGGGGCAGAGCCCCCGGAAGCTCAGGGGTTTTAGGTATTTAATTACGGTCAAAGGAGCATCCAGGGGCCCGTCTTAGGGCCCTTGATGGGATCCAGGGGGCATAACCCCCGGAAGCCGGGTTTTTTAGGTATTTAATTACGGTCAGATGAGCATCCAGGGGCCCGCCTTAGGGCCCTTGGTGGGGTCCAGGGGGCATAACCCCTGAAAGCCGGGTTTTTTAGGTATTTAATTACGGTCAGATGAGCATCATAGGGGCAGAGCCCCCGGAAGCTCAGGAGTTGTAAGTATTTAATTACGGTCAGATGAGCATCCAGGGGCCCGCCTTAGGGCCCTTGGTGGGGTCCAGGGGGCATAACCCCCGAAAGCCGGGTTTTTTAGGTATTTAATTACGGTCAGATGAGCATCATAGGGGCAGAGCCCCCGGAAGCTCAGGAGTTGTAGGTATTTAATTACGGTCAGATGAGCATCCAGGAGACCGCCTTAGGGCCCTTGGTGGGGTCCGGGGGCGGAATCCCCGTAAGCTCTGGGGTTTTAGGCATTTAATTACGGTCAGATGAGCATTTTTTATACCTTATTTGTGACATTGGCAGGTCACTTAATTTTTCTCTCCGTCTTTCTTTCTTTTTCTCTTTAACATACTTTTTTCAAAAAGTGAGGGGGGGGGGGGGGGGCTCGAGCCCAGCCACTTTGCAGACCATGACATAAAGGCTTCTAAATAAGCGTATTTTTCGCCCGACTGTAATTTGGGAATTTCTTATTTTCCAACAACGCATAAAAAGGTATGACTTACCAAAAAATGGAGAAAAATACCGGAAAATCATGTCATAACAGCAACATTTGTAAATCACTGGTATCGAATAAGAAATACACCCCCCCCCCCATCAGTATGCCAGCGTTCAGGGGCTCATGTCTTCTCACCCCTATAACAACAAAAAACAGACACGCTTTCCCATTCTCGCACAATATGTCCACGATATGCGCGTATCGCTATTATAAAGACCTCCATTGATAAATACCGTATAGGTGGCATGCGCAATGTTTATGAAATTTTAATTCCTGTGAACTTTCCTTTTCTTTGAATGGAATTGTATATGACTTGTGATTTAATTCAGGTTTTTAATATTGTTATGTTCTTTGGGGTTAAAAATAGAAACCATGTTTACTCCTTTACTGCTTTTTTTTTTTTTTTTTTGAGGGGGGGGGGGGGGGGCGTTTTTGGGGGGCAAAAATGCGTTTTGCCCCCCCACTTTTGTGATTGGGGGGGCAACTGCCCCCCCTGCCCCCCCACTTCCGGCGCCTATGGTTAGGGTTAGGGTTAGGGTTAATTGCTTAATTGTTTACTTGGAGAGAGAACTTAGATATCATGAGACAAGAAGTTAGTAGGCTGTTCAAAGTAGTTATAGGTTATCCTGTGGATTGAAAAAAGGTTCTGTGAAAACCTATTCATCGCATCATTTTCAACAATGAAACACTGAAGCACGAGGCATAATTTAACTTTTTATAGAAGCATTATGCATAATGACCCACGCCAAATTCGTTCCATCAGCCCAAACTTAGTACACGTATAAGGGCCAAGGCGATTTTTACAACACTTTTAAAATCTCTTGTGCTCAGTCACCCGTGGCAGATATATGATGAATATGATGATGGGGGTATCATTTAACAGAAAACAAGTAGCTCTATACTTCATCATTGAAAAGATTTCAAAGTCATATTGGTTATGACTTTTAATTAGGAGCTACCAAAGTTTTGTACACTTTTTTTTAAAACACGCTATATTATATTACCTTGGAAATGCTTTTACAGCTCAATTCAGGTGAAGTGAGCATTCATGGTTTTACATGGCTATATACACACACACACACACACACACACACACACACATATACTCTTTCTGGAGAAAAAAATGAAACAGAAAGGATGTCTATTGTGACTAAGCAAAATAATTTGTCTTATAAAAACATGAACTGACCTAATAAAGCACGTTCTAAACTTCAATGTGTGTTCAAAGGCATTATTTACACAATGTGATTTCAAAGTCTATACAAATACATTACTGAATCAACCAACGGCTGAATGGTCTTGATATAGAATCGAGTCATGTCCATAATATTCTCGTCGGTATGGTGGAAAATCAAAGGGCAAGATTAGAAAGGTGCGCAACTTCGCCCCCTCTCTCTCTCACCGGAGGGGAACGGTAAGTGTAGCAAATGCCCTACAAACCCTGGGTCAAACGACTTCACCTAACGAAGGCATTATACTTTCGCATGTTAATCCCGGCACGACTTGTGCAAAAAATGAGCAAAGCTCATATGGATTCAAGTCGTGTAGAAATATAATATCAAGGATATCTAAGATAATGATCATACTGATCTTTAAGAGAGACTGATATCGAGAGAAAGAAAGAGAGAGACACTGAGAGTGTGTAAGAGAGAGAGAGGTCATATTTTAATTTAATTTTGCTATAATCACTCTTTCTTTCTTTTTGTCTCTGTCTCTACCCATCTCTGTAGCTCTCTCCTATCTTGCTCTCTATGTATCTCTCTTTCTCCCCTTCTCTTCTCTGTCAATTTTAATTTTATTTTTGTTGGTTACAGCCAACGAGGCCGAAAGTCGAGGAGGCTGACAGCTCTTGATTAATATCGGTCTCGTCAGAATTCTGAGGGTTTCTTTAACGGCCAACGTCCTTTTCGCGTCCTGGCCGTTAAATCTAAACGCTTTAACAATGAACTAAATTGAAAACGTTTTTCAGTCCTTCTTTCCTCTTCATCCTCTCCACCGATTTTTCTTTCCATATCTTTCATTCCTTTGTCTTCTCAGTCTCTCTCTATCCTTCTCATTTCCCACTCCCCTCTCTGTCTGTCTGTCTCTTTCTCTCTCTCTCTCTCTCTCTCTCTCTCTCTCTCTCATCACACCTCTGGCCTGCTCTTTCCTAGTAAAATGCATGAATACGTAGGATATTGGTTTTAAGATAAAATCTTGTTTTTTAATATTCAATTTCAATGTTATCTCTTCCTGTGGATCACCAATGCCTTGTTTTATATTGGGATTATGGTACACGGGGACAATAATAAAATCGCACCTGGCTCTGCCCAAACTTTAACACAGAAAGTACAAGCGACCGACCGGTAGATTTCCCTCCCCTTTTCGTTACACGTTTAACCCTCAAACATCAATTTCGTATGCATATTACTCATATGAAAATTCGTAAGGGGTCACTGTGATCGCGCGGTAGTTTTGAATTTCAATTTTGACTATAATGATAAGCAGTTATTTATTCACTTCTTCCACTAACGAAAACTCTGGAGTGATGTGGTCTAGGAATTAAGTAACCAAAAGTTCAGATTTCTTTTAATTGTTGAACCTCTGGATGCAAATGTCAAATGCTCCAGTGTATTGATGTGCAATGTTTTAAAAGAGGCTGATGAAACTTCATAAGGAAAACAAGAAAAATTTCGTTTTGTAAAAAAAAAAAAATCATGTGCGAGGGAGCTAAACAAACCGAGCTTTCGGAAAAATGTTGCATTTTAAACCCTCAATATTTCTATTTCTGAGTTACCCTGCGTATTGAAACGTTTAATTATTAAGGAACATAATTTTCCTCCCTTTCCCCCTTCCTCTTTCTCTCTTTTTTGTGTGCATTTCATGGGCCCTCTTTCTCACCTTTCGCACCCCCTTTCAAGTGCTGCCTTGGGGCACGTGCCCCCCCCTGCCCCGGTCAAACTGTTTGAAATATGAGATCACCAAGTCTATGCGAATCTTAAATTGGCAGTTAAATCATTGGATTGTAACTCGGGATTGTAACTTAGTCTCGAATATTTCTCACGATTGTCATGTACAAAAATATCATCGATCTCAGCTGTTCTCTGAATAATTGTCTTCTCCCCTGTGGCACTATAAAACATATTATAGATAGCATAATTGTTTAGATCCTCTTGAGTCATGCATTCTTTGAAAATTGAAATTTTAGTCATTTTAGAACAAGTGGATAAGTTGTCCGCCACTACATCACAAAGACATTACCGATTCATCCAATTTGAAGAGCCCTTACCTGTAGTGATTACAACTTTACAAAAAACAGAACTTTCTCATTTTATGTCCGTTGAATTTCTTATTCAGACTTCTACCAGTCCACTTCTCTGATTTTTCTGCTCTCCTCTAATGCCTAGTTCACACCGACGCCGCATGTCGCGCTTTAAATCGGCGATCAATCCGGCGTCATTTTTGTTTACTTTTCAAAAAATCTCACGATCTCCTCAGATATGTTATGCTCTGATAAGCTCTGATACGCTCTGATACGAAGTTCGTTCCCGCTTTGGGCGACAAATTATTTCCCGAATCGCTACGGCTTCTCACGCTTTGATGCCGATTGATCAGGATTTGTTACGCTTTAAATCACGCTTTGATATGCTTTAATACTCTTTGATAAGCTTTGATGCGCTTATCACGCTTTAAATAACGCTCTGATACGATTATCAAGCTCTCTTGTGCATTGATAGGCTCTGTTAAGCTCTGTTACGCAATGAAAAATTTCGAGATTCTGATTGCATCCCGCCTCTGATCCAGAGCATATATAAAGATGCAGCAGATACACGAAATCATTGCATCTTTGGCAGAAGAACAAGATATGGAAGTTCAAGATGTACCAGAGTATGAACCATCTTATGAAGTAGACATGACCTTTGTCTCCCTGCTCTATAACTACATCCTAGCCCTCGAGGCGGAGGAGAGAGAGGAAGAACAGCAATTAAGACAAGAGGAGGTTGAACTACCAGCAGGAGGGAGAAGACCATTCATCAGGAGCTGCTGGACCAGGCCATGGCTCACTGAAGAAAGAAGACAGCAGTTAGGCCAGTACACTAGCCTCCTGGACACACAACTGAGATTAGAGGACCCTGTTGCCTTCAGAAACTTCACCAGGGTGACCCCTGAGGTGTTCGATGGGATCCTGGAGAGAGTGGCACCAGTCATCCAGAAGCAAGAGACTAACTACAGGCACCCTTTGTCAGCTGGCCTCAAACTGGCAATCACCTTGAGACATCTGGCCACTAGGGATAACTACAGATCACTGGCATATGGTTTCAGATGTGGTATCTCAACCATATCAGAGATGATTCCAGAAGTGTGCAGGGCCATTGTAGAGGCGTATAAAGATGAGGTCTTCAACATACCTACCACCCCTGAAGCATGGAGCACCCTTGCCCAGCAGTTTGAACAGAGATGGAATGTCCCCCATGCAATTGGTGCCTTGGATGGAAAGCACATAGCCATTAAGAAGCCAGCAAACACAGGCAGTCTCTACCACAACTACAAGGGGTTCTTCTCCATACCACTGCTGGCATTGGTAGATGCAGAGTACAAGTTCATCTGGATTGAGCTGGGAGGTAAAGGACACATGTCTGACTCCCAGATATTCACAGACTCTGAGCTCTTCGAATGCCTAGAAGATGGGTCCATAGGGCTGCCCCCACCATGCCCTCTCCCTGGAGAAAATCAGCCTGATATTCCCTACTTCATCCTGGGTGACGATGCTTTTGCCCTGAAGAGCTACATGATGAAGCCATACAGTAGAAGAGGGATGACAGATGAACAGAGGATCTGCAACTACAGGATCTCAAGGGGGAGAAGAGTGGTGGAGAATGCCTTTGGCATCTTGGCCAACAGGTTCCGGTGCCTGTTGGGAACACTGGAACAGAAGGTAGATAACGTCAGAGATTTGGTGGAGACTGCTGTGGTGCTCCACAACCTGCTGAGGAAGAGGGTGGCGCTGGCAGCCAATGAGGTGGACCACGAAGATGAAGAGCACAACTTCGTACCAGGGGCCTGGAGAGATGGACCTCACTGTGAAGATGTTCCGCAACCACCTGCAAGGGGGAACCTCGCCACTGTGGATGCCAGACATCAGAGAGATCATCTCAGAGAATACTTCGTCTCTCCAGTGGGTGCTGTTGACTGGCAACAAAGAATGGCTGGGGTGGTACTTCCTGATTGAGTTAAGAAAGGAGTGGCTCAGATATCGTCAGAAGCAGATGATGAAGATAAAGACTTGTGTGTCTGGAAATAAGAACATTCTCCCATATGCACACTTTGTTTATTTTTTAATATAAGTTTGAAATAATTTTTGTATTATGTGTACTTGTGAAGATGTTAATATTATTATTGATGTTATTTTTGTTGTTATGTATTTCATCTGCTTGTAAATAATATAAATACAGACTTTATTGAATTTTTCCCCATCAAAAATCAGATAATACTACTATTGTAAATCAGGAGTGAAAATTTAAAGAAATCAAGTTGTAGAATTTGAAATTTAGATATGTGCGATAAAAGATCTTTAAAATACGCAATTTGTTGTTAAATTGATTATTACAAATTGATTTTCTTACTAATTAAAAAAATTAGTAAGAAAATCAATTTTATATGTGAGATAAATAACCCTTATTGTAACAAAGAAAATAAAACAAAGGAATCAGCACAGTGCTTTATGATTATTACTCATGGCTATTACGACTCTTATTAATTAACCAATAATGTGCCAAGAAATCTGTACGTTTTAAGCAAAAATGATGCATGTTTTGGGCAATTTAGTAACAAAATACAGAATTATAAACAATTCAAATGAGGTTACGTATATAGACAGCTTTCTCACGATTTTAGATTGAGAGTAAAACTAACGCATGACACACTACTTTATAAAGACAACAATGATAATCACAAGAAGGCGCACCTATCATACTTTGGATGCCCGGGGAATTATTTAAAGGAAGACTTAAAATCATGGTAACGTATGTTTCACAGGCTTTTGCGACAAATTTGATTTGTAAAATAATTAAATTGAATAGTTTTCAATTATATTTATTTTTATTTTAACATGTAGGCATATGGCTTAATTCGTTTTAGAACAAGTTTTAATAAGAAAAGATCGTGCTTTAATTTGCATTACATAAACATATCGGCAAACTTATTGATTTGCGACATTCTGTTTTTGGCGGGTTTACCATCTTTATGAATGCGTAACTTCCGAAATAATCATAATTGGATGTTCAAATTTTCGGCAGTTCAAGTTAACAATGTAATAAAGAAAACTTTTACCGGCAACTTTCGATAATCGGTCATTGCTTTATTTTTTCTTCGGTAAAACTATTGCGACAAGTATTTCACTGAATTGTACATATTTAGTGGTTTTGAACCTTTAATATGATACATTTAAACTTTTCAAAGCAAACATTATAATCACTGCTTCCAAATCATTATAATAATATATCCAACTTGATATAACACATATACAACTTTCAAAGCAAACATTATTATTAATGTTTCCAAATCATTATAATAATATATCCAACTTGATATACATATACAACTTTCAAAGCAAACATTATTATTAATGTTCCCAAAACATTGTAACAAACAAAAATCCTTCTTTGTCTTATCATACATAATACAATGTACAGACAAATATTATAACATCAAAATATAAATAGTACATGTAGCATAAAAAAATGTAAAAGTCTCCCGTGTCAATTTAAAAAAGTCACTGAATTCACTTCTTGGTGGTGTCATCTTCCGGTCCTGGAGGAGTTCCCAGAGGAGTCACAGGAGATGGTGGCCTGGTGGAGATACCTGCAGTGGTAATGGCTCTGTTGACCATGTCAGTCAGATTCAGGGAGTCAGTGGTCTTGTCAGCAGCGGCAGTAGCATCAGCACCATACCCTTGGGAGCTGGTAGCAGTGAAGGGAGTGGATGATCTTGGTATGGGTGAGACGGGACGTGTTGTTCCCGTGTCCAGGTCCATGACGACGGGGGATCTCAATGATGGTTGTGAGTACATGGCAGGGAGCTGTGAACTCATGAACTGAGGGTCCTGTGAGCGCCAGAGACTTGTCTGTTGTCCTGTCATCTGGGTTGGCCACTGGGATGGTGGAGGCTGCCAGTGGTGATTCTGTGACATCAATCTGGAGGGGTCATGTCTGCTGGTGTAGCTGGGAAGGTACGGATGAGGGTGTGGCTGGAAGGGGGCGACCTGTTGCTGCTGCTGTGGGAAGGTAGGCTGCAGTGTACTAGGCACCTGCTGCTGCATCTCCTGGCGCTCTTCAGCCTGTTTCTGCCCCTCGTGGAGAACGGCCATCAACTTCATCTGTGTTGTGCGTCTGATGTCGCTGGGAAGCTCAGCGAGTCCCTCGTCTATATGTCTGGCAAAGGGGGAGGGACCCCCTTTCTTGGAACCAGAAATGTACTCCATCAGAGTTTGATTGAGGTCAGCACTCTCTGTGTAGTGTCTTCGAGAGGAGGGGTCTGTAGACTGTGACTCTGACCCAGAGTCTGACTGGATGTTGGAGGCTGCTGTAGGTGGTACTGCTGCTGCTGACCCAGTAGCTGTGGATGTTGGTGCTGTCCTGCCTGCTACCCTCCCAGTTCTGCCATGGATGCTGACGACGTTTCTGTGCTCAACTGTCTCGATGTGATCCTTCAGGAGAAGAGGTTTTCCCAGATCCATCGATCAGTAGCAGACAGGTCCTCTACAACATCTGTACCATCACCAGACTTCCCAACACTCTTCTTCAGGCGGCTCAGTTTGGTTCTGTTTGATTTGTAGAAGGTTTGCAGGGCTGGCACCTCCAAACCCATCGCTTTGGCTTTGTCTTCCCATAGCTTCTCTTTTTGGGGTGCGTTTTTGTACTCAGTCAGCCTCTTGGAGTAGATGCACGGGTTCTGTTTTAACCAATCAATCAACTCTTCCTTCTGAGCCTCTGTCAGCTGGGCATAATAATATGGCTTATTCTTACTCTTTTTGCGGGCTGCTGGAACTGGTGGGATTTCTGGGAGATCTTCCCCAGACTCTATGACAGGCTGTGGCTGCTCTGGCACCAGTATGTCTTCTTCTGGCTGCGGTGGAGTTGGAGATCTAGCCCTCTGAATCTCAACGACATGGCCTCTGCGTCCCCCTCTCTGGTTCTTCCTGGTTGTGTCTCGACCTCTCTTGGGACCCATATTTTACTTAATAGTAGATTTAGGGTTCACCAGATTTAAAACTTCTTTCACCGGGACAATTGGAATGAGAAGAACTCGAGTCCCAGCGGTATTTATAGGGGTGGTGACAGAGCGTTTGTGTCGTGGGAGAGCGTGAGAGAGCGTGAAAGAGCTTGCCAATCGTAACAAAGCGTGACAGAGCCTGACAAAGCGTGTCAATCCTTGATGAAAGCGTGGAAAATCGTGTCAATCCTTGGTGAAAGCGTGGGAAAACGTGTCGATCCTCGGTGAAAGCGTGGGAAAGCGTATCAAGTCTTGATGCCAGATCTTATCAAATCTTGAGACATCTTAACAAAGCGTGTCAATTGGTGACAGAGCGTACAAAGTGGGGTCACCGCTTTGAACCAAGCTCTGTTAAGCTTTCCTACGCTTTGAGCAAAACTTTGATAAGCTTTGTGACGCTTTGATAAGCTTTAATACGCTCTCCCCGCTTTACACAATTCGTGACAGATCGCCTCAAATTTTTAAACAGTTTAAAAAAAATTGGCGCTCTTGCCGAATGTCCCGAATTGCCCAAAGCTTTCTCACGCTCTATTACGGTCTTTACGCTTTAATTAAGTTTTGTTACGCTTTGCCGCCGCTTTGCTCGCCGATGTAATGCGCCATCAATGCGGCGTCGGTGTGAACTTAGCATAATCTAGAGTGGTCTGATATCATGGTTTGATTTACTAAAATCTCCATTCCTGACTCAGCAGTTCATTAGTTTGTAAGATTATCAGTCACAAAAAAAAATCACTATCATAGAATAGAATTATGATTCACATAGTCAGAGAGAGGAAGGAGGTGGAAAGGATAGAACTGCCAATTGCACTACAATTTTAGGTCCCAAATTTGTCTGTACAATAATGCTTGGCATAACTTAGGTATTACAAAGTTTTGGTATGGGGTCATGAATTTGGTTCAAATTAACATATTGGAAGCATATGCGTTCCTACAATATTCATTGATCGTTGTCGCGGTTGAAATCGAGTCTAAAGTTATGAAATTATAAATAATAAACTCTTTATGTTGTATAGCTCCCTCTCAAGGTCAAGATATTAATTTAGTTATGAAACAATGTTTCTTGACTAAAATCGACCTATTAGCTAATCCCGTTTGGAAATTATATATCACAACTACATATTCTGAGATTTTCATGGTCGCAGCTACCATTGCACGGCCATAGGCACTATTTGAAATTTATCAAAATTTACCGGGAGCACCGGTAAATTTGTATATTCAATTTTTCTCGAAGACAGGAGTGTTTTAGGCGCTATTTTGTTTAGTGCTTATAATACATCCACAGGGGCATCCAAATATATCAAAATTGTAAAGATTCACTATCCACCCAATTTTCAAAATTTCCCAAAACTTTGTATTACCTTTAACCAAAAATCTGATTACGCGTTAAGATTTTTATGAATTTCCACTGCTTATTTAGAAGTTTGTTAGTTCATCAGACAATTAGTCCATAACATTTTTTCATCATGGAATAGATAGTTTACTTTCAAGCATTTCACGAGAAAAAGGCATCGAGTGGTCTACGCAACGGATGACGTCATCTGAGAGTTGATCACGTGGTATTGGCCCAAGGTCCTTAGGCGTGATAATTTGTGTGCTCGTGAATGCTCTACCGTAGAACATCGACATCTCGGAGATGATGTTGGCTGTCCCCGTCACAAAATTCTTCGGTATTTCAGTAAATGGTTTCATCTGGAGAAGGTCGTCGCTGTATGGAAGGCCGACAGCGTCGCAGAGTGCCTTGATGGTCGGTCCTGGTCTAGACATGATATCCGATGTGTCGATGACAATCGGATTCGGATAGATATTCGCTTTGACGTGCTTCCACAGTGCATGCTCATTCTCGAACCATTTCATTGGTTCACTATCCGTCGGGTCATCTCGGATAAGATCGTAATCGGCTAGGGATGGGATCATACCTGTTTCGGCATACTTCGCTCCGACTGACTTCCGTGCCGAAACGTATACTCGGGATGGATCCCGAATGAGGAAAGCGTATTTGTAGCCTTCTGGGTAGAATTTGGGGTCGATCGGAAGTACTCCCATTTCTTTGATGAGGACGTACTTGCTATTGGCACTTTCCGAATCTTCCTTGATAGTCTGGTATCTGGAATGATTAAACGCACCAAAAAGAGAAATAAATAAGAATTGTAATAGTAGTGGCCATGGGTGTCAATCCCGGGGGGGATGGGGGGGGGGGGATATATCCCCCCGAATATTTCAGGTGGGGGGGGGGGGATGGCCTGTACAATCATCCCCCCCAATAATTCACCATCAAAAAAAAAAACAAGAGAAAAAATTAATGATGAGAGCCCGATGAGAGTAGTTAATGGTTAATAATCGCAAGATGACCATCAATATACACATTTTGCTATCTCATTTTCATAATACATACATAATTATATACCAAGTAAATGAGACAACCGTATATAAGACAAGAATAAATTGAATTCTCGCTCATACGGCTTCATCAGGATTATTGATGAATTTATTCAATTTGTTCAATCAACAGCATCATAGCAATGCAGTGCGCCAAATGCAAAGACGCAGCGTTAAACAGCAACGAGCTAAATGTTAAGCGCGTAGCGCAAAAGTAGCAATCTGCAATGCACATCAGACAATCCTGGACAGTGTAAACATAGATGAACTCTGTGACGAGTTCGTGATGAGATCGGAGACAAGGAGAAAGCTTCCGCGCTTTGCGCGGGAGCGGGGAAACTGAATTCAGACAAGGCTTTAGAGTCGAGAACGGTACAACAAATCGTCTTCTTTCTCTAATAATTTAAAGAAACATCAACGCTTCCGCGCTTCGCGGGGGGGAGAACTGAATTCAGACAAGGATTAAGAGTCGAGAATGGTACAACGAATCGTTTTCTTTCTTTAATAATCGAATGAAACGTCAAAGCTTCCGCGCTTTGCGCGGGAGGGGGGGGGGAGGAACTGAATTCAGACAAGGATTAAGAGTCGAGAATGGTACATCGAATCGTCTTCTTTCTTTAATAATCTAATAAAACGTCAGAGCTTCCGCGCTTCGCACGGAGGAAGGGGGAACTTGATTCAAACATTAAGGATTAAGAGTCGAGAATGGTACATCGAATCGTCTTCTTTCTTTAATAATCTAATGAAACGTCAGAGCTTCCGCGCTGCGCGCGGAGGGAAGGGGAACTTGATTCAAACATTAAGGATTAAGAGTCGAGAATGGTACATCGAATCGTCTTCTCTCTTTAACAATCTAATGAAACGTCAGAGCTATCGCGCTACGCACGGAGGAAGGGGAACGTGATTCAAACATTAAGGATTAAGAGTCGAGAATGGTACATCGAATCGTCTTCTTTCTTTAATAATCTAATGAAACGTCAGAGCTTCCGCGCTGCGCGCGGAGGAAGGGGAACTTGATTCAAACATTAAGGATTAAGAGTCGAGAATGGTACATCGAATCGTCTTCTCTCTTTAACAATCTAATGAAACGTCAGAGCTATCGCGCTACGCACGGAGGAAGGGGGAACGTGATTCAAACATTAAGGATTAAGAGTCGAGAATGGTACATCGAATCGTCTTCTTTCTTTAAAAATCTAATGAAACGTCAGAGCTTCCGCGCTGCGCGCGGAGGGAGGGAAACTTGATTCAAACAAGGATTACGAGTCGAGAACGGTCCAACGAATCGTCTTCTTTCTCTAGTAATTTAATGAAACGTCAAAGCTTCCGAGCTTCGCGGGGGAAGGGGGAAACTCCCCCTCCCTGCACCCAAAAATATAGGGAGCGCGCTTCGCGTGCTCACTACCGCGTCCCTAAAATGAAATCATGGCTACGCGCTGTGGGAGGGGGTGCAACCTGCCACACGCTTCTACCTCTTGGTTGCTTTGATCCATTGCCGAAAATATTTTGGCACCTATCATCCCCCCCAACAACGGATACAAATCGACACCCTTGGTAGTGGCTTCTTATAAAACGCACATGTTCGTGACGCCGTGGCGCTCCTCAGCGCTCCAACATTATTACGAGGTGATGGCTGGCGGCCAAATAAGTAGCGCTCTGGGATATCGGGTATCCATTTACACCTGGGTGGAGAGTGGCAAAAGTGGATTAATGTCTTGCTAAAGGACGTTAGAGCCGGGCTAGGATTTGAACCCGTAGCTCTTGGATGGAGATTCAGTTAATGAACCACTATAATCATGATCACGACATGCTTCAGGAAAATTCTAAATAACGCTCTAAAAAATTCCAGATTATCTAATACGTAAATAAATGTTGTTCTAGATAATCAAGTTCTCTCATTTTTCGCAGGAAGAACAATATACTACATGTGCTTCCAATGATAAATTGACTTTTGTTCGAGATTTATCAAATAGAAAGCTTCAAGCATTAATAAAATATTATTTTTGGAAGAAAAGGCCATCTTTGCGTAATGGGAATATCGATGATCAAGCTATGATAGAGTCATCTTAGAATACCAGATATTGCGCCCTAATTTTCTGTCCTCTCTTGTATTTGTCTTTACCCCTTTATTGATAAAAAGGAAATAAAAATTGAGGAGAACACACTGGTGGCATTTTATTTTATTATCTTATTATGCTAACATTCTTCATTATATATCGCATATGAAGATTCTATGTCTCTGATTGGTCAATGGCTGTATATAGGCATACAATTAGCTAAGTGACTGCTGGGCAGTGCAGCGAAATAGTTTGACCGGGCATAGTTCTATTTGCGCGTACAAGGCGAGGACGCAATGATTGCGCGTTTGGTTAAAATGGATACACACAGTGTTAAATGGACAAAGCTCTTAAACGGGTAAAATTCCCTTGAATCAAAATACATTTTTACATGCCTTTTATGTTAAAATATCTCTTTTTTAAAATAGACACAAGGATGAGGTATATACCGTGTGAGTCAAAAAAAAAGTTTACACCTAGAAAATTGGTATTTATTTTTAAAATCATTTATGAACAGTAAATATTATTCATCTTATGAAAGAGTGTTTTATCCAAAATCATTTTGCGCCAAAGTGATGCCTACAGCAGGTATTATTTTGGAATTAGCGGAGTGAGAGAATGAATTAAATGTATCAAACGAAATGCATTGCATATGGTTTTTTGCAGAAGCAAAGTCACACACACACACACACACACACACACGCGCGCGCGCGCACAAAATGTTCGTTGATATTTGATATTCGGTATTTGATATGTGTAGCATGAATAATTTTGTTAGGGATGTTATTTGGATCTGCAAAGACCGAATTAATACCCAAATCCCCAATTGTTTTATTCAAACATCAAATAAGCAACTTTGGCGCACGTCGAATTTTGCACTCTCGCAAACAATGCCTCCTGTTCCTCCAAGCGTGAACACATACCACACAAAACTGATACAAAATGATTTGGGATAAAACACTCTTTTATGGGCGGCTAAGAGGGCCAAAATGAATAAAGGAAAATAAACAGACAATGATAGAAATAAACAAAGATTCAGAAATAGACATGAAGATAATATAATTTTGCGTTTTTGATCATATATTTGTATTTGATAGTATAATCTTAGGAACGGGCATATCTTTTTAAATTTGTTTATAGTAGACTTAATTTCAGTCGTTATCTACCTTTCTAAACTTCTGTTCTGTGGTTGTCTCCGAATCTTTCTTCAATTCTGTGGTCGTCCTTATATCTGCAGTTATCTTTAATTCTGTGGTTATCTTTATTTCTGCAGATATCTATATCTCCGAAACTTTCTTTATAATTCTGTTGTTGTCCTTATTTCTGCAGTCATCTTTAATTTTGTGGTTTTGTCTTTATTTCTGCATTTATCTTTATTTCTGCAGTTATCTTTAAATCTGTGGTTTTGTCTTTATTTCTGCTTTTATCTTTAATTCTGAGATTGTCTTTATTTCTGCAGACATCTTTGTGTCCGAAGCTTTTTTTATGATTCGGAGGTTGTCCTTATTTTTGCATTTATCTTTAATTCTGAAGTTATTCCTGTGTTATATATATTTCGAAAGTTGATTTATTTTTGTAATGAGCTTAAATAGTGAGGTTGTCTCATTTTTGCATTATCTTCATGTCTATTTCTGAATCTTTGTTTATTTCTATAATTGTTTGTTTATTTTTCTTTATTCATTTTGGCCCTTTAAGCCGCCCATACTCTTTCATAAGATGTATACTAATTTGCTGTTCATAGATGATTTCTAAAATAATTAGCAATTTTCTAGGTGTAAACTTTTTTTTGACTCACACTGTATAACAGAAATACTAAAGGGGAATGGACTTGATTAACTGGGTAAGCGAGCGCTAGCGTTCGCGAAACAGACCGAAGTTCTCCGCACGCTTCGGTTTCGCGTATGTTGCACGCACTTACTGCGCAGTCGTGTCGTCCGTAGTCGTATTGTCAGGCCACGGAAAAGACACGTAATCTCGTTATACCACAGCCCCTTTAATTGTTTTTTTGTTCATGTCATGGTTAACAGTATAGCTCCTCGGTGATCTCGAGACTGCACTTTGCCCCTCGAGTTCGTCTCGGGTCACAGTACAGTTCGATATAACATTGGGGAATAATTTTAGGCATGGCGCTCAAAGTAGTCAATATTTGTATATTACAATGGAAGTATTTCTTTTCTTAACCGTATATTACTGAACGAACACAGTGGGCTTCACTAAACTCACGGTTCGTTTGCTAATTATATTTAAAAAATATATTAATCTTTCTACATTCTCATATGATTGTACTCGGGATCGACTAGTCCATATGATATAAGCCGATATTTTATACCAATCTTACACATTTTGCGCAATTATTGATAGTGTTATGAATATCAATGATAAAAATCGTTCATCTATAAAACTTGCCCCAACAGAAACATCATTCCTAATAGAAACTAATAATTCGATTTGTTAGCACATTTAATTGAACAAATTCAAAAGTCTACGTGCATGCCCTTTTAATTCTAAATGCAAAGAGTAAGAACAACATTAGTTCACTCTATTGCTTTTTATTTTATTGTTACTCATTAATGAAGGTTTAGGTTAGTCAACGTATCAAATAAAATATATATTTGATTTTTATCATACTTGGTACTTAGTAGGATTTCTCCAAAAGATGCCGCTAGGGTGTTTAAATACCACAGCAATGACAAAAGCATATGTATAATAAATTCAAAACCTATATAATGTGTATAAAAAAGAACGAACAAAACTAAACCACAGGGAAATAGAAAAAAGAAAGAAAAAATATCGGTACAGGGGTCAGTAGCCCCGATCATTAGCAATGCTTTTAGGTTTAATACACAATTGTACTAAAAATAAAATATTGCTAATGAAAAGCTATCGAATGAAGAGTGTTTGTAATCAATATTAAAGCAGCAGAAGTTAAAGGCATAAATCCCACTAGATAACAAAGAAGGAGAGACACTCACGACATCTTTCTCGGAAACAATTTGGTGCCAACGTTTTTTCTCAAATAATTCATTCGCCTCCTCGTACACCGCTTCGTTCCCGACTAGACCATCCGGCAGCTCCCGACCTGTCGAGGTTGTGTAGTTCCCCCTGCATAACGAGGCGTGCGCGTAGATATCCATACGGACCTCGATCCCGTCAATGGCACTCAGACATTTTGCCAGTAATGTGGAGGTTGACCGAGGTATGCACCAGAGCAGGCGCGTACGCAGGGGGGGGGGGGGGGGGGGGGGTGGGGGGGGGGGGGTTTGGGGGTTTAACCCCCCCTTTGGTATTTTTATGTGTATAAACCCCCCCCCCCAAACCCCCCTAAAACCCCCCCCCCCCCCTTTTGGATTTTTTTTTTATTTTTTTTAATTTTTTTAATTTTTATTATTAACAAAAAAAACAAAAAAAAAAAAAAAATTATCCCCATGACTGACCAAAAACAGGTGACCCTACCCCCCCCCCAACGGAGCAAAATGTCAAATTTTCAAATTTCGAGGTAAAAAAAAAGGTTGTCCTCTTACCCCCCCCCCCCCCCCCCCCCCCGCTTATTCAGCGGTCAGCTGAGTCGTTGCGATTTTTTTGGGAACAAAAAAAAAAAAAAAATGTGTCCTCTTACCCCCCCCCCCCCCCCGCTTATTCAGCGGTGGGCTGAGTCGTTACGAAATTTTCGGCCCGATTTATAAATGTTAAAACCCCCCCCTTGAAAAAATCCTGCGTACGCGCCTGCACCAGAGTGCCACTCGACCGGGCTTGGTGTTCGTCGCTGTCGCTCCGTGGTCGGCCATCGTGAAATCAAGAGAAGAAATAAGTGGTTTCGTATATAACCAGCACTGCTTTCGAAAAGAGATGACAATTACATTTATAGATTACACAATTGCTGTCTCACGAAACAAGGCGTGCAAACACAATGTTATAATCAGCAATGACAATACAGTGCGCCAACTACGGAGATGTCTCTGCAGGCGCGGATCCAGGATTTCTTGGGGGGGGGGGGAGTAGGGGGAGTGAGCACTATTTTTTTGGGGGGCCCGCAGAAATTTGAAAAATTTGAAAAGCGCCAGGGGGGCCCATCTCCAAAAAAAGGTAAAATGTACGTTTTTACACGTTTTTTTACCAGGGGGGGGGGGGGGGGGAGGTCCGGGCCCCCGGCCCCCCCTGGATCCGCCACTGTTTCTCTGATCTCTTCCGAAACCATTTCACAAAGAGCTTACTTGCTAGACTTGCTAGATCTCGTGAAATCGATACTTTCGGCGAGAAGAGATGCAATAAAACCTTGTATTATTTAACCAGTAATTATTACTCTTTAAAAAATACGAGGTTTTATTGCGACTTTACGGCTACGTCTTGGCTTCTCTTCTCGCCGAAAGTATCGATTCCACGAGATCTAGCAAGTCATAGCAAGTAGGCTCTTTGTAAAATGGTTTCGGAAGAGATCAGAGACATCTCCGTAGTTGGCGCACTGTATCGTCGTTGGTTTGGAGAAACGGGCGTCTGATTATAACATTGTTTGTATTGTTTTATTGCAATGACGACCTTCGTCATTGCCTTGTTTTCGTTCACATTCTGCCCCATTAATATACTTATCCTTATCCTTATCCTTATCGTCCGGAAATCCCATTTGTTTTGCACGTAGTGCTTGTTATTCCTAGTTAGGTACTTTCCTCAAGTCCTTTTCCTTTCAAATTTCGTAGGCGTCATCTCTGATATCTCAACAAGGTCACCTACTTTTTCGATTTTCGAAATCAGTCATGCATAACCATCCAGGCGCCATTTTGTCCGTTTCTGGTCCATTTTAAGGCCTTTCTTCATTCCTTCATATCTCCACTATCCTAGATTCTACAAACTTCTAAGAAATGCCTTTAGATAGTCTAAGACATGTTCTTTCCTCTGCGACGTATAACTTGACCTTCAAAATGCCATCTTCATAGTCAAAATTCAAATCTGAAACCGACTCCGTCAACAATCTCTCAAATTCTTGAAAAATAGACCCCTACAAATCTAAAAATTGCAATAACTTTCTTTAACCAATTCCGTTCGGTCTCATCTTCTCGCAGTATCTTTATTTCATAATTGCACATAGCCATGCCAATTTTTAAGCTCCAATGGCTATGCAAAACATAAATAGCGCCCTCTAAAGTTCTGGGAATTGGCTTTCTTTCTGTGGCCGTATCTCCATCATGGCTTGGCAGACCCGTACCCTTTTTTGGATTTAGATACTTGAACATATGCCCTTTCCAGCCATACACAAAATTATATACCCTAACACTGACCGACTTTGCGAAAAATGCCCTCCAAATTCGCCATTTTCAAGAAAATTGAGAAATAACTTCAACTTGCAAGTAATCGCCAAAAATGATGAATTTACTATGCATTACGTAATAGCGCGTTTAATGCTTGCAATACATTGCGCGAAGATAACAATAGTGTCAAACTGACCGCAATAAAGTGCCCTTTCGAATGATACCAAGTGTAGTATAAGTTCACACAGAAAATTGTGAATAAATCGCATTTAAACAAAGGTCACTACACGAATTCCGCCGAGTTTCCGCCCGAATCTATCACGTATCGGCTTTGACGTCATTTTTTCAGACTGCTTTTCGCCCCTTAAACGTCCTTTTTTTTCCTTGAAAATTTCCAGTGACATGCCGAGTTGCAATACGCAGGGCACCTCATGGCCGGATTTTTAAAATTAGTCAATGGGGCCATTTAAGACGCCATTTTGTCCTATATATCTATTTTACATCACGTGTTTCGATAGGATTATCATAGAAAAAAAGAGAGTTGTTTACAATAACAACCATGAAATTCTCTTTCTAATGATACCAAATACGGCCCATAAAGAGACGTAAAGAGAGAGAGAAAAAACAATTTAACTCCGGTCATAATACAGATCCTGTACGTTTTCCGCCCATGCATTACACGCATTGTCTATGGGGCATATCGGGTTCACGCTTTTGGCCCCCAGAACGATCTTGATTGCAATGATGAACATGCACCAAATCCCATCGGTTTTTGCACGCAGTGCTTGCGAGCCCTTTCTAGGTTCTTTCAAGCTTCGTAGGCATAGTCACTACCATCCCATCAAGGTCACTGTTGAGGCCTTTCTTTCGCCCTACCTATCTCCAATATCACAGAAGCTACAGACTTCGTACAAATTGCTCTGGATAGTCCGAGAGAAGCTCTTTCGTTTGACACGTAGAAACATGGCGTCATTGCACGCACATCGTTGTGACACGATTGCATTTCTAGTTATAACTGCAGTTATATCAATGAATCAGGAAATACAAAGATTGGAATTAGTTGAAGGGGACAAGAGATATAAATACTTACATACATCATGTTGATTATAACATACAACTGCTTGTCAAATGTTATTGGGAATAATTCATTTCATGACCACTGAATCACTTGTAGACGTTAAATGGATACCCCTGGGTATTTTCATTTGATTTTGTCTAAATATTTGAATTAACAATTTTAAAACAAATTTTTCTAATACAGTTACTACAGTTATCGCGATAAAAGTTATTTTGATGTTGATGTGGGTCTAAAAACTAGAGAATATACCTCCAACTATGGCTGGCCTTCCGTGCCAGATTACCCATTGAGATTGCGGACTTTACTGTTTCCAAAAATACCGCTGTAGCAACACTTCATTAAAGGTACTATGTCCCATTTGCAGGCCAAAAAAAATGAAAAAGTTAAATTCCAACTGCATTTGAAAGATAATACTAATTTAGAACTTCCCTAAAAAAGGTGGGGCTTGAAAATGTCTTCAAGTGGGAAAATAACGACTATTAGTTGTCAAATCGACTTTAGGGCTATAGAGCCCAAAAGTAATAGTCTTGATTTTCAGACAATTGTACCGAATGGTCATACGTTTTATGCTGCGCAAAGATTCAATCAGTTTAATCTTGGCCATCACAAGAAGTGGGTTATTGATGTAGACAAATGCTCATGTACCCTGTCTGACAGTGAAGTCTAGCAAGTAAACAGGTTTCCTTGCATAATTTGAATATGAGGACACTGCTAACGTTTAAATTTCACAGATAGGACATACATGACATATTCATAATTCCTGCAAAGTTCTACAGCATTTGAGGTTGGCTGCAAAAGGGACATAGTAACTTTAAATATATTTTGATTTGATACTTTCCAACAAATATTGAGTTTTCGAGTCCACTTATGGTTAAAATGTAATTTTCACTTTGAATGATAAGATATTTAGTTATAATGGAATGATGATAATGATTATCATGGAATAGTTTCTTCTACTAAGGTATCCTCTCGCAGCTCACAAAATGATTGAATATATAATTATCTTGTTTGTCTTTTCCCGGTTAAAATCTCGGATTTTTCAAGCCATTAACACCCCCCCCCCCCAAAAAAAAAAAAAACCCCCAGAGATTGTTTGATTGACCTTTGAACGGCCAGGGAAGTGGGACAAAAAAAAATCCGAAGATCGAGAACCCCTCCTCCGCCCCCACACCTTACCACACAACACACACACACACGCGCGCACACACACGCTCACAAACGCATACACACATTTTTACCCTGGCTCTCTCTTTTTCTCTCTCTATCTCTCTCACTCGCTCTTCCACAAACAAACACTATTTTACCCCCTTTCTCACTCTCACACACGTTGACCCTCCCTCTCTCTCTCTCAGACACACACACACACACACACACACACACACAACAACAAAAACGGTTTGGGAAAATCGAATTCCCTTTTTATATGTACAAAAACATTAAGATAATATTTGTATTATATCAAATGCAAAGTGTTTCCAAACAGTTTTTTAAAATACTATGGCAGTGGTGGGATTCGAACCCACGCCATCGAAATGACTGGTGCCTAAAACCAGCGCCTTAGACCGCTCGGCCACGCTACCTCGAAGTCCACATTTAGAAATGATTTTATTCTGGTTCCTTTGTTATGTCATGTTGCAATGTTCATTTTGTTATTGTGACACAGTAATATTGAATCAAAGGAATCTTAATCTTTATAAGAGTAAAGTACAGTAAGCGAGGGTATAAAAGGGAAGAAGTGAAGATCGAGCAAATTAAGTATTAGTACTACGAACTAACCTATAGGTGATAACCTCTCACATTAACCACTTTTTTCACAAAACAAAAATCACAATACTTCTTTGATAAAAATGTAAACTTATATTTTCAAATAAATACATTACCAATAAGAGATAACAAGAAACAGACGTTACATCAGGTAAATTACTTATAACAAGTAGACCTACATGTATAACACACCAACAAATGTTTTGGAACAATCGTATTCCCTTTTTACTTTATCAAAAACCATAATTAAATTTCTGGATTATATCAAATGCGTATTGTTTTCAAATTAAAAAAAAAAATATAATGGCAGCGGTGGGATTCGAACCCACGCCATCGAAATGACTGGTGCCTTAAACCAGCGCCTTAGACCGCTCGGCCACGCTACCTCGATGTCCATATTTACAAGTGATCTCATTCTGGTTTCACTGTTATGTTCATGTTGTTATTGTGACACAGTAATATTGAAACGAAGGAAGCTTAATCTTTAGAAGAGAAAAGTACAGTAAGTGAGGGTATAAAGGGGAAGAAGTGAAAATCGAGCAAATTAATTATTAGTATTACGAATTAACCTATGGATGATAACTTCTCATATTGAAGCCTTATTGTACAGAACAAAAATAAAAAATATATCTTTGATAGAAAAGTAAACTTCAAAAAAATTAATTACCAACAAGAGATAAAAGGTCCGAAGTAACATCAGGTACATCACTCATAAAAAGTTTACCTACATGTTTAACACACACACACACACACACACACACGCACCCACGCATACAGGTAAAACGTGCCAACTGGGGATATTAATCTTAACTATCTTTAACTATGACATTGGGGATATTGGAATTTGAGGTGTTTTTATAAAGATTCTTTTTCTTTGACAAAATGTAATTCCATTAATTTATCTGGCAGCCAGATAAGTAAATAAAATAACATGTTCTCAAAGAATAACAAGAATTTAGCCTCCTGTTTTTATGTAAGAGCTTATTAGGCGCTGTTTATTTATCAGAATTGTTTATACAAGGCATGTGCTAAGCAGGCTATGTTGTCAGATAGCCACGTGTTGACTGCTCTGTGCGCGGCTGCCGGGTTTCATAATTTTCATTTTTCGAGTCAAATTGCAATATGCGCTACGCAAAAACTGAATATCTACATGAATATCTTTATTACTATCACTACAATACTAATCTACACTGCATTATATTGTGTGTATCGACACAAATCAAATCACAGCGCATGTTTCCATATAAAGGCTTTACAATTATAAATGTATATACAGTGCGTCCCAGAAAAAACGAAACCGAGAAGTATCGATGTTTTATCATAACTTAATCACAACCATAATTAATGAATGATACATATTTGGAAAGCTTAGAGTCTCCTCTTTCAGTTGATGCTACTCACGTGATGCATATTTCACGCATGAGTGATTAAAAGCAATTTGAAGGAAGGAAACCAAAAAGTAATTTGGCGGGCGGTATCTGAATTTCAAAGAAAAATTCATATTTCTAGAAAGTTCATTTTCTGCTCTTTCATATGATACCTCAATCAAGAAAAATGAGCAAGGAATAACAAAGTTCTGTTTGTTTAAAGTAGCCCTTACCTTTTCATAATTTTTACAAACGAATTCGTTTTCACTGGGTGCCTGCCGTAGCGAAAAAGCAGATTTGACAAAAGACTTAACTCCGTTTCGTTGACAATCAGCCATGCATGAAGACTCTCGTCTACGGCTGATTGTCAACGAAACGGAGTTAAGTCTTTAGTTAATTTCGTTTATTGATACGGCAGGCAGACAGTGATAACGAATTCGTTTAATAAAATTATGGAAATGCAAGCACTACTTTAAACAAACAGAACTTTGTCATTCCTCGCTCATTTTTCCTGATTGAGGTGTCATATGAAAGGGCAGAAACTGGACTTTTTAGAAATGCGAATTTTTCTTCGAAATTCAGATACCGCCCGCCAAATGTCTTTTTGGTTTCCTTCCTTCAAATTGCTTTTAATCACTCATGCGTGAAATATGCATTATCTGAGTAGCATCACATGAAAGAGGAGACTCTAAGCTTTCCAAATATGTAACATTCATTAATTATAGTTGTGATTAAGTTATGATAGAACATCGATACTTCTCTGTTTCGTTTTTTCTGGGACGCACTGTATAGGACAATGGTTTCAAGTCAAACATCATTATTTCAATAAATCATTGATTATTTAATGAAAGCATTCTCTTGTTTTATGAAGTCGTTATTTCTATCTATCTTCTTATATTCTAAATTTTTCTTATCGCGTAGACCTCTAAGCTCCTAGGCATAGTTAAAGTAGAGAAATATTTGAAGCTCAACAGCAATTGATACAAATATATTTTCGTTCTCAAGTCAAAAATGAAAAGGAGGACATTGGTAAACCTGAAGACTGTAAAAATGTATGCTTTGTGTTTTCTAATTACATAGTTTAAAACGATATTCTTGGCCGTTTAATCGACAAAACCAGCCACTATTTCACTAGCTTTTCCAATTTCAAACTAACATGGTGAATTTCTATTCAACACAATGTGTACTACTGCTCTGAACAGTGGCGTAGACAGGTTCGTACACCTGGGGGGGATGACCCAGGGGCGGATCTAGCTTTTTGCTAAGGGGGGGGGTTGACCAAAATAATGACGATGCGGAGCATCGTCCACGAGCCGCGAAGCGGCGAGCCGATTTTTTTGGGGTGTTTATTTGAACCCCGTAAGTGATGTTTTCCTGGCATCTATTAACACAATGGAGACCATAAAAAGCAGTGCATGATAACGTCTTTTTAAATCAAGTAACAGTTAAATACACAGTTATATCCAGAGTTATCATGTGTTTGGTTAAGTTACCAGATGAGTTTAATATCTTCTCACAATATTTGCACTTGAAAGGGTTTCTCTCCAGCGTGCGTTCTTTTTTCTTTCTTTTTTTCTTTTTGTCTTTCTTTTTTTTCCCTTTTTTTTTCTTTGTTTGTTTTTTGGGGCCGCCCAAGGGGGGGGGGGGGGTTTAAACCCCCTAACCCCCCCCCGTAGATCCGCGCCTGTTTAATCTTGTGGTTATCTTGTGGTTTCCAAACCACAGATAACCACAAAATACTTGTAAGATTTTCTTTTTTTTACCGTCTGAATTGGCTTTCACCGTGTGAATGCGGCTAATAACAATAAACACAATTACAATAATGATGAGGATTATTATTATCATCATCATAATTATTATTATTATTAATATTATAATTGTTATCATTATTATTATTACTATTATTATCATCATTATGACTTATTAAGTAAGCAAATATCATTCCCAAAAACCTGGGGGGGATGATTGTACATGCCACCCCCCACCTTGTGAGGTGGGGGGGGGGGGATGCATCCCCCTCATCCCCCCCGTTGTATACGCCCCTGGCTCTGAACATGATGAAGAAAGATATCAATTCAATACTTACAAATAATACATTTTTCACATTATTCTAGATTTACATTGAACTTTAGTTCAGTTCAGTTCAGTTCATTTATTTCAATCATAAAACCATAACATAATATATATACAAAAGTATTTTTTTTTCTCTTATCCTCAAGCGAGGTTTTTATTTCCATAATATAATACATTTGTACATTAATAACTCAATAATTGAGTGAAACATAACATAGGTTAAAGATTAAAGTACGTTCAACAATTCTTCCAGCTTAGTATTATTTTCTTTGCTAACACATTCATATCTTAAAAATAATCTTAGCAACGACTTGAATTAAAAAAACAAAGTATGTGGGTAGTAAACAGAACCATTAACAATCTTTTTAACGTAACATTTATAAATTGCAAATTGCGCATAATTTAAAATAATATTCAGAAGTGAATATTTCTTGTTTCCAATATCCTTTCCTACAACTATTATCTTCTGGTCTATTTGTATTTCTATTTGGAATAGATTAAATATCAAATTACATATTATTTTCCAAAACATAGTCACATCCTTGCAATATAACATAAAATGAAAAGTTGAGTCAACTTTTCCACAAGAGTTGCATAAATTATTATTAACAATTTGCCATTTATATAAGTTTTCTGTTGAGGCAATAAACCTATAAATCATCTTGAAATTAAATTGTTTAACTTTATTATTACGAATTTGCTTTAATTTAAATAAAAATACATCCTTCCAAACAAATTCATTATCCAAATCTAAAAAGAAATTCCAAAAGTAAATGATATTTGGTTCTTTTGACTTATTACGTAATAACAAACGATAGTAATCTTTAACTTTCATAACAAAAACATTCACTTTATCCCCTGTTTCTATTTCTATCATATTCGAAATATCACATTCTTGTTCAAATTCATAACTTAATCTATCCAACCAACACTTCGGAAATGCTTTCTTTAATTTTGTATATTTAAAATCAAATAAGAGCTGTTGGGCTTTCACTTTTGTATTTAGTATTGTAGAATCATTCCAAATACCATTTGTAATCAAATTATGAATTTTCAATAAACCGGCCTCTTGCCATTCTCGATAAAACAGTATTTTGTTCTGAAAGGTAATGTTACTATTTTTCCAAATAATTTCATTTGGAATATTTCTATACAAAAGTAACATGAAACAATCATAATCTTACAATTCTGGAATTAAGAAATTGGAGACTAAAAAGGAAGTTTGAAAAACTTGTAAGTATAATAGTCCCCTGACATAAATAATAAATAACGAGATTACATGGTTGTACACGTTACTACAACAATAACAATATATAAATAAGATACTACACATTATAGATACACACTGATGAAAACACGCACACCATACACACACACACACACACACGCACGCGCGCACACACACGCACTCACACAAACACACACACACGCACGCGCGCTCACACACACACACACACACACACACACAGCAAGGTAGAACAAGTTAAAAGAAAGAGTTAAGGGAAATAAGAAGAGACCAACTGTCTCTTCAATAGAACTTTAAATGATGATATAGTTGTGCATAATGTTAGCTTATCAGTTAAATCATTCCAAATACGGGGACCATTATGTCTAAAAGAGTAAAGCATTAACTGGGTAGAGACCTTTGGATAATGATATTTGATACAGGAACGAGTATTATATGAATGAACAGATTTATTAAGGATAAACATTTGACAAAATCTTTTAGGTACATAATTATTATAAACATTATACATCATAATAGCACTTTGAATTTTATGTATATCATAAATATTGAGTGTCCTTAGGCGAAAAAAACAGGGGAAGTGAATGAGCTTGATAATGGGAGTTTGTACATATTCTTAAAGCTTTCTTTTGGAGTTTATGGAGATGTTCTAGTTTAGTTGTTCCCACACCGGCCCAGGTGATATTACAGTAAGTAAGGCAAAATTAAACAATTATATAACATAAACAATACTTTTTTAGGCAAAAATACACGTAATTTACAAAGAACACCAATGTTTTTAGATATTTTGTTAGTTATATACAATCGACGATCCTGAAAAGATAAAGTATCATCCAAAAGGATACCAAGAAATTTAACAGAAGAGCACACGTTCAAATTTATATTGTTTATAAATATTTGTACATCATTAATATTGCAAGGATTAGTTTTATTATGAAAATAAAGTACACTTGTTTTGTCATAATTCATAATCAATTCTTTAAAGAGCACATGTTCTGTAACAACATATTGACGAGTCACTTCGTATCAATTCAATGTTTTCTATAAACATTACAAACTTACCTTTACAATATTTTTAAAATTTACAAAATGTCCAATAAACACTAAGCTTTGCCTTTACTATTAACATGATCATTGTGCTATTCACTATATATACACAATTGCTAAGAATGTACAGTTCTCCTTGGTTATAATGTATCACATTGTATACATAGTCAATTCCGTTACCGACGTTGTTTGGTATTATTATTCGAAGATGAGGGCGATAGTGCCTCCTGAGCGTTCTTAATAAATGATGTGTTATAATAATACAGAAGAGGTCAAATACATGGGGTGGATGAGGAAGAGAGAGAAAAAAAAAGAGGAGAATTGAGAGAGAGAGAGAGAGAGAGAGAGAGAGAAAGAGAGAGAGGAGAAGAAGATGAGAATATAAAGAAACAGAGAAAGAGAGAGAGAGAGAGAGAGAGAAAGAAAGAGAGGGGGTTTAACCCTCTGAACAATTGCTTGGAAAAGGACCATTCCAGAAATCGACTTTCAGATCGACATTCAGCTTTGACCATGAAGACTGAAGAGTCAGATAGGGTCCAATCAAAGCAAAGACAAGTGTCCATTTGAGCTCTCGACTTCCAATATGATCGATGTTTGCTGTATGTAGCTGAACAGCCACCCAGAAAGGGCGATGTTGGTAGGACTGAATCCTTTCAAGAGCGTGGGAGAACCTCTGCCATAGGTATTCAAGATTGATGCCACCGAGCGATATACAAGGGAAAGCAATGAACATGATCTTCTCTGACCAGATGATAATGTCTAGATACAGCTTAGCCTGCTTGTTAGAGGTATCCTGAAGGGTCTGTCCAGAGATCACATAGTCCCAGGAGAGTCGCGTCAGGAGACCCCAAGAAGTCGTTATCATGGTAATAGCCATCCAGACACCCATCAGCTCTCGTAGAATGAGGTAGTCATGGTGTACGCGTCGTATCTCGCAACGCGCTGCGTCAACATCTCCTGTCAATGATGCGCGTTGTACATTGTTCACCACGCGATTGAGGTCGTGATGAAGCGACGCGCGCTCGATGTATATTAGATACCAGAAGAGACCGTATGCTACCAGTCCCCATGCCGAGGAAATGTCACTGAATAGAAAGTAATTTAGATGGCATTCATGACGGATGACCGCCCATGTTATTGCTCTTAAGATGGCCTGAGCCAACGGCCAACTGATGAACATCAACATGAATAACGGCTTCAAGAGATGGCGATTCCTGGGAGAGCGTAGGACACGGACTCTCCGTAGCACATAGGCCATGTCAAGAGGACAGATGTGCATTGCATCAAGACCTGGTAGGAGCGCTGAGAGACGAATCATCAAGGCATATAATGGACCGAAGAGAATTTGAAGAGTAAAGGTGACGTAGGAGATCATGTAGAGCATTTCGCTGGATAACCCCCAGAAGTTGTATAAATACGTGCCACCATCAACCAAGAGAAGCATGGTCAGGGTAGAAAGGTAGAGAAGAGAAGCTAATTCAAGGAGAACATTCCGCCAGCCCCCTGTAAAGAAAATGTTCAAACATAGAATGATGAAGCCTATAACGTTGTTGTAGGCCTATAGGCATTGGTCATGGAATTAATTACCGATCCAATAAGGAAACTTTGTGCTTTTCTGCTTAAAATAGAATGAAATGACTCTTATGGATGGGCACCAACTAAAGACTTTTTGTTTTGGTATGACCATGTGTAAGCTTTATAAGTATGAAATAAAAACTTTATATGCTTACAATGGATTTTAAAAGAAAAAGGGGATAAGAGAATTGAATAAATAGACTTATGTGATAAATTGAATAAATTAATAAAAATGAATAAAAAAAAGAAAAGAACATGACCCCCTCCAATCACTCGCTAAACATTGACTTTGAAGACCCGTATGTTACTCATCGCCTCCCCCTCCCCCATGAGAACAGTGCCCCCACCAAATTACCTTGACAATGCAAAGACACATGGTTGTTATATTTAAAAGTCAATTAATAAGTTGATGAAAGTTTGATTACAGATTGAAGGGCAATTCCAATTGCGACATAGGTCTACACGAATATCTATTTCATCCAAAATTAGACATTGTTTTTGTGTGACACTTAAATAAACGGAAGTGATACCAATAAAAACAATACTCAATTGTCATCTTCATATACTTAATGTTAGATGCTGCTTGTAAGTGTCGGCTTGCATGGTGATGTAGATATACAGTAGGTTTGCGGTTGCACCATGTGTGTGAGAGAGAGAGAGGTTTGAGGAGTCCTGAACAGGACTCTGACTCGGTAATCTTTCTTGGAGGAGTGTAGTCCTGAAAAGGACTGTTTGTTATCTTTCTTGGCATATAGTTCTCAGGAGAAATATAGCGCTTGGAGAGGATGAGTGGCTCGACGTTTCGAACAGGTTGACTATCCGTCGACTATCCGTTGACTATCCTGACGACGGATAGTCAACCTGTTCGAAACGTCGAGCCACTCATCCTCTCCAAGCGCTATATTTCTCCTGAGAACTATATGCCAAGAAAGATAACAAACAGTCCTTTTCAGGACTACACTCCTCCAAGAAAGATTACCGAGTCAGAGTCCTGTTCAGGACTCCTCAAACCTCTCTCTCTCTCACACACATGGTGCAACCGCAAACCTACTGTATACTTAATGTTGTTTTTTTGCTGTTGTTAAAATAAACAAAGATCTATGGAGCACGAGACTCTTCAAACAGAATTGCCAACAAGTGGGAATGAAAGCGAAACTCAAAATAAACGTGATTGTTATGATTAATTGCTTACCTATTTTGTCGCTTAAAATAACAAACTATATTTCAGCGTTTAGACGATTATGAGTTATCTTTCCAATACTTTCGGACTACATTTGGATTGAATAGGTTACTGGATTTTAGTTTAAGAGGGAGAAGGGGGGGGGGGGGGGGGGGTAAATAGCTGAGCTGAGGAATATTACATTTCATTTGATGTGATTTATTTTATTCTGCATTCCATATGAATATAAACAATTTTCGGTAATATAACAAACATAGAGTACTAAAAGGTATTTTCTGACGGTGAATCACCGATATAACAAATCATACATTATTATTATAGAAAAAATAAGAAAGATAAATTGTCAAAGTATCATATTTCATCAAACATAATAAAAATATTCGTGGGAGAAGGACTGCCATTGAGAGCAAAATGATTGAAAATATGACAGCCCAAAACAAATCTTATGAAACGGATGAACATATTTATTAAGCAGAATGGACAAATAATTGAAAGCATTTGTAAAATATAAGGACAAATATGATGATGAAGATAATGATGATGATAATGATACTGATAATGATGATTGTAATAAAATAAATATATTCAGGGATGAAAGATATTATGACAATGCCTGAAAATTTGACACAAAATCTTTAAGGAGATATTCTGATCATAAGATACTTTTTACTTTGGCTTTAATTGAGTATAAGAAACAACACGATTTATTTTAATTCTGGGAGAGAATTCCCTAGATCTGGACCATGTGTCTTTATGTGCAATTAGTAATTTCTGGTTGAATAAGAAAGGTCGAAAGTTAAAGGAATTGCGGGTAGGGTAAGAGTGAATTGATACATTTATAGTGAAAATATTTTGAATGAAAGTGGGAGCATATTCTTCAAATATTTAAACATGAACAGTAAACTTTGTAGGGAATATATGTCAAAGACTCCTTTTTTTATTTGTTAAATAATGGACATGTGTGAGAAAAATATGAGGAAGCATCATAATATGTTATATTATACGGAATACCAATGATTGTATACAAGCGTGTTACATATACGTGTATATTTTTTCATTTTGTATAGTACACCAACATTACTAAAAATATTCGTATATTTCAGCAAATAAACCCTATTTCATGCACTGATGGATTGGGGGGGGGGGGGTCACTACCAGCCAGTTTTATGGCCCATGCCGCCTTCCTCTCACCATGACCCCTCTGAAACTCAAGTGACATACCATAAGGACAAAATAATAAAGGGTGCATGCCCTTACTCTCTTCGAAAGTTTTCTTCACTTGCTTGCTTGCTTGTCAGTAGAAGAAAAAAAAATGAATTTCGCCCCCTCTTTGAAAAAGAATTCCTTGATCCGCCCTTGATTTCATAAGGCACGGTTTCGAACGTTTGTCCCAGATGTGCACTTTTTTGAAGAATACACGCGAGGACAGGCTCTAGCATTGTTGATGTCCAGAAATTTCTTTCCTAAGGATTTTTTTGTTTTACCTATCTATAATTTTGACAGAAACATAACTACCTGAGGCCAAATGGTAATTAAATCTTCAGTAGCACACTTCATTTCATTTCATTGTTCCAGCTAATGCGTATCATCTTTATTGACGTACTTTATATCTATCACAAATATACGGATGGTATATATTCTAAATTTTCAAGACTTGATCATTATTATTGATGTAATGATACTAATAATGCGATATTTCAATAGCAATTTTGTTCAATCAATGCATCGGGAGACGTCCGCCCGTCGGCGTCATTTTTAAGCCACATGAATTTGGCATCGTGAAAATCATCCGTGCTCGTTACTTTACCGGTTTTTGTTTTGTGCTGTTGTAGTTGTTGTTGAAGTTTTGAGGATTGGAAAGAACAATTTAACAAACTTGAATGATAAAAACCTAAACAAATTTGCTATAAAAACAATTTTTGAATAGAAATCACCAAAGGATTTGTTTTCCTGTCAATTACTATGGGCCTAATTGTTACCTGATGCATTAAAGGTTAAAGATGAAAACAATGTAACATAATTATGATAAAGAATGAACCACCCAAAACTCACGTTTAGAAGTTTTCTTTTTCCCAGAAGGTTCAAACTTTAACGCAATGAAATCGATGTCACTTGGGTCTTCCACGTCCGTCTGTATTTTCGTCGTGATCGTTTCCGTGATGTCGGGTAACTCAAGTCTTCCTATGTCGACGTCCTCGTCGCGTTTCTGTCTTCCGAGGTCATCTTCTGACGATGTTAGCTCGGGATGGGAGGAGGGTTTCCACATTCCGCCTACAACGAGTGCTAGACATACAGCGATTGGCAGATCGTCATCGGCATCGTCGTCATTTCTTGAACTTTGCTTTTGTTGCTCGAAAGCAGAGTGATCAGCATCGAATGTTCCATAGTCGATCAACTGGTCGGTTTCCTTAGAATATGGATCCATGTTCGATAATTCGATTGGAGCTACAATCATAATGTGCCTTGGATGTTTCCAGACCGAGTTGACAATGCTAGAGTACCGATCAAACCGGCGATTGTAATGAGCAGATAAGGAAGTTCCATTGAAAAACTAACGCGCCTTAAAACTGCAGTTACGTGTAAGCAAAACTTTAAAACTAAGTGGAGACGAAGTGGTTTGTTTAAGTGCAAATGTTTTATATTAAAAAAGCCGAAACTGTTCTCAGCTCAAAATAGAATTTTATAAAACAAGGATGTTAACCTATAGCAAGTGTTTGCAAAGATCTCTATTTATCTTTTCCTATCTCTCTCCCTTTCCTATGCACCCTCCCCACTTCTTTCTTTTTCTCTGCTCTCGCTCTTTCTTTCTCTCTCTCTCTCTCTTTCTCTTTCGATCTTCAGAAGAGACATTAACCATGCTAACTAATGAGACAGAATGTCGGGAAGCCATACCAGCTACTGTATTTAATCAAAAATTATTTTCAAAGCTATGCCATCAGGACAAAGATAAAAGCCATTCCACTACAATTAATGTTTTGAAAGAAATCATACTTCCAGGTTATTTTTCTCTATGTTCTACAAAAGGTTTATATTGCAGCGTCGCCACCCCCACACCCTAACACAAGCGGGAATAAAGGTGTTTATTCATTTCTGTATTAGTCACTGCACTGCAACTAATACATCTCTAGACCTGTACGAAATAAATTGTCTTTGCTTGTCTTCATTAAGTACTTCTGCTCTTGTACATCGGAGAGTGTGTTTAGAAGAAAAAAGAGCAGCGAAAATAAAACTTCACGATGGCTCAGTCGTAGAGCAGTGGTCTCGTAACCGGGAAGTCCCGGGTTTGAAACCAAGCCGATGCGCCAGTGCCCTTGGTAAGGGCATTAATTCTCATTACCAAGTCCTTCGGAGAGAACTGAAAGCCGTCGGTCCCCTGGTTGTTTACTTACAAACAGCCCTGCTTTCTTAGCAGTCAGGTAAAACTATCCAACAAACAAACAACAACGTCAAGCTTATTTTTAGATAAGAATATCGGATGCTTCAGTAAAAATTACAAAGCTATAGAAAAGCTTTTTTTGCGTATTACTTTATGCCTTTCTTCATCTTTCGTTTATTTTCTTATATGCATAAAATACTGGAGACGTGATTATTATAAGCATATAATCCAAACAACGTAATTTAATATCATCTGCCTTTTCCTAATCCCGTGGTTCTTTAAAGATCATATTGTTGGTTATGACTGAACGTATGTAAGAGTAGTGCACGTAGTCTAATATCGACGGGATGCACAATAACTATACATTTTGAATGATATATATATTTTATATGATAGGGTTGGTTGTTTTCCTTGTTTTGCCTGAATGCTAAGAAAGCGAGTGTATGCTTGTAAGTATAAGTTACAAGTGGACCGACGGCTTACAAATCTTCTCCAAGCAACTCGGGAATGTGGATTAATGCCTTACCAAAGGGCACTAGCGCATCGAATTGATTTCGAATCAGGGACCTCCCGGTTACGAGACTACTGCTCTACCACTGAGCCATCGCGCCTCACCCTAGGGGACCAGCTTCGACATTTTATTCAAATTGACTTAGACTCGCGGATAAAGAGAAAAACTGTTATGATCTTACAAACTTTTGTTCGATCAGGAGACAGTTTCAAAAGCAGGTAAAACAGTCAATAACTATGTTATCAATTTAGGCGTGTGTGTTTGTGTATGTGACAGTAAGAGAGTGTGTAAAAATGTTGTGTATGTGAGAGCAGAGAGAGAGAGAGAGAGAGAAAGGGGGAGTGTATGTGTGTGTGTGTGGGTGTGAGAGAGAGAGAGAGAGAGAGAGGGGTGTATGTGTGTGTTTGTGGGTGAGAAAGAGAGAGAGGGTGAAAATGTGTGCGTGTGTGTGTGTCAGAGAGAGGAAGAGGGCAAAAGTGTGTGTGTGTGTGTGTGTGTGAGAGAGAGAGAGAGAGAGAGAGAGAACAGTGTGTGTGTTCATGAGAGAGGGTGAAAAAGTGTGTGACTGTTTGTGTGTGAGAGAGGGGGTGAAAGTGCTTATGAGAGAGAGAGTGAGAGAGAGAGAAAGAGGGAGAGAGAGGGAGAGAGAGAGAGAGAGAGAAAGGGTGAATGTGTGTGTGTTAGTGAGTGCGAGAGAGAGAGAGAGAGAGAGTAAGAGAAAGAGATGGCGAAAGAGAGGGCGAAAGAGAAAGAGACTGAGAGGGATAAACAGAAAGAAAGAATGACGTTTAGACAATTATAATGATTATCACAGAGCAGGTAAACAAGAAAAGGAGTGGGAGGATAAAGAGAGTGCATTATACATGTAAAGAGAAAATGGAGTTGATCAATACAGATGGAGCGGAGAAGGGCCTGCTCTGCCTGTGAGGCAAGTGATGGTGTGGGTGAACCTATATTTTTGTATATTGGCATTCATCCTGGAGCACGGCAAACTGGTGCTGCACCTCTTGACATTTTCAAACAATCAAACAAACAATAATAAAGAATGGACTGCTATAACTTCGAATGTAGGTGTCAAATTCATAGAGACAGCAACTATACATCGTTTCAATTTATTATCACTTACTTTAAACACTCTCTGCGATGTACAGGAGCAGAAGTCCTTAATGAATACAATCAAAGACAATCCATTACGAAACGGTCCTGGGATTCATTGGTTGCATTGCAGTGACTAAAACAGAAATGAATAATCCAATTTATTCCCGCTTGTGTTAGAGAAACTTTGTAGAGCAGAAGAAAACAATCCACTTGAAGTACGTTTAATTTTAAAGCATTGATCAGTAGGGAAATGGCTTGCATCTTTGTCCTGATGGCTTTGCTTTGGACATAATTTTGAAAAAATACTGTAACAGTAGCTGGTATCGCTTTCTCGTTATTCTGTCTCATCAGTTAATATGGTTGATGTCTCTTCTGAAGATCGAAAGAGAGAGAGGGAAAGAGAAAGAGAAAGCGAGAGCAAAGAGAAAAAGATAAGTGGAGATGGTGCATGGGACAGGGAGGTAGAGAGAGAGAGAGAGAGAGGGAACAAAACAGAGAGAGGTAGAAAGAGAGAGAGAGAGAGAGAGAGAGAGCCAGAGACATTTTCCCCAAACAGGTGCTGTAGGCTAACATCTCCTTTTGACGAGAAATGTTTATACACAATTCTATTTTGAGCAACAACAAAAATAAAACACAAAGGCAATTTACAAATATTTGCACTTAAACAAACCACCTCGTCTCCACTAAGTTTTACAGTTTTGGTTACACGTTACTAAATGTGGAACTTTTGGCATGTTCGGGGAGATGTTTCCCGAATCTTGCATTGATCAACAAACGAGACAAGTTCATACCTAAATTACATTTTAATTATCTAATCGACTACAATATAAGTACAGTAGACATTTTGATGGCTCGTCTCCTTTTTCTAACATTGCTAACGAAGGCACCTAGGTATAGGAATCCGTTTCCGGTGTCCGTAGCTGTCACTGGTTTGTATTTATATCCTTGCTTTCTTATATTGAATTTTGTCATACGTTAATTACGAACGGATACTCTGTTAACAAGATGAAACAATGTTAGCTGTCTTTATTTATTAATCAATTAATTTACTTATGTATTTATTCTTATTTTTCTTAAAATTTCAACCAGGTGTCCAAATATACCTGGGTTGAGTGTAGCCAATGAAAATTAATTTAGGCAATTTTAGTTAGTAATGTGGATGTGCCTCGAACCATTTGCCATGTGACCCACACCCCTGCAATTTGCCCACTAAACCACAGCACCTCTGTCTGGCTATAGTAGTGGCAAGATTAAATAGCGTCTCAGCTCTATATAAGGGTAACAAAAATGAAGCAATTGCTCGCAACCACTGTCCAGGGAGGAAGTCCCAAGATTATCATAACGGTTTATCCAAACACAAAGATTACACAAGGTATTATCACCTCTGTAACTCTAATAAAAGAACTGTTTACTCACAATTTTCTTTTAGGGTTGCAGCCCCCAGACCAATAATCATGGTTTCTGTTGATTTTTAGTTCTGACTTCCTTTTTATCTGATAGCGTATAATAGAGTAACTGCAGTTTTGAGTCGGGTAATTTTGGCGATTAAACTTCCCTATTTGCTCATTAAAATCGGCAGCTCGCTCAGTACTCCAGCAATCCAAAACTCGCTCTGAAAACATTCAAGGCACACTACAATTCTTCTCTCCAATTATCAAACATGGATCCATATTCTAGGGAAACCGACCAGTTGATCGACTATGGAACATTTGTTGCCGATCACGCTACTTTCAAGCAACAAAAGCAAAGAAATGAAGACGAGGATGATGACGATGGCAATGATGATCTGCCAATTGCTGTATTTCTTGCACTCATTGTAGTCGGAATGTGGAAACCCTCCTCCCATCCCGAGTTAACATCGTCAGAAGATGACCTCGGACGACAGAAACACAACGAGGACGTCAACAGAGAGAGACTTGAGTTACTCGACATCACGAAAACGATCACGACGAAAACGCAGACGGACGTGGAAGACGCAAGCGATATCGATTTCATGGCGTTAAAGTTTGAACCTTCGGGGAAAAAGAAAACTTCTAAACGTGAGTTTTGGGTGATTACTTTTTGGTTATAATTACGTGACTTTGTTTTCATCTTTTACCTTTAATGCATTAGGTAAAAGTAAGTGACAGAAAAACAAATTCCTTTTGTGATTAAAAAAAAGAATTGTTTGTTGCATTTCTTTTTCCTTGTCTCTTTCCCTCAAGCGAAGCTTTTTATTTTTATAATTTCAATACATATTCACATTAATAACTCAATGATTGAATGAAAAATAACATTGGCTAGAAATAAAGTATATTCAACAATTCTCCCAGCTTAGTATTAATTTCTTTGCTGACACATTCATTCCTTAAAAACATTCTCATCAATGCCTGAGGGTAAATAACAAAATCATTGACAATCTTTTTAAAGTAACATTTATGAATTGCATATTGCGCATAACTTAGATAATATTTTAGTCACGTCCTGTGTGCTACTCATGATGTAATTACCATTAGCTATCAAGTAATCATATTTCTGTCAAACTTCTAGATAACAATGACATGACAACATTGACTGGTTTACATGATGATACGTGTTCATTACGGTAACATAGAATTGAAAAAAATTGTTCATCCGTTTCATAAGGTTTATTTTTGGCTATCATATTTTCAAGCATTTTGCCCTCAATGGCAGTCCTTCTTCCGCAATTGATTTTCATAAAATTTGATGAAATATGATGCTTTGACAAATCATCTTTCTTTCTCTTTTTCTTTAATAATTATGTATAATTTTTAATATAAATGATTCATTGTAAAAAAATACCTTTCAGTATTTTATGTTTGTTATATTACCGATTTTTTAAATATTTATATGAAAATGTTGCAGAAAATAAATCACATCAAATGAAATTGAATATTCCTCAGCTCAGCTATCTTATCCCCCCTTTTCCTCTGAAACCAAAATCCAATTACCCAATGTCTCGAAATGCAGCCCGACAGTGTTTGATATTTAACTCTTATCATCTAAACGGAGAATACCTTTTATAATTTTAAGCGACAAAAATTGTCAGCAATTAATCAAACAAATTACGTTATACCGAGTTTCGCTTTCATTTACACTTGTTGGCAATCCCGTGTGAAGAGTCTCGTACTACAAAGATCCTTCTTTGTTAAAAACAAAACAAAAATCATTAAGTATTTGAAGATGACACTTATTGAGTATAAGTTTTCACTTCCGTTAGTCAAGTGTCACACAAAATCAATGTCTAATTTTGGATGAAATAGACATTCGTGTAGGCCTATGTTGCAAATGGAATCGCCCTTCAATCTGCAATCAAACCTTCATCGGCTTATAAATTGACTTTTAATTATATATTAATGATAAATATAACAACTATGTATCTTTGTATTGTCAATGGGATGGGGTGGGGGCACTGTTCTCGTGGGGGCGGGGGGAGGGGGGGGGGGAGGTGTTGAGTGACACACGATTCTACACGGTCAACATTATTACCGAGGGATGGGAGGGGGTCATGTCTGTTTCTTTTTGTATTCAATTTTCATTTATTAATTATATTTATTACATTAGTCTATTTATTTACTTCTCTACCCCTTTTTTCTTTTAAAATTCATTGATAGGCCTATATTGTTTTATTTAATACTTAATACATGGACATACACATTTGTTTAGTAACTTCATTCTACTTTAAGCAAAAGAGCAGAAAGCTTCCTTATTGGATCGGCCATTAAACTTTTGATCAATACCTTCATCATTCTATGTTTCAACATTTAATTTATAGGGGGTTGGCGGAATGTGCTCCTCGATAGGTGAATTCTTTTCATTATACACACCTGTATCAGTTGAATGCACATTGGACTTCGTTATCATCACAATGGCTGCATCACTTAATACAAGACAACAAGCTGCTATAACCAGTCAGGTAATAAGAGACTTAGTCAAGAATGATGAATTCACTAACCTCCTGGATGCCATTGTTAGTAAAGCTATTGATAAGAAAATGGGTGAATTTCTTACTTCAATTGAGAAAATCCAGGGAGATATGTTTGATGTCCTGAAGAACCTTGAGGAGAAAGAGAATGAAGTTATACACCTGAAAGAAACAATTGTTCATCAACAGCATGATATCAACCGAATGGAATCTGCCATCAATGTTATGGAACAATACTCTAGACGATCAAATATCCGGATATTTGGTCTGCAAGAAAAGAAAGGGGAAAACACAGATGCCCTTGTAGCTGACGTCATCACTCGTAAGCTTGGTGTAACCTTGGATCCAGTGAGAGACCTAGATCGCACTCACCGTACAGGAAGGCTGCATGATAACAGTGAGCCATCAGCACCAGGTACATCGTCGACTGATGCTTCATCAGCTAGGAAGGCCCGATCACGTCCCATAATTGTCAAGTTGACAACCTACAGGAAGAGGAGAGAGATCATCTACAATAGAAAGAAATTGAAAGGAACAGGGATAGTAATTGTCGAAGACTTGACAGTTGAGAATCAGAAACTTCTGTCTGCAACACGTAAGACTTCAGGTGTCACAGCTGCATGGTCTTCCGACGGTCGAATCATTGCTCTTATCAACGCAACCGGAGGTAAGAGCATCACCAAACTTATTGCAAGTGAAGGAGATCTGAAAAACATTAAAACACATTCATGATATACAGTATAACACCTTGTTGGAATGTCTCACTCCTACAACTTATGCAGCTTTTTTTATAAAGCAGACTACTAAAATATACCAATCCATTCCTCCTATACCTATATAGGCATTTTATTGATTTTACATATTCCATTTTTATGTCCATTTTTATGTACGATTTTAAATACATTTTTAAGTACATTTTTAAGTACATTTTTAAGGTGACTTAGCCTTTGTTCAGTATTGTTTGTCTGTTTTCTTGAACATCGATTTCTTTTATTTTTGTTTGTTAAATGTCTACCTGTAACAATTTGAGAGAATGCCTAAGTAAATGCAACCATGACTTAAACACCTTGCATGAATTTTTATCGCTTGATAATATTGATTTTTGTCCTTGTAAGAAATATTTTACACCTGATGAGTTTAATACATACATTACAAACAAAGCAAAATCTGCAAATCCACTTTCATGTATCCATTTGAATTCAAGAAGTCTTCTTAATAGTATTGATAATATTACTGAATTCTTAAACAGTGTGAAACTAAAGCCTACAGTACTATGTGTCACGGAAACCTGGTTCCAGGAGCACACTATACACCCTTTGTGTAATATAGATGGTTATGAATTTGAAGGCGTTAGCCGCTTGTCAAGAAGGGGTGGAGGAGTTGGGATTTTTGTAAACAATAATGTGCAATATATAAGACGTCCCGACTTAGAACAGACCGATAGTTGTATTGAAAGTGTATTTGTTGAAATTGTCAATAAGAATTCTGGTATAATTGTTGGGTCAATTTATAGGCCTCCGGATCAGTCTGTTGATGATTTTTTAGAAAGATTCTCAAATGTTTTTAGCGTTGTAAATAGGGAAAATAAAATAATTTATTTATTAGGTGATTACAATATCAATTTATTGAATGTAGGTAAAGTGCAACATGTTGATAATTTCATCAATTTACTATTGTCGCATCATATGTATCCGTTGATAGACCATCCTACCAGAATCACTGACGACACAATTTCTTTGATTGATAATATAATTACTAATAATGTAGACAATGTTGAATCAGGAATATTTATAACAGACATCAGCGATCATTTACCTGTGTATTGTATTAGCTGGAGTGATATTCAATCTCAGCAAAATTTGAATAAGCCATTAAGAATAATCAATGATAAAAGTATAAATTGTTTCTTAAGATCCCTTCAGATGGTCCAATGGTCTTGTCATAATAACAATCCAAATGTAAATTATGTGCAATTTTTAGAGAGGTTTTTAAATGTATATAATCTGTGTTTTCCTTTAGAATGTTTGAAAAAAACACCCAAAAAAAATAAACCATGGATCAATCCTGATATTCGTAAGTTGTCAAAGAAAAAATGTCGTTCATATCGACTTTATCTGAGAAACCCAACACCGTATCGAAAAGAAGTGTACAGAAAATGTCGGAATAAAGTCAATAATATGATTAAACAAGCTAAAAAACACTATTTTATGGAAAATTTTGCAACAGCCAAAGGGAATATGAAAAAGACTTGGAACATAGTTAATTGTGCAATGGGTCGTGTAAATAAAAAGTGCAGTATTAATTTTTTGATATCTAATGATCAGGTGTTACATGATACCTCCAAAATTTGTAATGTATTTAATGAATATTTTATTAATATTGTATCTGAATTGAAATATCCTGTTGATCAGGGCAATAATTTAAATTTGAATTCTTGTCGTTATTTGGATAGGAATTCTAGTACGTGTTATTTTAAACCAATCACATGTTCCGAGATCATTGACATTGTGTCTAATATAAAGAGTGATTGCAGTCCTGGGTACGATGATATAAGTATCAAGGTTATAAAGAAATCTATACATATTTTATGTCAACCCATCTGTGCAATATTCAATCAATGCTTAGATTTAGGTATATTTCCTGATGAATTAAAGATTGCTCGTGTGGTTCCTGTATATAAAAATGGTTCAAGTGAAAATGTTGCAAATTACAGACCCATATCAGTCTTGCCAATTTTTTCTAAAATTTTAGAAAAATGTATGTACAATAGATTATTTGATTTTATAAGCAAGTACAATATATTATCTTTGAACCAATATGGTTTCCGTCCTGGACATTCGACGTCATCGGCTCTTATTGATTTTGTTCACACTGTTGTTAATGCTCTTGATAACAAGAAATATATGATTGCAATGTTTTTAGATTTGAAGAAGGCTTTTGATACAGTAGATCACGCTATTTTATTGCACAAACTTGAATTATATGGCATAAGAGGTATTGTACTTAAATTATTTGAAAGTTATTTATCAAATAGAAAACAATATGTTGAAATTTCTAAATGCAAATCACAGCAAGGGACTATCTCATGTGGGGTACCACAGGGTTCTATCTTAGGACCACTGTTGTTTCTTTTATTTATAAATGACCTTAGTAAAGTATCTAAATTATTACATTGTATTATGTTTGCTGACGACACCAGTCTGTTTTTATCTCATCCTAACTATCAGGACTTACATAATCTATTCAATTCTGAACTTGAATTAATATCTGAGTGGTTTTACGCAAATAAAATGATAATCAATGTAGCAAAAACCAGTTATATTATCTTCAGTAATTTATTGATACCAGATTATCTTTCAATTAGAGTGTGCAATACAGATATTAAGTGTGTAACGTCAGTAAAATTTTTAGGCATTACAATAGATCATAAACTTACATGGAAAAATCACATTGATAGTCTGTGCAATAAGCTGGCAAAAAATATAGGAATAATGTATTGTTTAAGATCATTTCCAAAGGAGATTTTAAAAATGATTTATTATGCAATTGTATATCCGTACCTTAATTATGGTATTCTTGTCTGGGGTAATGCAAGTAATAATCACATTGATAGATTGTTTATTTTACAAAAACGTGCGATACGAAATATGTCTCATGCACCTTACCTTGCCCATACCAACCCTCTATTTATTGAATCAGGTGTTTTTAAATTTCATGATATATATGTATTTCAGGTACTTATATTTATGTACTTATGTAACAATCACCTCTTGCCAGACTATATTAAAACATTCTTTCAGTTCAATAATGAATATCATGGATACAATACAAGAAATGCTAATGATTTTCATTTACCCAAACCGAGGCTCTCATCTTTTAAAAACTCAATATTATTTCAAGGACCCCAAATCTGGAACTCTCTTTCTTCAGATATTAAACAATCAGTTTCGTTAAATGTTTTAAAGTCAAAATCTAGGCACCTTATTTTAGACAGGTATTCACCAAGTTTGTTTGTTTAAATGTATAGGCATACCCCCCCCCCTTTATGTTGTAGTAAGTGATTTGTTATTTTTTGTAGCGTCTTTAATGTATTATGTTACAGGGTCAGCTAATCACAAGGCTTGTTCCTTTCTTGCTGTCCCTCTCATACTTAATCCAAATGTATACTTTGTTATTCATTTCTTTTTGTGAATTTTACCCTTTGTATCATGTTGATTTATGAATGTTTGCATGTGTTTTCTGGATTTTTATGAGCAAATAAATTGAAATTGAATTGAAATTGAATCAGCTTCTCTTCTTTACCTTTCTACCCTGACCATGCTTCTCGTGGTTGATTGTGGCACGTATTTATACAACTTCTGGGGTGTCTCCAGTGGAATGCTATACATGATCTCCTACGTCACTTTTACTCTTCCAATTCTCTTCGGTCCATTATATGCCTTGATGATTCGTCTCTCAGCGCTCCTACCAGGTCTTGATGCAATGCACAGCTGTCCTCTTGACATGGCCTATGTGCTACGGAGAGTCCGTGTCCTACGCTCTCCCAGGAATCGCCATCTCTTGAAGCCGTTGTTCATGTTGATGTTCATCAGTTGGCCGTTGGCTCAGGCCATCTTAAGAGCAATATCAGGGATGGTCATCCATCATAAATGCCATCTAAATTACTTTCTCTTCAGCGACATTTCCTCGGCATGGGGACTGGTAGCATACGGTTTCTTCTGGTATCTAATATACATCGAGCGCGCGTCGCTTCATCACGACCTCAATCGCGTGGTGAACAATGTACAGCGCGCGTCATTGACAGGAGATGTTGACGCAGCGCGTTGCGAGATACGACGTGTACACCGTGACTACCTCATTCTACGGGAGCTGATGGGTGTTTGGATGGCTATTACCATGATAACGACCTCTTGGGGTCTCCTGACGACACTCTCCTGGGACTACGTGATCTCCGGACAGACCCTCCAAGATACCTCTGAAAAGCAGGCCAAGCTGTTTCTAGACATAACCATCTGGTCAGAGAAGATTATGTTCATTGCACTCCCTTGCATATCTCTCGGTAGCATCAATCTTGAATACCTATGGCAGAGGTTCTCCCACGCCCTTGAAAGGATTCAGTCCTACCAACACCGCCCTTTCTGGGTGGCTATTCAGCTACACACAACATACATCGATCATATTGGAAGCCCAGAGCTCAAATGGACCCTTGTCTTTGCTTTGATTGGACCCTATCTGACTCTTCAGTCTTCATGGTCTAGGATGAATGTCGATCAGAAAGTCGATTTCTGGAATGGTCCTTTTCCGAGCAATATTGTTCAGAGGGTTAGACCTTCTCTCTTTCTCTCTGTCTGTCTTTGTCTGTCAGTGTCTCTATTCCTCATTCACCCCTAGTGTTTGAACTCTTCTGTATATTAAGAGTGCTCAGGAGGCACTATCGCCTTCATGAAATCTTCGAATAATTATAGAAGTGTTTCACACAACGTCTGTAACGGATTAGACTATGTTTATAATGTGATACCTATAACCAAGGAAACCTGTGCATTCTTAGCAATTTTGTATATAGTGATCACCGCATTGATCATGTTGATAGTAAAGGCAATGCTTAATGTTTATTGGACATATTGTAAATCTAAAAAATATCGTAAAGATAATTTTTTAAATGCTTGTAGGAAAACTGAAATAATACGAAGTGACTCATCAATATGGTGTAACAGAGCCTGTACTCTTTAGAATTCAATGAGAATCTAGAATCATGTCAAACCGGTATTTTTTTGTAAAGTATTGAATGAATATATCTTATGTAAACATGTGCAGAGCAGTAGTATACGTTTTGTATAGAATAGAAATTCACCATGTTAGTTTATTATTAGAACAGTTTGAGAAATAGTGCATAATTTTATCGATTAACCAGCGAAGGGTATCACTATAAACTACGTATAGGAACACAAAATAGGAATTGCTACCGAGTTTTCGGATTTACCAATTTCATCTTCTTCAATTTGATTTGAGATTAAAAATATATTTGTATTAATTGATATTACGCTACAAATATTACTCTACTTCAAACTAGGCCATTAAGCTTAGAGGTATATGTTCTCACAGAAATTTAGAAAGTAAGAAGATACATGTTGATAGACTACATGTTGATAGACATAACGACCTCATCAAACAAAATGATGCTTTTATTAAATAATCAATGATTTATTGAACTAAATATGTTTTACTTAAAACCATTGACATTTTATATTGTTAGTAATGAAGATATGCATGGTGGTATTAAGTTTTTGCGCAGCACATATTGCAATTTGACTCGAATGTGTTTCCAAAAAAAAAAAAAAATGTAACCCGGCAGCCGGACACATAGCCTTCTCACCACAAAAGTAATTGACGTATAGCATTTGAATGAATTTGAAAGAATTTACATTTTTGTTAATCATCAAGCATTGGTTCATTATATTGATTTTGTCGTTGAGTGGTGAATCAGGAGGAGGGGGGGGGGGGGGCAGGGGACAGAATTAAAGCCCTTCTGGCTCTGAACAGACGATGGCAGACCCTGAGGAACCTACACATTACACAACAGGATTAAAGTGTCATTATAGTGCCACATGGCAGCACTTTTCGTTCCAATAATTCTGTCCCCAAATATTAACAGTCATCGTGTTGGTCGGCATTGTTTAATCTGAGGGAACCATCGCTGGTTGCTAGAAACCGATTTCTATTAATTTGAGCAGAGCGCATCTACAATCGGTTTGCGAAACCGAAGAAAAGAAGTGACCGTTAGATATACATAAAGAGATAATTTTGAAGTATCAAATGTTTCCACGAAGCCTGAAACACAATTATAAATGAAGCCTACTTTCCAAATCCACAGGATTAACCAAAAAAGTGCAGGCTATTAAACAGCTTGGCAGCAGAAAATGAAAATGGCATCCACTCGAATCAACATAACAAAAATAGTATAGGTATGCTTCTTTTCTGCCTTGAATACATATTTCTTGATAATTGTGTCATATTTCTAAACATATCCGGACACCTACCCCCTGGACATCCACCCCCCGGATAACCACCCCCAGTCAACTACCCCCAAGGAAAACAACCCCCGGACAACTACCCCTGGGACATCTACCCAGCGGACAACTATCCTAGGACGTAGATATCCGGGGGTAGTTGTCCTAGGGGGTAGTTGTCTGGGGGTTGTTGCCCGGGGGGGGGGGGTAGTTGTCCGGGGGTAGTTGTCCCAGGGGGGGGGGGGAATCGTCCTAGGGGGTAGTTGACTGCCGGGGGTAGTCGTTCTTGTGGGTAGTTGACTGCCGGGGGTGGATGTCCAGGGGGTAGGTGTCCTAGAACCATTTCTAAATATCAACGACCTCTAACATTTCGATATCGTCTTCCGTCTCGTATACCGCCATCATTGTGAGACCGTCGATAGTAAGGTCCTGCTTGACTCGATTCATGGCCCTGATGATAGTCGTTATCGGGATGACTGTTGTATGAAGATGGGTACAATGATGAGGAATCACTGCAGTGATCACCCATGTCTTCGCCATGCGATTGGGACGTCGATATAGAACCATCGTAGTTCCGAAGACGCATCACAACGCAGTTCAGTTCAGCCTGTTATCAAAAACCAAAGAAAGGTTTAAGCCTAGTTATAGAAAGCACGTCGAATGAAAGAAAATCAGACCGTCCCCCTATTTCACTAGGAAATTAGGAATGATACTCGAATATGTGACTTTGAATATAGAAGGTCCATTTTAAGGTACTTTGTCCAATCGTTGTCAACCAGGTCAAAAGTTTTAGTACACCCGAAGCTCGGACCCGAATACATTTGCCTATTACTTTGATTGCCTTAATACAGCTGAGAGGATCTTATCAGGGAAGGTTTTCGTTTCCATGTGTAAGAATTATGTCACATTATAGGACACTGACTGTTCAAACACCTTGTACTTGACCTTGTAATATTCAATATGACTTAGACGGTTCTGACTTCGGTGAGAAAATATTAAAGGTACTATGTCCCTTTTGCAGCCAACCTCAAATTCTGTAGAACTTTGCAGGAATTATGAATATGTCATGTATGTCCTATCTGTGAAATTTAAACGTTAGCAGTGTCCTCATATTCAAATTATGCAAGGAAACCCGTTTACTTGCTAGACTTCACTGTCAGACACTATTGAGTGACTGACTGGCTTTTTTTCTTCTTTGGTAATAACATACATGAAAAGAGTTGTAAAGGGTACATGAGCATTTGTCTACATCATTAACCCACTTCTTGTGATGGCCAAGATTAAACTGATTGAATCTTTGCGCAGCATAAAACGTATGACCATTCGGTACAATTGTCTGAAAATCAAGAATATTACTTTTGGGCTCTATAGCCCTAAAGTCGATTTGACAACTAATAGTCGTTTTTTTCCCACTTGAAGACATTTTCAAGCCCCACCTTTTTTAGGGAAGTTCCAAATTAGTATTATCTTTCAAATGCAGTTGGAATTTAACTTTTTCATTTTTTTGGCCTGCAAATGGGACATAGTACCTTTAAATGAACCGAAATACACCTGTAATCCCATCAAAATGGAAGTGTCGTTATTGTTTCTGCTGACTTACTTTTAAAGGAGAAACGAGGAAAAGGAGAGGCAAAGAATTAAGGGTACAAAGAGATAGAGAGATTGAAAGTGTGTGTGTGTGTGTGTGTGTGTGTGAGAGAGAGAGAGAGATACTGTGAGAGAAGGTGACAGTATGTGGGTGTGTGAATGTGTGAGAGAGAGTAAGAGAGAGAGAGAGAGAGGTTGACATTGTGTGTGTGTGAGGGAGGGAGAGGGTGACATTGTGTGTGTGTGTGTGTGTGTGGGTGTCAGAGAGTGAGGGAGAGAGAGAGAGAGAGAGAGATAAAGAGGGTGTGTGAGAGTGGAAAGTGTCAGAGAGAGAAAGAGAGGGGGGGGGGGGGTGAGAGTATGTGTGTGTCTTTGGGTGACAGAGAGGGAGAGAGTTGTCAAAATATGGAGAAAATAGAGAAAAGCCGATGAGGCAAGTGGTGGTGTGGGTGAACCTCTAGCTACCTTTGTATCTTCGCATTCATCCTGGAGCTCGGCATACTGGTGCTGAACCTTCTTGGAGTTTTCCTGGAAGCTCGTCTCCTGCTCTGTGAGTTCTGTTACTCTGGATGATAGGGCATGATTCTCTTCGCGTAACGCCTCGATCTGTCGCTCGTAATGGAATATCTGACGGACGCTCAACCCGATGTCCGTGCCAGCAGGAAGATGAAGATCATCGTCCGAGGAAATAACCCAGTGCGAATCGAATAATCAAGAATGCTCAGGAGGCACTATCGCTTTCATGAAATCTTCGAATAGTTATAGAAGTGCTTCACACAACGTCTGTAACGGATTTGACTATGTATACAATGTGATACCTATAACCAAGGAAACCTGTGCATTCTTAGCAATTTTGTTTATAGTGATCAACGCATTGATCATGTTGATAGTAAAGGCAATGCTTAGTGTTTATTGGACATATTGTAATTCTAAAAAATGTCGTAAAGGCAATTTTTAAAATGCTTGTAGGAGAATTTGATATAATACGAAGTAACTCATCAATATAGTTTAACAAAGCATGTACTCTTAAGAATTCAATGCGAAGCTAAAATCATTTGAAACTTGTATTTTTTGTAAAGTATTGAATGGATATATCTTTCTTAATCATGTTCAGAGCAGTAGTATACATTTTGTGTTTAATAGAAATTCACCATGTTAGTTTATTATTGGAACAGTTTGAGAAATAGCGCCTGATTTTATCGATTAAACATTCAAGGGTATCATTTTATATGAGAAAACACATAACACAACTATTTACAGTCTTCAGGTTTACCAATGTCCTCTTCTTCATTTTTTACTTGAGATCGAAAATATATTTGTATCAATTGCTGTTGAGCTTCAAATATTTCTCCACTTCAAATAGGCCTATGTCACCTATGTCTTTGCCATGCGATTGGGACGTCGACATTGAGCCATCGTAGTTCCAAAGACGCATCACAACGCAATTCAGTTCCGCCTGTCATCGAAAACCAAGAAAAGGTGTAAGCCTAGTAGTAGTTCTAGAAAGCACGTCGAATACAAACAAATCAGACCGTTCCCCTATTTCACTTTGACTTTTTCAGGAAATGTTACCCAAATATGTTACTTCATATATAGAAGGGCCATTTCAAGGTTTCTTGTCCATAGGTTACCAACTAACAGGTAAAAGGTTAATGTACACCCGATGACAGTAGCCTACTAATTTGTTAGCATTACTATAGCTACATGTATGAAGATCTTATTAAGGAAACTAATCTTGTTAATGTTTAAGAATTATTTTTGTAACATAATAGGACACTGAATGTTCAAATACCTGGGACCTAACTTTGTACTAAATTCTCACAATGACTTAGGCTGTTCTGATTTAGGTGAGAAAATAAACATGTTTTCCCTTCAAAATAAAACTGTCGTTATTCTTTTTGCCTGCTTATAATATCGACTTTTAAAGGAGAAAATAGGAAACGGAGAGGCTAACAAAGAAGTATGCAGAGAGAGAGAGTGAGTGAAAGTGTGTGGGTTTGTGTGTGTGAGAGAGAGAGAGAGAGAGAGATAGAGAGAAAGAGAGTGTGTGTGTGTGTGTGTGAAAGTGTGTGTGTGTGTGTGTGTGAAGGAGAGAAACAGAGAGAGAGAGAGAGAGAGAGTGTAAAGTGTGTATGTGTGTAAGAGAGAGAGAGAGAGAGAAAGAAAGAGAGGGTGAAAGTGTGTGTGGGGGGAGAGCAGAGAGTGAGAGAGCGTGTGTGTTTGTGTGTTGAGAGAGAGAGAGAGTGTGTGTGTGTGTGTGTCAGAGTGAGATAGTGTGTATCAGGTATCAGAGCAGAGAGAGAGTGTGTGTGTGCGTCTGTGTGAGAGAGAAAGAGAGAGAGTGAGAGAAAGTGTTTGCGTGTGTGTGTTGTGTGTGAGGGAGAGAGAGAGAGAGAGAGTGTGTAAAAGTGTGTGTGTGTTTGTGAGAGAAACAAAGGGTGAAAGTGTGTAAGAGAGAGAGAGACAGTAAAAGAAAAAGAGGGCGAAAGAGAAAGAGAGAGAGAGGGATGAATTAAAACAAACATTGACGTTCAGACAATAATGATTATCACAAAGCAGGTAAACATGAGAAGGATTGGGAGGACGAAAAAAGTGCGTTAAACTTTCAAAGGGAAATAGGAGTTGACAATTGCAGATGGAGGGGGGGGGGGGGGGACAACATGGGGATAGATAACCGCCCCATATCCGCCTTTCACTTTCATTTTCTCGTTTCCTTTCATGAAAAAAACAGTTAACATGATCGAGAAGACTTTCAAGAAGAAAAAAAATTAAGAGGTCAAATATATACCCCAATCTATACGCTACGGAAACTTAATACGTAAATGTCATTCTCACATATTTAAAGTGTGACGAACAGGGCTATTTAAATTGATTTCCATTGATTTCTCAATACCATGCCATCGAGTTAGTTATATGGTGGTAAAATGGAACCGCTCGGAATTAAATACTATTTAGTTACTGAGAATGCGTGAAATGAAAATCAAAGTCAACTTTACGAACGTCATGATAGGCCAACGCAATGAGCTTTTAAGATTCGTCACCCCTGATCTTACATTCCAAATAGGTGGTAGTATGTTTGTAAGAAGGATGGAAAATTTGTAAGAAAGACGTGCGATTACACAGTGACCCTCTACTTTACAAGTACCCCCAAAATGCAAATTTTTACACTTGCCGCTTTGCCTTTTTAAGTAGTGCCCCTACGAAGCAATATCTTTCAACCAATGTCAAGGGAAGTCCCTAGATTTTCATGGCTAGTCTAAATTCCAAACACAAAGATTACACAAGGTATTGTCACCTCTGTAACTTGAATCAACAAACTGTTAGCTCACAATTTTATTTTAGGGTTGGAGTCCCCAGACCAATATTATGGTCTTACTTCCTCCCTATCTGATAGCGTATAATAGAGTAACTGCAGTTTTGAGGCGCATTACTTTGTCAATGTAACTTCCTTATCTGCTCATTAAATCGGCAGCTCGCTCGGTACTCCAGCATTCTCAACTCGCTCTGCAAACATTCAAGGCACACTCCGATCCAAGTTCCTCTCCAATTATCGAACATGGATCCATATTCTAGGGAAGCCCGCCGATTGATCGACTATGAAACATTTGATGCTGATCACCAAGCTTTTGAGCAACAAGAACAAAGTTCAAGAAATGAAGACGTGGATGATGACGATGACCATCTGCCAATTGCTGTGTTTCTTGCACTCGTTGTAGTCGGAATGTGGGAACCTTCCTCCTATCCCGAGTTAACATCGTCAGAAGATGACCTCGGACGACAGAAACGCGACGAAGACGTCGACATGGAAAGACTTAAGTTAACCGACATCACGGAAACGATCACGAAAAAATCGCAGACGGAAGTGGAAGACACAAGCGACATCGATTTAATTGCGTTAAAGTTTGAACCTTCTGGGAAAAAGAAAAGTTCTAAACGTGAGTTTTTGGTGACTCCTTCTTTGTTATAATCATGTGACGTTTTGTTCATCCTTTACCTTTAAAGCATTAGGTAAAATTATATGACAGAAAACGAATTCCTTTCGTCATGTTTTAAAACTATTATTTAGTTTCAAATTTTACTTTGTTTCGTTTTCATTTAAGTTTATTAAATTGCTCTTTCAACCCCCCAAAACAAAAACAACAACTACTTTAAAAAAAATGCAGGCAGATTAATAAGCAAGGGTGACTTACAAGATGTAAAACCAATGTGGCTTAGCCGGAATGGACGTCTCCCAATGCAGCGATTGAGAAAATACTATTTGAATATCGCATTAGTAGTATAATTATATATCATCCCTAGATTTTGGATAGATAAACAATAAGTCAATAAAGATGATACATATTACTTTGAACCATGAAATTGTTACAAATTTATTAGTCACATGTTGTGTGCCACTGATCATGTAATTACCATTGTCAGAAAATACCTTTAAGTATTTATGTATGTTATATTACCTAACATTGTATATATTTATGTGGAATTCAGAAGAAAATAAATCAAATCAAATCAAATAGAATATTCCTCAGCTCAGCTATTTACCCCCCCCCTCTCTGAACCCCAAACCCATTTGACCATTGACTCCAAATTGAAGTCCAACATTGTTGGATAGTAAAATCCTAAGCATCTAAACGCAGAATATATTTTATAGTTTAATGCGACAAATTTCGTGATCAATAAATCCAAACAATCACATTATTTTGAGTTTCGCTTTCATTTCCACTTGTGGCCATTCAGTGTAAAAAGTCTCGTACTACATAAATCTTTGTTTATTCTAACAACAAAGAAAAAACATGCATTAAGTTTTTAAAGATGCTAATTGAGTATTGGTTTTATTGGTATGAATTCCGTTAGTCGAGTGTCGCATCAAAAGAATTTCTAATTTTGGATGGAATTGATAAACGTGTAGGCCTATGTCGCAGATGGAATTACCCTTTAATCTGCAATCAAAACTCCATCGACTTATACATTTAATACTTTTAAATATATCTTAATAATGAGTATGACAGCCATGTATTTTTGTATTGTCAATGGCATAGGATAGGGGCACTGTTCTCATGGGGAGGCGATACTTGATATACGAGTCGACAAGCTCAACATATTGGTGCCCATGAGAGTAATTTAATTATAACTTAAGTAATGGATCGGCCATTAAATCCTTGATCAATACCGATAGGCCTATGTTTGAACATTTACTTTACAGGAGGCTGGCGGAATGTTCTCCTCGAATTGGCTTTTCTTCTCTACCTATCTACCCTGACCATGCTTCTCTTGGTTGATGGTGGCACGTATTTATACAACTTCTGGGGGTTATCCAGCGGCATGCTCTACATGATCTCCTACGCCACCTTTACTCTTCCAATTCTATTCGGTCCAGTATATGCCTTGATGATTCGTCTCTCAGCGCTCCTACCAGGTCTTGATGCAATGCACAGTTGTCCTCTTGACATGGCCTATGTGCTACGGAGAGTCCGTGTCCTACGCACTCCCAGGAATCGCCATCTCTTGAAGCCGTTATTTATGTTGATGTTCATCAGTTGGCCGTTGGCTCAGGCAATCCTAAGAGTAATAATGTCGGCGGTCATCCATCATAAATGCCATCAGAATTCCTTTCTATTCAGTAAAATTTCCTCGGCATGGGGACTGGTAGCATACGGTCTCTTCTGGTATCTAATATACATCGAGCGTGCGTCGCTTCATCATGACCTCAATCGCGTGGTGAACAATGTACAACGCGTGTCATTGACAGGAGATGTTGACGCAGCGCGTTGCGAGATACGACGCGTACACCGTGACTACCTCATTCTACGAGAGCTGATGGGTGTCTGGATGGCTATTACCATGATAACGACCTCTTGGGGTCTCCTGACGCGACTCTCCTGGGACTATGCGATCTCTGGACAGACCCTTCAAGATACCTCTGACAGGCAGGCTAAGCTGTATCTAGACATTATCATCTGGTCAGAGAAGATCATGTTCATTGCTTTCCCTTGCATAGCGCTCGGTAGCATCAATCTTGAATACCTATGGCAGAGGTTCTCCCACGCCCTTGAAAGGATTCAGTCCTACCAACACCGCCCTTTCTGGGTGGCTATTCAGCTACACACAACATACATCGATCATATTGGAAGCCCAGAGCTCAAATGGACACTTGTCTTTGCTTTGATTGGACCCTATCTGACTCTTCAGTCTTCATGGTCTAGGATGAATGTCGATCAGAAAGTCGATTTCTGGAATGGTCCTTTTCCGAGCAATTGTTCAGAGGGTTAGACCTTCTCTATTTCTCTCTGTCTGTCTCTCTTCCTCATTCACCCCCAGTGTTTGACCTCTTCTGTATATTAAAACACATCGTATATTAAGAATGCTCAGGAGGCACTATCGCCCTTATGAAATCTTCGAATAGTTATAGAAGTGCTTCACACAACGTCGGTAACGGTTTTGACTATGTATACAATGTGATACATATAACCAAAGAGAACTGTACATTCTTAGCAATTTTGTATATAGTGATCAACGCATTGATCATGTCGATAGTCAAGGCAATGCTTAATGTTTATTGGACATAGTGTAAATAAAAAAAATATCGTAAAGATAATTTTTTAAATGCTTGTTGGAGAATTGAAATAATGCGAAGTGACTCATCAATATGCACGTGCTCTTTAGAATTCAATGCGAATCTAAAATCATGTGTATTTTTTTATTTTTGTATTGTATTGAATTAATATAGCTTTCTTAATCATGTTCACAGCAGTATATCTTTTATGTTGAACAGAAAGTCACCATGTTAGTTTATTATTGGAAAAGTTTGAGAAATAGTTACTGATTTTATCGATTAACCAGCGAAGGGTATCACTATAAACTACGTATAGGAACACAAAATAGGAATTGCTACAGAGTCTTCAGGTATATAAATTTCATCTTCTTCGATTTGGTTAGAGATCAAAATATATTTGTATTAACTGCTATTGAGCTGTAAATATTACTCTACTTCAAACTATGCCATTCAGTTTATAGGCCTATGCTCTAAGAGAAATTTAGAAAGCAAGAAGATAGATAGAAATAATGACCTCGTCAAACAAAAGAAAGCTTTCATTAAATAATCAGTGATTTATTGAACTAAAGATGTTTTACTTAAAACCATTGACATTTTATATTGTTAGTAATGAAGATATGCATGGTGATATAAAGTTTTTTGCGTAGCGCATATTGTAATTTGACTCGAATGTGTTTCCCAAAAAGAAAATAATGTAACCCGGCAGCCGCGCACCGAGCAATGCACCTAAGACTATCTGACAAACAGGACACATAGCCTGCTCACCACATGTGTTGTATACATTTTCAGAACTTCAACAAGATTTTGGACGTATAGCATTTTAATGAATTTGAAAGAATTTACATTTTTTATCATCAAGCATTGGTTCAATATATTGATTTTTTCGTTGAGTGGTGAATCAGGAGGAGGGGGGGGGGGGGGGCAGGGGACAGAATTAAAGACCTTCTGGCTCTAAACAGACGATGGCACACCCTTTACGTACATTTTAAAACAAAGATTACAGTGTCCTTATAGTGCCACCTGGCAGCAGTTTCTGCTCAAATATTCCTTTCCCCTAATATTAACCGTCATCGTGTTGATTTGGCATTGTTTAATCTGCGGAAACCATCGCTGGTTGCTAGAAACCGATTTCTATTCATTTGAGCAAGGCGCATCGGTTTGCAAAACTGATAGCCTATATCTCGCAGAACCAAGAAAAAAAGTGACTGTTAGATATACATATAGCAATTATTTTGAAATATCAAATTTTTCCATGAAACCTGGAACACATTTATAAATAAAGTCTACTTTCCCAATCCACAAGATCAACAAAAAAGAACATATGCAGGCTACTAGTACTAAACAGCTTAGAAGCAGAAAATGAAAATGGCATAAACTCGAATCAACATATCAAAAATAATTGTATAGGTATGATACTTTTCTGTCTTGAATACATATTTCTTTATAATTGTGTCATTTTTCTAAACATATCCGGACACCTACCCCCTGGACATCCACCATTGGGATAACCACCCCCAAGGACAACTACCCCCTAGGGCAACCACCCTCTAGGACGACTACCCCCAGGGCAACTACCACCCTAGACAACTAACCCCTAGGACAATTACCCTCTAGGAAAACTACCCCCGGAACACCAACCTCCTAGGACAACTACCCCTCAGACAACTACCCCTACGACAACCATCCTCTAGGACAACTACCCAGCGGACAACTATCCTAGGGGGTAGATATCCGGGGGTATTTGTCTGGGGGTTGTTCTCCGGGGGGGGGGGGGTAGTTGTCTGGGGGTTGTTCTCCGGGGGGGGGGGGTAGTTGTCCGGGGGGTAGTTGTCCCGGGGGGGGGGTAGTCGTCCTAGGGGGTAGTTGACTGCCGGGGGTGGATGTCCAGGGGGTAGGTGTCCTAGAACCATTTCTAAATATCAACGACCTCTAACATTACGATATCGTCTTCCGTCTCGTATACCGCCCTCATTGTGAGACCGTCGATAGTAAGGTCCTGCTTGACTCGGGCCATGACCCTGATGATAGTCGTTATCAGGATGACTGTTGTATGAAAATGGGTACAATGATGAGGAATCACTGCAGTGATCACCCATGTCTTCGCCATGCGACTGGGATGTCGATATAGAGCCATCGTAGTTCCGAAGACGCATCACAACGCAGTTCAGTTCCGCCTGTCATTGAAAAACAAAGAAAAGGTGTAAGCCTAGTTATATAAATCACGTCGAACGAAAAAAATCAGACCGTCCCCCTATTTCACGAGGAAATAATACCCGAATATGTGACTTTGAATATAGGAGGTCCATTTCAAGGTACTTTGTCCATTCGTTATCAACCAGGTCAAAAGTTTTAGTATACACCGATTCGGTTTGGGGGTTTTATGTACCTGCCCGCCGGTGGCGGCGCTATAACTGGGGGGCTTCTCCAAACTGGAGACAACCAAGTGAAGAAGAAGATCTAATTGAGCTGACGAGGTCAATGCAACAAACGGTATCAAACTGCACTACGTCAGTGCTTAATTTTCTTGCATATATTTGCAATGTAAGCTAGCTAGCTGCAGTCAGACGCCCCCCAGTTATGGCGTCACCTTATGAGGGCGCACTTCCACCAGAAGTCGCCCGAATCGGTGTATACACCCGAAGCTCGGACCCAAAGACATTTGCCTTTTCATTTGATTGCCTTAATACAGCTGTGAGGATCTTATTAGGGAAGGTTTTCGTTTCCATGTGTAAGAATTATGCAACATAAAAGGACACTGACTGTTCAAACACCTTGTACTTGACCTTGTAATATTCACTATCACTTAGACGGTTCTGATTTCGGCGAAAAAATATTAAATGAACCGAAATACACCTGTTTTCCCTACAAAATGGATGTGTCGTTATTTATCCTGCTGTCTTACATATAAACTTTAAACGAAAAAAGAGGAAACGGAGAGGCAAAGAATTAAGGGTACAGAGAAATAGAGAGATTGAAAGTGTGTGTGTGTGTGTGTGTGTGTGTGTGTGTGAGAGAGAGAGATAGAGAGAGAGAGAGAGAGAGAGAGAGAATGAGAGATAAGATGAAAGTGTGTGGGTGTGTTGTGAGAGAGAAGGTGAAATTGTGTGGGTGTGTGAGAGAGCGAGAGAGAGATAGAGATGGTGAAAGTGTGTGTGTGTCTGTATTAAAGCCAGAGAGAGAGGGAGGTCAAACGTCTGTGCGTATGTGTTGTGTGTGTGAAAGAGAGAGAGAGAGAGAAACCGTGTGTGTGTATATGTATGTGTGTATAATAATAATTATATTTGCTTATATAGCGCCTAACACTTACTTTATCAGAAGTCTCTAAGCGCTCTACAATAATGCAGCATAATTACCCTGGCTTTAGCAGTGCAGCTGTTACGCGCGCTGCGTTTCAAGGAATAAATTCCTACCAGGTACCCATTTATGTGTGAGTGAAAGAGAGAGAGAGAGAGAGAGAGAGTGAAAATGCGTGCGTGTGTATGTGTATGCGTGTCAGAAAGAGAGAGAAAGGGAAAAAGGATGTGTGTGTGTTTGGGTGACAGAGAGATAGATATAGAGAGAGAGAGAGCGAGGATGTGGGAGAGTGGAGAGTTTGTAAAAGTGTGTGTGTGAGAGAGAAAGAGAGAGAGAGTGAAAGAGAAAGTAACAGAGAGGATCGAACAGAATGAAAGAATGACATTTAGACAATTCTAATGACAGAGCAGGTAAACATGAGAAAGATTGGGAGGTTGAAAAGAGTGCGTTATACATGTAAAGGGAAAAGGGAGTGGATAAATATTGATGGAGCGGGTAGGGGAAGGGGGGGGGGGGGGTTGTCAAAATATAGAAGAAATTTTATACCCGATGATTACCACAGAGCAGGTAAACATGAGAGGGATATGAAGGATGAAAGAGAAGTGCCAATGAGGCAAGTGATGGTGTGGGTACCTTTGTATCTTCGCATTCATCCTGGAGCTCGTCATACTGGTGCTGAACCTTCTTGGAGTTTTCCTGGAAGCTCGTCTTCTGCTCTGTGAGTTCTGTTACTCTGGATGATAGGGTATGGTTCTCTTCGCGTAACGCCTCGATCTGTCGCTCGTAATGGAACATCTGACGGACGCTCAACCCGATGTCCGTGCCAGCAGGAAGATGAAGATCGTCGTCCGAGGAAATAAACCAGTGCGAATCGAATAAGCATTTTTCTATTTGTGAATGATTTGTATAAATTTGATTAAAGGTATAAATATTTCATTGATTTATTTCATGATATGCTTATATTTTTATTTTTATTTAATATACATTTAAAATATATGTACTTAGCTTGTATATTACTTTGTATTACGTTGAACAAATGCAGGAATAAAATCAAACAAACATGCCATATGTGGCGTTAGATAACCGCCCCATATCCGCCTTTTACTTTCATGTTTTCATTTTCTTTTACGAAAGAACAGTAAACACGATCGAGAAGACTTTCAAGAAAAAAGTCAAGGGAATAAATATAATACCCCAATCTATAATTATGCTACGGAAATCATGTTCAGATAACTTAATACGTAAATGTCATTCCCGCGTTTTTAAACAGTTGACGAACAGGGCTATTGAAATTGATTTCCTTTGATTTTTCAACTATATGCAATCGAGTAATTATATGGTGGTAAAATATAACTGCTTGGAATTAAACACTTTTTAGTCTCTGAGAATGTGTGAAATGAAAATCATGAAGTCAACTTTACGAACGTCGTGATAGGCCAACGCAAGAAGTTTCGAAGAATCGTCACCCTCGATCTTACTTTCCATTTAGGTGGGAGTATGTTTGTGAATAGGATTGAAGTCGCCCATGAGAGATTGTAAGCAAGACGTGCGAATTACACAGTGACCCTCTACTTTTAAAAGTTACCCAAAGTGCCCCCATTTCCTTTTTACACATGCCGCTTTTCGTTTGTAAGTAGTGCCTCTGCCTCTTTTAATAAGTATTCCTTTTTACCTCTGATATGGACTCCTTTGATTTTATAAACTAAAAGAAAACCCCTTCCATAGCTGTGTAATTTTGACTGAAACATCCGCTATTCTTTCACAGGTAAAGCACTCTTAGTGGTCTATAATTTAGCTTGAAGTCAAAAACGTAATCGACGCTTATAGCTTCGAATTCATAGAGACAGCAACTATACAATGATTCATTTTATTTTCACTTCACTCTTTTTTTCTCTAAACACTCTCTGCGATGTACAGGTGCAGACGTCCTTAATGAAGATAATCCATTTTGAATAGGTCCTGGGATTCATTGGTTGCTTTGCAGTGACTAATTCATAAATGGATAATCAATTTTATTCCCGCTTGTGTGTTTGGGGGGGGGGGGGGGGGTAGTGGATGTAGACGCTGCAATATAGACCTTTCGTAGAGCAAAACAAGAAAGGTCCCCTGGAAGTACGATCACTTTTAATAAAAGAACTGCCTCTTCCCTTTATGATAAGTGCCCCTTTCTATATCTGGTATTAGTGCCTGTTTTCAGGTACGAGAAGTACCCACCTCTGAAAAAGTGTCTCCTTTACCTCTGATGATTGCCTCTATTCAAATCTGACAGGTACACGTTTTACGTTGACAAGTGCTATATTTCCTTCTGATAAGTGCCCTCGCTACGCTCGCTCGCATTTATAGTTGTTATATTTATGCTGCTTATAAAAGCACTTTTCCGTCTTTCTTCATTAGATTGTGCTTAAAACTCACCAGGGTTTGTGTTTTGTCCTCTTTAAAAGAAGTAATTTTTCGCACTACGACCTCACAAATCTTAGAAAGTTTTGTCACTCGCTTCGCTCGCTCAAAGAATAATATTTTATATTAATATCAGACCATCACCTGCAACTGCAAATTATGGTGCTTAAGCAGTATCTTATACCACGTAAAACAGAGAAACAAATATTGATGTCATCCATGGTAGTGTAATCACAATGATGACGACGTAGGGGTATATATCAATGTCCAAAAATGGTGTATTTTCACTTTGAGGTTTCCCCTTGTAGGTACCCCTTTTTGGAAGACGTTCCGCCGCCCATGCGGGATTGTCTTTCATCTTGTTCCTGATGGCATAGCTTTGGATATAATTTTGATGAAATACAGTAGCTGGTATGGCTTTCTCGTTATTCTGTCTCATCAATTAACATGGTTAATGTGTCTTCAGAAGATCGAAAGAGAGAGAGAGAGAGAGAAAAACGGAGAGAGAGAGAGAGAGAGAGAGCGAGAGCAGAGAGAAAGAGAGAAGTTGGAGAGTGCATGGGACAGGGAGAGTGAGAGAGATCTTTGTAAACAGTTGCTCTGATTAATATCCTTGTTTGACGAGAAATGTTCTTATAAAATTCTATTTTGAACCGAGAAAATATAAAACACAGAAGCCACTCGCAGTTTTGGGCGTTTTTTAATATCATATATTTGCACATTAAAACACCACGTCGTCTTTACTAAGTTATACAGTTTTGCTTACACGTTACTAAAAATGGATCTGTTGGCATATTTAGGGAGATTTTTCGTGAATCATGCATTGATTAACAAAAGAGAAAAATCTTAGCATGTTCAAACCTTAATTACAATTTAATTCATGATTCGAGCAAAATATTAGTAGAATGGAAATTTTGATGTGTCGTTTTATTTTTCTAAATTTGCTAACGCTTTGAGAGGCCTGGCTGTTTTTATAGACTCACGGGGACGTTGCATCATGCCATGACCCAGAGGCGCGCCTGTGTGGGGGGGGGGGGCAGTCGATATATCTTGTATATACCAAATTGACACAAAAATCTACCAAGAATTCGTACCTTATCTTTTTTTATTAAAGATTGGTTAAAACACCACACTGCCTGTTAATCTTCGCTGGAAAGATAACTAAATATTACAATCATTTGGGAATCGCAGACAGAAAAGCACTGTATGGTTTCCCCGCTTGCACAAAGTAACTTTTGACACATAGACCAATGGGGATCTCATCAAAATTTTACTATTTTCCCAGTACCCGGAATCTTTCGGTAATTTCACTCATGAATTATTGACCGTTACTGGCATCGTTTGTCTCTTTACGGGAATGAACTAAAATCACGACTCCAATTTCGACCAATCAGATGGCTAGATTTCTAAAGAGAGGTATAAAACGTATGATAGAGTCACTGCAGTTTTGAGGCGCATTACTTTGTCAATGAAACTTCCTCATTTGCTCATTAAAATCGGCAGCTCGCTCGGTACTCCAGCATTCTCATCTCGCTCTGGAAACATTCAAGGCACACTACGAGTCTAGCTCCTCTCGAAATATCGAACATGGATCCATATTCTAGGGAAGCCCGCCAATTGATCGACTATGGAACATTTGATGCTGATCACTCTGCTTTCGAGCAACAAAAACAAAGTTCAAGAAATGAAGACGAGGATGATGAAGATGGCGATGACCGTCTGCCAATTGCTGTGTTTCTTGCACTCGTTGTAGTCGGAATGTGGAAACCCACCTCCAATCCCGAGTTAAGATCGTCAGAAGATGACCTCGTACGACAGAAACGCGACGAAGACGTCAACATGGAAAGACTTAAGTTAACCGACATCACGGAAACGATCACGAAAAAAATCGCAGACGGACGTGGTAGACGCAAGCGACATCGATTTCATTGCGTTAAAGTTTGAACCTTCTGGGAAAAAGAAAACTTCTAAACGTGAGTTTATCTTCTTTCTTCTTTCTTATAATCATGTGACTTTTGGTTCATCCTCTACTTTAACGCATTAGGTAAACGTATGTGACAGGAAACAAATTCCTTTCGTGATTTCTTAAAACTCTTATTTTAGTTGCAAATTTGATTATTTAACTTTATATTAAATTGTCCTTTCATCCCCTAGAACAACAACAACAACTACAAAAAAACACAACAGAATAACAAGCAAGGGTGATTTTCATTATGTAAACTTAATGTGGTTTGGCTGGGATGTACGTCTTTCGATGCATTGTTTGGAGAAAAAAAATGCTATTTACATATCGCATTATTAGTATAATTGTATATCATTCCTAGATTTTTGTTTGATATACAGTACGTCAATAACAACTATACATATAATTTTTAACCATGAAATTATTTACAATTTATTAGTGACATACTGTGTGCTACTGATGATGTAACTACCCTTTATATGGAATGCAGAAGAAAATATATCAAATCAAATCAAATAGAATATTCCTCAGCTCAGCTATTTTACCCCCCCTCTCTGAACCCCAAACCCATTTAACCATTGACTCCAAATTAAAGTCCAACATTGTTGAAAGGTAAAATCCTAAGCATTTAAACGCAGAATATATTTTATAATTTAAAGCGACAAAATTCGTGATCAATTAATCCGAACAATCACATTATTTTGAGTTTCGCTTTCATTTCCACTTGTTGGCAATTCTGTGTGAAGAGTCTCGTGCTCCATAGATCTTTGTTTATTTTAACAACAAAGAACAAAACATGACATTAAGTTTTTGAAGATGACAATTGAGTATTGGATTTTATTGGTATGACTTCCGTTAGTCAAGTGTCACATAAAAAAAATGTCTAATTTTGGATTAAATTGATATACGTTTAGGCCTATGTCGCAGATGGAATTACCCTTCAATCTGAAATAATGAATAATATCATTCTACTTTAAACAAAAGATCACAGAGCTTCCTCATTGGATCGGCCATTAAATCTTTGACCGATACCGATAGGCCTACACCAACGACGTAGGCTTCATCATGGTATATTTGAACTTTTATTTTACAGGGGGCTGGCGGAATGTTCTCCTCGAATTAGCTTCTCTTCTCTACCTTTCTACCCTGACCATGCTTCTCTTGGTTGATGGTGGCACGTATTTATACAACTTCTGGGGGTCATCCAGCGAAATGCTCTACATGATCTCCTACGTCACCTTCACTCTTCCAATTCTCTTTGGTCCATTATATGCCTTGCTGATTCGTCTCTCGGCGCTCCTACCAGGTCTTGATGCAATGCACAGCTGTCCTCTTGACATGGCCTATGTGCTACGGAGAGTCCGTGTCCTACGCTCTCCCAGGAATCGCCATCTCTTGAAGCCGTTATTCATGTTGATTTTCATCAGTTGGCCGTTGGCTCAGGCCATCCTAAGAGCAATAACATCGGTGGTCATCCATCATAAATGCCACCAGAATTACTTTCTATTCAGTGATATTTCCTCAGCATGGGGACTGGTAGCATACGGTCTCTTCTGGTATCTAATATACATCGAGCGCGCGTCGCTTCATCACGACCTCAATCGCGTGGTGAACAATGTACAACGCGCGTCATTGGCAGGAGATGTTGACGCAGCGTGTTGCGAGATACGACGCGTACACCGTGACTACCTCATTCTACGAGAGCTGATGGGTGTCTGGATGGCTATTACGATGATAACGACCTCTTGGGGTCTCCTGACGCGACTCTCCTGGGACTATATGATCTCTGGACAGACCCTCCAGGATACCTCTGACAAGCAGGCCAAGCTGTATCTAGACATAACCATCTGGTCACAGAAGATTATGTTCATTGCATACCCTTGCATATCGCTTGGTGGCATCAATCTTGAATACCTATGGCAGAGGTTCTCCCACGCCCTTGAAAGGATTCAGTCCTACCAACACCGCCCTTTCTGGGTGGCTATTCAGCTACACACAACATACATCGATCATATTGGAAGTCCAGAGCTTAAATGGACCCTTGTCTTTGCTTTGATTGGACCCTATCTGACTCTTCAGTCTTCATGGTCTAGGATGAATGTCGATCAGAAAATCGATTTCTGGAATGGTCCTTTTCCGAACAATTGTTCAGAGAGTTAGACCTCCCTCCCTCTTCTTTCGCTCTCTCTCTTTCTCTCTTCTCCTTTCTTCCTTTTCCTTATTCACCCCTTATATTTGACCCCTTCTGTATATTACAACACGTCGTTCATTAGGAACGCTCAGGAGGCACTATCGTCCTCATGAAATCTTCGAATAATTATAGAAGTGCTTCAAACAACGTCGGTAACGGATTTGACTATGTATACAATGTGATACATATAACCAAGGAGAACTGTACATTCTTAGCAATTTTGTATAGTGAATAACGCATTGATCATGTTGATAGTAAATGCAGAACTTAATGTTTATTGAACCTTTTGTAAATTGTTAAAATATCTTATAGGTGATTTTTAATGTTTTTAGAAAACATTGAATTGAAACGAATTAGTGACTCATCAATATGTTGTTACAGTGTATGTACTCAATGTAGTTCAATGTAAATCTAGAATCATGTGAAAGTTGTATTCTTTGTAAGTATTGAATTGATATCTTTCTTCTTCATGGAGCGGTAGTATACATTGTGTTGAATAATAGTTCACCAGGTTAGTAGGGAATTGGAAGAGCTAGTGAAATAGTGGCTGGTTTTATCGATTAAACAGCCAAGGGTATCATGTTAAGTTATGTATATGAGAAAACACAAAACATACATTTTTTACAGTCTTCAGTTTTACCAATTACTTCTTCTACATTTTTGACTTGAGATCGAAAATATATTTGTATCAATTGCTGTTGAGTTGCAAATATTTCTCCACTTTAACTAGGCTTATGTCACCCATGTCTTTGCCGTGCGATTGGGACGTCGATATAGAGCCATCGTAGTTCCGAAGACGCATCACAACGCAGTTCAGTTCAGCCTGTCATCGAAAACCAAGGAAAGGTGTAAGCCTAGTTATAGAAAGCACGTCGAATACAAACAAATCAGACCGTTCCCCTATTTCACTTTGACTATTTTAGGAAATTAGTAAAGTTACCCGAATATGTGACTTCATATATAGAAGGGCCATTTCAAGGTATCTTGTCCATACATTACCAACTAACAGGTAAAAGGTTAATGTACACCCGATGACAGTAGCCTACTAATTTGTTAGCATTACTATAGCTACATGTATGAAGATCTTATTAAGGAGACTAATCGTGTTAATGTTTAAGAATTATTTTTGTAACATAATAGGACACTGACTGTTCAAATACCTGGGACCTAACTTTGTATTAAATTCTTACTATGACTGAGGCTGTTCTGATTTAGGTGAGAAAATAAACATGTTATCCCTTCAAAATAAAACTGTCGTTATTCTTTTTGCCTGCTTATAATATAGACTTTTAAAGGAGAAAATAGGAAACGGAGAGGCTAACCAAGAAGTTTGCAGAGAGAAGAGAGAGAGTGAGTGAAAATGTATGGGTTGGTGTGTGTGAGAGAGAGAGAGAGAGTGTGTGAAAGTGTGTGGGTTAGTGTGTGTGTGTGAGAGAGAGAGAGAGACCCTGCTGGAAAGAACACACTCATTCACAGTGTGAAATCACAGTGTGAAACGCAGTGTGATTCACACTGTGAATGAGTGTGTTCTTTCCTTTTCCGGTTATCCACACTGTGAACCACAGTGTGAAACGAATCGACCACAATGTGAACACGCCCCAATTTAACATTGTGGAGCACACTGTGTTTCACAGTGTGATTCACACTGTGAATGAGTGTGAATGAGTGTGTTCTTTCCAGCAGGGGAGAGAGAGACAAAGAGAGTGTGTTTGTGAACGTGTGTGTGTATAAAAGTGTGTGTGTATGTGAAAAAGAGAGGGTTAAAGTATGAGTTATGAAAATGAGAGAGTGTGTAAAAGTGTGTGTGTGTTTGTGAAGGAGAGAAACATAGAGAGAGAGAGTGTGAAGGTGTGTGTGTGTGTGTGAGAGAGAGAGAAAGATAGAGAGAGAGGGAGAGAGCGAGTGAAAGTGTGTGTGTTTTTATAGAGAAAGATAAAAAGGATGAAAGTGTGTGTGCGTGAGAGAGAGAGAGAGAGAGAGAGGGTGGGTGAAAATATGTGTTTGTGGGAGTGAGAGAGCATTTGAAAGTGTGTGTGTGTGTGTGAGAGAGAGAGAGAGAGAGAGGGTGAAAGTATGTATTATGAGAGTGAGTGTGTGTATAAAAGTGTGTGTGTATGTGAAAGGAAAGGGTTAAAGTATGAATTATGAAAATGAGAGAGTGTGTAAAAGTGCGCGTGTGTGTGTGTGTGTGTGAAGGAGAGAAACAGAGAGAGAGTGTAAAGTGTGTATGTGTGTGAGAGAGAGAATGAAAGAGAGGGTGAAAGTGTGTGTGGGGGAGAGCAGAGAGTGAGAGAGCGTGTGTGTTTGTGTGTTGAGAGAGAGAGAGAGAGAGAGAGAGGGTGTGTGTGTGTGTGTTATGTCAGAGTGAGATAGTGTGTATCAGAGCAGAGGGAGAGAGAGAGGATGTGTGTGTGTGTGTGACTGTGAGAGAGAGAGAGAGAGTGTAAAAGTGTGTGTGTGTATGGGAGAGATGTAAAGGGTGAAAGTGTGTAAGAGAGAGAGAGAGAGAGAGAGTAAAAGAAAGAGAGGGCGAAAGAGAAAGAGACAGAGGGGGATGAATAGAAACAAACATTGACGTTCAGACAATAATAATTAATTATAATGATTATCACAAAGCAGGTAAACATGAGAAGGATTGGGAGGACGAAAAAAGTGCGTTAAACTTTTAAAGGGAAATAGGAGTTGACAATTGCAGATGGAGGGGGTGGGGGAGGGGGGTGTGTCAACATGGGGGATAGATAACCGCCCCATATCCGCCTTTCACTTTCATGTTCTCATTTCCTTTTAATGAAAAAAGCAGTTAACACGATCGAGAAGACTTTCAAGAAAAAAATCAAGAGGTCAAACATAATACCGCAATTTATACGCTACGGAAACTTAATACGTAAATGTCATTCTCACATATTTAAAAATGTGACGAAGAGGGCTATTGAAATTGATTTCCGTTGATTTCTCAATTCCATGCCATCGAGTTAGTTATATGGTGGTAAAATGGAACCGCTCGGAATTAAATACTATTTAGTTACTGAGAATGCGTGAAATGAAAATCAAAGTCAACTTTACGAACGTCATGATAGGCCAACGCAAAGAGCTTTTAAGATTCGTCACCCTTGATGTTACATTCCAAATAGGTGGTAGTATGTTTGTGCGGAGGATGCCCGGCCCCCCCACTCAGGGGTCGGAATGACCGCATGCCTGTTGCCAAAATGTCCGGTAAAGGGCTACTTTTCGTGCGACAAAGTCCGGCCGAGAATTGTAAAAAAAAGGGGTGTATTTGACTTTTCACCCGGAGATTTCTTTAAAAAGGGGGTGTTTTTTCTTTTTTTTCTCTCATCTCTTTGGACTCCTGAGAAATTATTCCGAATTTAGGGGGGTACATTGAGCATTTGTCCTGATTTAGGGGGGTCTCCAAGCCCGCAAAAAGCCCTCGAAAGGGGGGTTCGGAAATGTTGCAGTCCTCAGATAGGGGGTGCTTTCAAAAAGAGGGAACGAGCATATGCGTACCCTAAATAACACTGAGTGGGGGGGGGGGGGGGCGGGGGAGGATGGAGGTCGCCTATGAGAGATTGTAAGAAAGAAGTGCGATTACACAGTGACCCCCTTCTTTTACAAGTACCCCCAAAACGCTATTTTTTAGATAGGAAGAGTGCCCCCATTTCCTTTTTACACTTGCCGCTTACCCTTTTCAAGTAGTGCCCTTCCCTCTTTTAATAAGTATTCCTTTTCACATCTGATGTGGCCCCCTTTTATTTTATAAAATAAAAAATAAATCATTTCCATAGCTGTGTGATTTTGACGGAAGCATCCGCTATTCTTGCACAGGTAAACCAATTTTAGCGATATAAAGTTTAGCCTGAAGTCAAAAACATGAAGACGTTGCAATATAGCCACTTGTAGAGCAGAAAAACAATTCGCCTGGAAGCACGTTTACTTTTAAAACATTGATCTGTAGGGGAACGGCCTTCATCTTTTTCCTGATGGCAAAACTTTGGACATAACTTTGATGAAATACAGTAGCTGGTCTGGCTTTCTCGTTATTCTGTCTCATCAGTTTACATGGTTAATGTCTCTTCTGAAGGTCGAAAGAGAGAGAGAGAGAGAGAGAGAGAGAGAGAGCGAGAAGCGAGAGCAGAGAGAAAGAGGGGGGGGGGGGGAGGGGCAGAGGGCCCGGGCTGCGACTTTGCGTTTTACACCCTGGCCTGGACCTTTTCCCAATAAATTTCAAGGAACCGACTGGGAAAAGTCTATCCATGACAAGATATTGCGCGCGCACGTAGCTCTTCTGCAATGCTCAACGTACGTCCTATATGTCACAGTACAGTGTCGCGGTACGCGGTACATGTACTTTTGTATCGAGACGTACGAGTGAGAGAAAAACAACGAATAACAACAGAAGGAAATAGAGAAAAACAATAAATAATTAAAGAACAGAGAGGAAACAAAGAATGTCATAAGCAGAGAGAGAAAACAAAAACTAACTTGAAAGAAAGAGAGAAATTAGAGAAGGAATTAATCAAAGTAAGGAAAGAGAGAAACCAAATAATATTATGGTTTTTGTGGTTTAATTCCGCCTTCTTCAGGGTTTCAATTTTTGACGTGTAGCCTACTTTCAAACCATTTGCTGATTCGGACCCCCCCACACGTGTACACATATCGACACATACACAGACTACACTCGACATAATATGTGTAATGGTAATGTAATACATAAACTGTGATTTAAATATTGCACTCGTACCATTTTCTATTATTGTGGGATCACGTCTTTCATTTTTTAAATTCATGTCATTTGTTTCTAAGACCTAATTTCTCTAATTCTCTTGACCCCTCTCCCTTCATATTTGTTTTCTAAGACCTCCCCCCCTCATCTCTCTTCATATTTGTTTTCTAAGACCCATTTCTCCCCCGCCCCCCCCCATCTCTATTCATATTTGTTTTCTAAGACCTCTCTCTCTCGACCCACTTTCTCTCTCGTATGTATTTCTCAGACCCCTCTTTCTTTCTCTCTCATTAACCCCCTCTTCATATTTGTTTCTAAGGCCTCTCTCTCTCTCTTCATATTTGTTTCTAAGACCCCCCCCTCTCTTTCTCATTTCTTGATATTTGTTTCTAAGACCTCTCTCTCTCTAGCTCTCAATTCATGATATTTGTTTCTAAGACCCCCTCTCTTTCTCACTTCTTGAATTCATATTTGTTTCTAAGACCTCTCTCTCTCTAGCTCTCAATTCATGATATTTGTTTCTAAGACCCCCTCTCTTTCTCACTTCTTGAATTCATATTTGTTTCTAAGACCTCTGTCTCTCTCTCCCTTTCTCTCTTTCTCATTTTAAATTCATGTTATTTGTTTATAAGACCTCTCTTTCTCTCTTTTTCCATTCATCACTTTGTCTAGTGTAATGTACAGACACATAAAATATAAAGGAAATTATACACCAGTTTTACATGAATTCATTTGCACTTTATTTACTGCTTTACATTCATATACTTTTTTTTTTCGTGAAGGTAATCTAATCCTTCAATGTCAGAGAAGTAATACAAAAGATACAGGAGTATGTGTATGCATAAATAGTTATATAAAGAAGAAATATGTAGTAAAAGTGAAAGCAAACAATAGTAGAAATTTGAACAGATAATTTGACAGTGTGTTAAGATTTAGATGCAAGAAATGACTATAAGAAATTTTTATTTGAAAATACATGCACATGTAGATAAAAAGAGATCTGAACATAGGCGGATTCAAGTGAATCCAGATCCAGCAGTTACCATGGTTACTGCAAACCTGAATAAACATGGAATGTTTTGCGAGCCTAATTCATTGCGTCACAGCCTTCAGGGAAACATCGACATGTGAGCTGATGAAGTAAAGTGACACCTACATTAACGCAAACTGAGTCCTAGCCTAGGCCCTAGGCTACGGAAAACATTGACAGTTAAAATTATTAACTGAAAAGTATTAACCATAGTCTAGATCTAGACCTAGTAGATCTAGATTCTATACGGTACGTAGATAGTAGAAGTAGTAAAGTTAGCTTTAGTAGACTTTATTGGAGAACTTGTTTAGCACAGGGCTAGATCTACTTCATATTCATAACTCCTAAGTTAACTCATGAACTGTATTAAGTTAGTAAGTTACACCTTAAGTTAGGCCCTCCTGTAGTCCTAGACTACATAACGTTAGATCTAACGTTATGTTTGTTTACATTGTTACTTATGCTTAGCTAGTCCAATTGACATTGCTGTTGTTAATGTTGACTGACAGACAGTACTGACAGTGACAGTGACAATGTGACACTGTGCAGCGACTCACTTAGCCTTACTCTTAGTTTTGCTAACTATGGATGCCTAACAGTTACAGTTAATCGTACTCATATAACTACAATTCAAAACTGGATTTACAGTATTCATACCCGCAAAGGCGTCTGCATTGCCACTCCGTCATCATCCTCGATGAATTCCATCGTGCAGCAAGCTTCTTAACTTGTTGTTCTGAACTTGAAATCCTATATCTTCTCCCTTAATCTTCAGTATTGCAGCTGCGTACGGTGTGTATAAATGCTGCATCGACGTACGTCTGTGCATGTACGATTCGATTTGGAACTGGCGCGCCCGATCGAGGAGCGTAGACTAGACTCATTCAAGCAGTTTCATTGCTATTTACCGGGAAAATGTCCAGGCCAGGGTGTAAAACGCAAAGTCGCGCCCGGCGGGCTCCCTCCCTGGGGGAAAAAGAGGTAAAAACACGTTAATTTTACCTTTATTTGGAAACAGGCCCCCTCCCACTAAGCGAATTATCGGCCGGCGCGATTTGCACATTTACGGGGGCAAAAAATACAAAATACAAAATGCTCCTTACCCCCCGCTTATTCACTGGCTGGCTGTTTCGCCGCTTAATATTTTCTCACGAATTGGACCCCCTCTTTGGCCCCCTTCCCCTGCCGGCGGCTGGATCCGCGCCTGTGCATGGAACAGGAAGGGAGAGAGAGAGAGAGAGAGAGAGGGGGAAGATCTCAAACTGTTCATACAAAAGTCTATTTTGAGCTAAACAAATATAAAACACAGAAGCCACTTACAGTTTCGATGTTTTTAATATCAAACATCTGCACTTAAATAAATCACCTCGTCTCCACTAAGTTTTAAAGTTATGCTTACACGTTACTAAAAATCAATCTTTTGGCAATTTTAGGGAAATTTTTCGAAATCTTGGAAGCACTATATTATTTTTATTAACAAAAGAGAAAGAAAAAAATTTACAATTCAATTAGCTAATCGAGTAATATAAGTAGAGTGGAAATGTTGATGTCTCGTTTTATTTTTCTAAATTCGCTAACGAAGGCACCTAGTTATAGGAATATTTTTCAGTGTCTGTAACTGGTTTGTATTTTTATCCTTGCTTTTTATGTCGAATTTTGTCTCACATTAATTATGAACGGATACTATATTAACAAGATTAGACAATGTCAGCCGTCTTTATTTATTCATCAATTGATGTTATACTCATGTATGTATTCTTATTTGATTCTTTCAACCAGATATCCGAATACACCTGGGTGGAGTGTAGGAAATTGAAATTAATATAGGCAACTTTAGTTAGTGATGTAGCTGTGTCTCGAACCCCTTGCCATGTGACCCATACCACTAGACCACAGCACCTCTGTCTGGCTATAGTAGTGGCAAGATTAAATAGCGTCTGAGCTCTGTTATAAGGGTAACAAAAATGAAGCAATTGCTCGCAACCACTGTCCAGGGAAGTCCCAAGATTATCATAACGGTTTATCCAAACACAAAGATTACACAAGGTATTATCACCTCTGTAACTCTAATAAAAGAACTGTTTACTCACAGTTTTCTTTTAGAGTTGCAGCCCCCAGACCAATAATCATGGTTTCTGTTGATTTTTAGTTCTGACTTCCTTTTTATCTGATAGCGTATAATAGAGTAACTGCAGTTTTGAGGCGAGTTAGTTTGGCAATGAAACTTCCTTATTTGCTCATTAAAATCGGCAGCTCGCTCAGTACTCCATTAATCTAAAACTCGCTCTGAAAACATTCAAGGCACACTACGATTCTTCTCTCCAATTATCGAACATGGATCCATATTCTAGGGAAACCGACCAGTTGATCGACTATGGAACATTTGTTGCCGATCACCCTTCTTTCGAGCAACAAAAGCAAAAAAATGAAGACGAGGATGATAACGATGGCAATGATGATCTACCAATTGCTGTATTTCTTGCACTCGTTGTAGTCGGAATGTGGAAACCCTCCTCCCATCCCGAGTTAACATCGTCAGAAGATGACCTCGGACGACAGAGACACAACAAGGACGTCAACAGAGGAAGACTTGAGTTACTCGACATCACGAAAACGACCACTATGAAAATACAGACGGACGTGGAAGACGCAAGCGACATCGATTTCATGGCGTTAAAGTTTGAATCTTCTGGGAAAAAGAAAACTTCTAAACGTGAGTTTTGGGTGATTCCTTTTTTGTTATAATTACGTGACTTTGCTTTCATCTTTTACCTTTAAAGCATTAGGTTAAAGTAAGTGACAGAAAAACAAATTCCTTTTGTGATTAAAAACAAAATTGTTTGTTGCAATTGTTTTTTCCTTCTCTCTTTCCCTCAAGAGAGGCTTTTTATTTTTATAATTTCAATACATATTCACATTAATTACTCAATGATTGAATGAAAAATAACATTGCTAGAAATAAAGTATATTCAACAATTCTCTCAGCTTAGTATTATTTTCTTTGCTGACACATTCATTCCTTAAACACATTTTCAGCAATGACTTAAATAGACAAATCAATGCCTGAGGGGAAATAACAGAATCATTGACAATCTTTTTAAAGTAACATTCATGAATTGCATATTGCGCAGAAAAAAAGCAAGAAAAGAAATGTAGAAAGAGGGTAAGGGCATGCACCCTTTGGTATTATATCCTTATAGTATGTCACTTGAGTTTAAGAGGTGTGATGGGGGGGGGGGGGGGCATACAACTCGATGGTAGTGCACCCCCCCCGCATCTGCCAGTGCATAAAATAGGTTTTACTTGCTGAAATATATGAATGTTTTAGGAATGTTGGTATATTATTATTATATTATTATGGTACATAATATTTCATTGATATTACCGTACATAACATAGTATAACTATATTTACTTATTACAAAAGAAAGCCCTTAGCGCTTGGACTTTTGCACTATAATTCTTATACACAAGTCCATTATTTTTACAAATGAAAACCTTAAAAGTAATACAAAGCTTTTGGTATGGGGTCATAAATTTGGTTCAAATGAACATATTGAGGGTATTGCGATTTTACACTATTCAACTGTCGTTGTCGCGGTTGAAATCGAGTCTAAAGTGATGAAATTGTTAATGTTGTATAGCTCCCTCTCAAGACTGATATTACTTTAGCTTTAGAACAATGTTTCTTGACTACAATCGACCGATTTTCTATTCCCGTTTGGATATTATTCCCGTTTGGAAATTATATATCAAAGCTGCATATTCTGAGATTTCCATGGTGTTTTAGGGGCTACATTTTCTAGTGCTTATAATTCATCCACAGGGACATCGAAATATATCAACACTTTAAAGAATTACTATCCATCCAATTTCAAAAATTTCCCTAAACTTTGCATTACCTTTGACATGAATTTACTGCAAATTTAATTGTTTTTGTTCAAATATTGACACTAAATTACTAATTTTACATATCAATTAGACACCGTGGTCCAGATCTATGGAATTCTCTCCCAGAACTGATTAAGTCCTTTTGCTCCTCGAACTCATTTAAAGCCAAAGTAAAAAGTATGTTATTATCAGAATATGCTATCTCTCTGTAAAATTCCTGTGTCCACCTTTCAGTCTTTGTCATAATAGTTTTTCTATTTTAATCCCTGTATATATTTCTTTCATTACCATCCTCATCATCATCATCAAAGTCATCATCATTATCCCTATATTTTACACATGCTTTTAATTATTTGTCCATTCTGCTTGATAAATTTGACTTGATTTGATTCATTGATTTCTGCATGTTTTCATACAATAATAATCAGTAACAATAAGAAAAGTTTGTATATAGTGGTAATATTTGTCCCGAATCACAATGAATAATAAAATTTATGCCACACAATGTTGGGAATGATTGACATAGCAAATGCAGAAGAGCTGCAGCGTAAGCTTGCGCTTGAAGTGCATGCAGCTCTTTAACTTATGATTACAACGACAGCAAAATATGATGACATAAACAGGCAGAAAACAACAGGAATTCAATGGCAAGAAATGACAAAAACTCACTTGCTCCAAGAGACAGGGAGAGAGAGAGAGAGAGATTGATAGGGATGGATAGAAAGAGGAATACTTGTTTTGCGGCTACTTCTACATGTATTTAGATGCTAAGATATACAGAAAGGCACATGTTATTCAACTACTGAGTAAATCAGTCTTACTACATGAGAGGTTTGTGTTGTGTTTGATTGTGTATGTAAAGTAACTGCCTCGGTTATTACCAAGTGAAAAACAATGACATGACAACAAAGACTGGTTTACATGATGATACGTGGTCATTACGGTAACATAGAATTGAAGAAAAAGATTGTTCATCCGTTCATAAGGTTTTTTTGGGGCTATCATATTTTCAAGCATTTTGCCCTCAATTGCAGTCCTTCTTCCGCAAATAATTTTCATAAAATTGGATGAAATATGATGCTTTGACAATTCATCTTTCTTTCTTTTTTTCTTTAATAATTATGAATAATTTATAATATTTATGATTCATTGTAAAAAATACCTTTCAGTATTTCAAGTTTGTTATATTACCGGAAATTGTTTTTATTTATATGAAATGTTGAAGAAAATGAATCACATCAAATAAGGAAGAATATTCCTCAGCTCAGCCATTTTATCCCCTCTTTTCCTCTGAAACCGAAACCCAATTATCCATTGTCTCGAAATGCAGCCCGGCAGTGTTTGATATTTAAACGGAGCAGGCGCGTATGCAGGGGGGGTGGGGGGGGGGGGGGGGGGGGGGGGGGGGGGGTTAACCCCCCCTTTGATATTTTTTTTTTATAAACTAAAAAACAAAAAAACTAAATATACCAATGGCTGACCTAAAAAAGGTGACCTTACCCCCCCCCCAACGGGGCAAAATGTCAAATTTTCAAATTTCGAGACCATAAAAAAAGTGTCCTTTTACCCCCTCTCCCCCCCCCCCCCCGCTTATTCAGCGGCGGGCTGAGTCGTTGCGAAATTTTTGGCCCGATTTCAAAATGTTACACCACCCCCCTTGAAAAAATCCTGCGTACGCCACTGAAACGGAGAATACTTTTTATAATCTTAAGCGAGAAAAAAATGTCAGCAATTAATCAGACAAATTACTCTATTCTGAGTTTCGCTTTCATTTACACTTGTTGGCAATCCCGTGTGAAGAGTCCCGTACTACAAAGATCTTTCTTTGTTTAAACAAGAAACAAAACATTAAGTATTTGAAGATGACACTTATTGAGTATTAGTTTTTACTTCCGTTAGTCAAGTGTCACACAAAAACAATTTGGATGAAATTGATATTCGTGTAGACCTATGTTGCAAATGGATTTGCCCTTCAATCTGCAATCAAACCTTCATCAACTGATAAATTGACTTTTAGATATATCTTAATGATAAGTATAACAACCATGTATCTTTGTATTGTCAATGGGATGGAGTGGGGGCACTGTTCTCATGGAGGCGGGGGGAGGTGATGAGTGACATACAATTCTCCAAGGTCAACATTAATACCGAGTGATGGGAGGGGGTCATCATGTCTGGTTCTTTTTTGTATTCATTTTTTATTTATTAATCATATTTATTACATTAGTCTATTTATTTGCTTCTCTACCCCTTTTTCTTTTGAAATTCATTGATAGGCCTATATTGTTTTATTCAATACTTATAAAACTGACACACATTTGTTAAAGAGCAGAAAGCTTCCTTATTGGATCGGCCATTAAACTTTTGACCAATACCTTCATCATTCTATGTTTCAACATTTAATCTACAGGGGGCTGGCGGAATGTTCTCCTCGAATCAGCTTCTCTTCTCTACCTTTCTACCCTGACCATGCTTCTCTTGGTTGATGGTGGCACGTACTTATACAACTTCTGGGGTGTCTCCAGTGGAATGCTCTACATGATCTCTTACGTCACCTTTACTCTTCCAATTCTATTCGGTCCATTATATGCCTTGATGATGCATATCTCAGCGCTCCTACCAGGTCTTGATGGAATGCACAGCTGTCCTCTTGACATGGCCTATGTGCTACGAAGAGTCCGTGTCCTACGCTCTCCCAGGAATCGCCATCTCTTGAAGCCGTTGTTCATGTTGATATTCATCTGTTGGCCGTTGGCTCAGGCCATCTTAAGAGCAATATCAGGGATGGTCATCCATCATAAATGCCATCAGAATTACTTTCTATTCAGCGACATTTCCTCGGCATGGGGACTGGTAGCGTACGGTCTCTTCTGGTATCTAATATACATCGAGCGCGCGTCACTTCATCACGACCTCAATCGCGTGGTGAACAATGTACAACGCGCGTCATTGACAGGAGATGTTGACGCAGCGCGTTGTGAGATACGACGCGTACACCATGACTACCTCATTCTACGAGAGCTGATGGGTGTCTGGATGGCTATTACCATGATAACGACCTCTTGGGGTCTCCTGACGACACTCTCCTGGGACTACGTGATCTCTGGACAGACCCTCCAGGATACGTCTGAAAAGCAGGCCAAGCTGTTTCTAGACATTACCATCTGGTCAGAGAAGATCATGTTCATTGCATTCCCTTGCATAGCGCTCGGGAGCATCAATCTTGAATACCTATGGCAGAGGTTCTCCCACGCCCTTGAAAGGATTCAGTCCTACCAACACCGCCCTTTCTGGGTGGCTATTCAGCTACACACAACATACATCGATCATATTGGAAGCCCAGAGCTCAAATGGACACTTGTCTTTGCTTTGATTGGACCCTATCTGACTCTTCAGTCTTCATGGTCTAGGATGAATGTCGATCAGAAAGTCGATTTCTGGAATGGTCCTTTTCCTAGCAATTGTTCAGAGGGTTAGACCTTCTCTATTTCTCTCTGTCTGTCTCTCTTCCTCATTCACCCCCAGTGTTTGACCTCTTCTGTATATTAAAACACATCGTATATTAAGAATGCTCAGGAGGCACTATCGCCCTTATGAAATCTTCGAATAGTTATAGAAGTGCTTCACACAACGTCGGTAACGGTTTTGACTATGTATACAATGTGATACATATAACCAAGGATAACTGTACATTCTTAGCAATTTTTTATATAGTGATCAACGCATTGATCATGTCGATAGTCAAGGCAATTGCTGTTGCTGTTGAGCTTCAAATATTTCTCCACTTTAACTAGGCCTATGTCACCTATGTCTTTGCCATGCGATTGGGACGTCGATATTGAGCCATCGTAGTTCCGAAGACTCATCACAACGCAAATCAGTTCCGTCTGTCATCGAAAAACAAAAAAGGTGTATATAGAAAGCACGTCGAATGAAAAAAATCAAAACCGTCCCACTATTTCACGATGAAATAATTTATATGTGACTATGAATATAGGAGGTCCATTTCAAGGTATTTTGTCCATACGATAACAACTAAAAGGTAAAAGGTTAATGTACACCCGATGACAATAGCCTATTAATTTGTTTGCCTTTACTATTATATAGCTACATGTATGAACATCTTATTAAGGAAACTAATCGCGTTAATGTTTAAGAATTATTTTTGTAACATAATAGGACACTGAATGTTCAAATACCTGGGACCTAACTTTGTACTAAATTCTCATTATGACTTAGGCTGTTCTGATTTAGGTGAGAAAATAAACATGTTATCCCTTCAAAATAAAACTGTCGTTATTCTTTTTGCCTGCTTATAATGTAGACTTTTAAAGGAGAAAATGGAAAACGGAGAGGCTAACAAAGAAGTATGCAGAGAGAGAGAGAGTGAATGAAAGTGTGTGGGTTGGTGTGAGAGAGAGAGAGAGAGTGGGTGTGTGCGAACGTGTGTGTGTGTATACAAGTATGTGTATGTGAAAAAGAGAGGTAGACCGCCGGGTGAACCCTCAAAAGTGCCTTAGTTTTTGTGTTTCGTGACCCATCCTCGGCATCTACTTGAAAATAACCTCTAATGTGTAGAAAAATATACTGAAGATGATGGTGCAACTCGTCAGTAGAAAAAATTGCACACAAATTAATAATGTCCAGATTAATTTTTAATAAATATGACAAACGCCCTCTTGGGTCCAGTCTGAGACAGCAGTGTATTATGCTATGGGAAAATGACTTGTATTGATATCGAGCAAAGCTGCAGTGCACTCAAAATATTCCCCTTTCACTCTTTCCCCTCTCTCCTCATTCCTTCCCTTTCTCTCTCTTTCCTAATCCCCCTCTCTTTCTCTCCTTATCCCCTCTCATCCCCCCACCCATTTTTCCTCATTCCCCCTCTCTCTCTTTGTCTCTTTCTTCCTCTTTCCTCACCCCCCCCCTCTCACTCTTCATCCCATTCCCTCCCTTTCTTTTGTTTCCTTAACCGCTCTCTCTTTCCCATTCCCTCCCCCCTCACTCTTTCCCACCTCTCTATCTCTTTCTATGTCATACCCTTCAATATATATTTCAGGGAATGGCATATCTTTAAATAAAATAAATCACAATTTAAAACAAAGTTTGTATTAAAGGCATGTTTGACCAATTATAATCTGGTTTCACATCAAATATATGACATATTACTATCTCATATTCTCAAAATACATGGTCAATAAAATTGTAAGCCTGCTTGACTACATGGATACTGCTCTTTGGGTTGATGTAGAGAAATGATTCATCATCAGTTATACAGCACATTGTCAATTCACATTGAAATATTTTCAATAACAAACATTCTTTCAAGCGATCACATGTATGTATGTTTTAGCAAAAATACACATAAAATATACATTATAGATTAAAAAAATTATATATTCATGGATGGCAGGGTCGCAGCCTCTGCTATTCTTCTTCAGTCTAATATACATATCTAAATCATGTTCTTTAACATTTCCAGCAGGTAATTTCATACATTTGTCCAAATGCCATTTAGTAAAAGTTATCTGCTTTATCGAATCTGGCGGATATTGGCAAAATAGAGCATCGCAATAAAGGTCTTTACATTGAATTTCCAAAAAAGGCTTTACATTTACAAGTAATATTTTCAATAACAAACATTCTTTCAAGCAATTGCTCAAAAAGCATTACTACATGTATGTACCGGTATGTATTAGCAAAAACACACATAAAATATACATTGTAAATAAAATTAAAAAATTCATAGATGACAGGGTCCCAGCCTCTGCTATTCTCCTTCAGTCTAATATATCTAAATCATGTTCTTTAAAATTTCCAGCAGGTAATTTCATACATTTATCCAAATACTATTTAATAAAAGTTATCTGTTTTATCGAATCTGGCGGAAATTGGCAAAATAGAGCATCACAAGAAAGGTCTTTACATTGAATTTCCTAAAAAAGCTTTACATTTACAAGTAATGTGACATACAATGAGTTAAATATGGTTCCTTCCTTGCCTTGATGTCATCTGTGCTCACTTGTTTGTTGTTATGTTGCAGAAGTGCCTGTAGCAGCCCGCATGGTATCCTGGTTGGACATAGGTCTACCTTTATTGAAAATAAATAAAAGCAAGGATCATTTAATATCATTTATTAAAAAAGAATAGGTCTATAGTTCTACGAGACAGACATACTGAAGTATTCATCACTACAAAACCTACAGTATGAGTCGAATCTAGCATATAACTATCATCAAAATACAAATAAAAAAAAATATCTGTGCTGACTGGTTACTGTCTCCAACTGAACAGACTGGACATCAGTGACACTAACAGTGGAAATTATTCAGAACTGCTTATTAGAAAACGTAAGGAGGTGTCTCATATATTTATGAAGTGTTTTTTTGTGTGTAGAGCATGGAGGGCATAGGGTACTGTAATAAATTTTTCATCATGAATGAAAAAAGATCACCAGGGCAAGGGCAAGGCTCATTCTCCAACACAAGTGGCATATTAATTTAAACGTGTCAAATATTGACGGGGACTGTGGGCCTCACCATGCAGAATTTTTCAAACATGCAAAAAAAGAAAGAAAAACAAACCACTTTGATTGTGAAAATTTAAGGGGACAGTGGCCCCTCCCCCCTTCCCCCGAAAAAAAACCCACCAGTACGCTGTTCTCAGACGATACCGTAATCGATATGTGGACAATAAATACCCACATTAATTATGAAGACCTGATCTGTACTAATGTAGTATAGAATCAAGCCTGACCAGTATCCAATTTGACTTGATCAACCACTTTGATCAAGTCATACAGCTAGGGCTAGGCCTCAATTTCGAGAGCATAGCATTTTTTTAGAAAGTAGAAATTACCCGGTAGATATTCTAATCTAGACTCTCTTTTTTCTTGATTCTAGTTGTAACGTTTAGGGCCGGAAAATAGACATATGACATCTAGACAAAGATCCCGGGTTCGACTCCCACCCAGGCGGATGACCGAGGCCTGCGTTGGGCGTTACTGTTAACGTGCCCCTTCCCTTGTTAGACGCTGGTTATGTCAAGTGGAAAACACTCTGTCCCTCCGATAGGACGTTAAATGGAGGCACGTTAAGAACCCATTGCACTATTCGTATAAGACTAAGACTAGAGTAAGAGTAGGGGGAAACCCCGGTGTAATATTAAGTGCAAGAATCTTCACTTCAGAAGTTCAGTATTATTTGAAGGAGGCAGATTATCTCGAAGAAGAAGAAGAAGAAGAAGAATAGGATCAGAGTTATTCTGAACATGCTGAAATAGTTAATACAATCATTTCTTCGGAATGGAATGACATAGATCTAGGCCTACCTCTTTTTTGTTGAACTTGTTGCAGTTCGAACACCTCCCTGGCCTGGTACACTCCTCCGCCCGAGGCGCCGGGCGAGTACTGCTATGTCTGCAGCTCGAACGAGTCGAAGTCGAAGTTGACCGCAATCGCAGCAATTTTGTTTTCTAGTTCAAACCCAAAACTGACGTCCTTCCAAAGATCTGCACACTCCTTGAATTTTCTGTAACTCTTCCCACTGAAAGATATCACCTTACTGTGAGTCAAAATTGTATGCATACAGCAAAAACCTGTGTTTTCCTCTGAAACATTCAGTTGTTGACGACAGATTACTACACCTGAAGCTCGAAATAGCGCGCGCCAGTGGTACGTGCACAACACTGCCTGTGATTGGCTAAAAAGCTTGAGGCGCTGTAACATTTACTTAATACATGCACAGTGATTGGACAACCTCCGTGAAAAAAAAAAAGATTTTAGGCACCTTTTTTCCATTTTTTGAGCTTATATGCATTTTTTTCGATTGACGAGTTGTGACTATAATATCAAAATATATTCTTTAATAATATCCACTATTAAAAAAGTAGATGCCGAGCCGAGGTCACGAAACTGACGAATTTTGGGGCTCACCCGGCGGTCTAACGGTTAAAGTATGAGTTATGAAAATGAGAGAGTGTGTAAAAGTGTGTGGGTGTGTTTGTGAAGGAGAGAAACAGAGAGAGAGAATGTGAAGGTGTGTGTGGGTGTGTGAGAAAGATAGAGAGAGAGAGAGAGCGAGTGAAAGTGTGTGTGTTTTGATAGAGAAAGATAAAGAGGATGAAAGTGTGTGTGTGTGTGTGTGTGTGTGTGAGTGTGCGTGAGAGAGGGAGCAAAGAGAGAGAGAGAGAGAGGGTGGGTGAAAGTATGTGTTTGTGAGAGTGAGAGAGCGTTTGAAAGTGTGTGTGCGTGTGTGTGTGTGTATGAGAGAGAGAGAGAGAGAGAGAGAGGGTGAAAGTATGTGTTATGAGAGTGAGTGTGTGTATGTGAAAAGGAGAAGGTTAAAGTATGAATTATGAAAATGAGAGAGTGTGTAAAAGCGTGTGTGTGTGTGTGTGAGAGAGAGAGACAAAGGGTGAAAGGGTGTAAGAGAGAGAGAGAGAGAGAGTAAAAGAAAGAGAGGGCGAAAGAGAAAGAGACAGAGAGGGATGAATAGAAACAAACGTTGACGTTCAGACAATAATAATTAACTATAATAATTACCACAAAGCAGGTAAACATGACAAGGATTGGGAGGACGAAAAAAGTGCGTTAAACTTTTAAAGGGAAACAGGAGTTGACAATTGCAGATGGAGGGGGGGGGGGGGGGGTGTCAACATGGGGGATAGATAACCGCCCCATATCCGCCTTTCACTTTCATGTTCTCATTTCCTTTCATGAAAAAAAAAAGTTAACACGATCGAGAAGACTTGCAAGAAAAAAAATCAAGAGGTCAAATATAATACCCCAATCTATACGCTATGGAAACTTAATACGTAAATGTCATTCTCACATATTTAAAAATGTGACGAACAGGGCTATCGAAATTGATTTCCGTTGATTTCTCAATTCCATGCCATCAAGTTAGTTATATGGTGGTAAAATGGAACCGCTCGGAATTAAATATTATTTAGTTACTGAGAATGCGTGAAATAAAAATCAAAGTCAACTTTACAAACGTCATGATAGGCCAACGCAATGAGCTTTTAAGATTCGTCACCCTTGATCTTACATTTCAAATAGGTGGTAGGATGTTTGTAAGAAGGATGGAAAATTTGTAAGAAAGACGTGCGATTACACAGTGACCCTCTACTTCACAAGTACCCCCCAAAATGCCAATTTTTTACACTTGCCGTTTTGCCTTTTTAAGTAGTGCCCCTACGAAGCAATATCTTTCAACCAATGTCAAGGGAAGTACCTAGATTTTCATGGCTAGTCTACATTCCAAATACAAATTTTACACAAGGTATTTTCTCCTCTGTAGCTTGAATCAACAAACTGTTAGCTCACAATTTTATTTTAGGGTTGGAGTCCCCAGACCAATATTATGGTCTTACTTCCTTTTTATCTGATAGCGTATAATAGAGTAACTGCAGTTTTGAGGCGCAATACTTTGTCAATGTAACTTCCTTATTTGCTCATTAAAATCGGCAGCTCGCTCGGTACTCCAGCATTCTCAACTCGCTCTGGAAACATTCAAGTCACACTCTGATCCTAGCTCCACTCCAACTATCAAACATGGATCCATACTCTAGGGAAGCCGCCCAATTGATCGACTATGGAACATTTGATGCTGATCACTCTGCTTTCGAGCAACACAAGCAAAGTTCAAGAAATAAAGACGAGGATGATGACGATTGCGATGACCATCTGCCAATTGCTGTGTTTCTTGCACTCGTTGTAGTCGGAATGTGGAAACCTTCCTCCTATCCCGAGTTAACATCGTCAGAAGATGACCTCGGACGACAGAAACGCGACGAAGACGTAGGAGGACTCGAGTTATCCGACATCACGGAAACGATCACGAAAAAAACGCAGACGGACGTGGAGGACACAAGCGACATCGATTTCATTGCGTTAAAGTTTGAACCTTCTGGGAAAAAGAAAAATTCTAAACGTGAGTTTTTGGTGATTCCTTCATTGTTATAATCATGTGACTTTTTGTTCATCTTTTACCTTTAAAGCATAAGCTGAAATTATATGACAGAAAACAAATTCCTTTCGTCATTTTTTAAAACTATTATTAAGTTGCAAATTTGACTTCGTTTTGTTATTATTTAAGTTCATTTAATTGCCCTTTCAACCCCCCCCCCAAAAAAAACACACAAAAATAACACAACTACTTTTAAAAAAATGCAGGTAGATTAACAAGCAAGGGTGATTTTCAATATGTAAAACCAATGTGGCTTAGTCGGGATGGACTTCTCCCGATGCATCGATTGAGAAAATGCTTTTTGAATATCGCATTATTATCATACAGTGCATCCCAGAAAGAACAAAACCGAGAACTATCGATGTTTATCATAACTTTATCACAATTATAATTAATAAATGACACATATTTGGAAAGCCTAGATCCTCCTCTTTCATTTGATGAAACTCATATTTATTAATTATAATTGTAATTGAGTTATGATAAAACATCGATAACTCTCGGTTTCATTTTTTCTTGGACGCACTGTATATCATCCCTAGATTTTGGATAGATAAACAGTACGTCAATAAAGATGATACATATTAATTTGAACCATAAGATTGTAACAAATTTATTAGTCACATGTGGTGTGCCACTGATCATGTAATTACCATTGTCAGAAAATACCTTTAAGTATTTATGTATGTTATATTACCTAAAATTGTATATATTTATATGGAATTCAGAAGAAAATAAATCAAATTAAATCAATACAAATATTTCTCAGCTCAGCTATCCTCCCCCCCCCCTCTGAACCCCCAAACCCATTTAACCGTTGACTCCAAATTAAAGTCCAATATTGTTGGATAGTTAACTCATAAGCATCTAAACGCAAAATATATTTCTAAAGCGACAAAATTCAATAAATCAAAACAATCACATTATATTGAGTTTCGCTTTCATTCCCACTTGTTGGCAATTCAGTGTGAAGAGTCTCGTGCTACATTAATCTTTGTTTATTCTAACAACAAAGAACAAACCATGACATTAAGTTTTTAAAGATGCCAATTGAGTAATGGTTTTATTGGTATGACTTCCGTTAGTCGAGTGTCGAATCAAAAGAATTTCTAATTTTGGATGGAATTTATAAACGTTTAGGCCTATGTCGCAGATGGAATTACCCTTCAATCTGAAATAATGAATAATATCATTCTACTTGAAACAAAGGAGCACGAAGCTTCCTCTTTGGATCGGCCATTAAATCTTTGACCGATACTGATAGGCCTACACCAACGACGTAGGCTTCATCATGGTATATTTGAACTTTTATTTTACAGGGGGCTGGCGGAATGTTATCCTCGAATTAGCTTCTCTTCTCTACCTTTCTACCCTGACCATGCTTCTCTTGGTTGATGGTGGCACGTATTTATACATCTTCTGGGGGTCATCCAGCGAAATGCTCTACATGATCTCCTACGTCACCTTTACTCTTCCAATTCTCTTCGGTCCATTATATGCCTTGCTGATTCGTCTCTCAGCGCTCCTACCAGGTCTTGATGCAATGCACAGCTGTCCTCTTGACATGGCCTATGTGCTACGGAGAGTCCGTGTCCTACGCTCTCCCAGGAATCGCCATCTCTTGAAGCCGTTATTCATGTTGATGTTCATCAGTTGGCCGTTGGCTCAGGCCATCCTAAGAGTAATAATGTCGGCGGTCATCCATCATAAATGCCATCAGAATTACTTTCTATTCAGTGACATTTCCTCGGCATGGGGACTGGTAGCATACGGTCTCTTCTGGTATCTAATATACATCGAGCGTGCGTCGCTTCATCATGACCTCAATCGCGTGGTGAACAATGTACAACGCGTGTCATTGACAGGAGATGTTGACGCAGCGCGTTGCGAGATACGACGCGTACACCGTGACTACCTCATTCTACGAGAGCTGATGGGTGTCTGGATGGCTATTACCATGATAACGACCTCTTGGGGTCTCCTGACGCGACTCTCCTGGGACTATGCGATCTCTGGACAGATCCTTCAAGATACCTCTGACAGGCAGGCTAAGCTGTATCTAGACATTATCATCTGGTCAGAGAAGATCATGTTCATTGCTTTCCCTTGCATAGCGCTCGGGAGCATCAATCTTGAATACCTATGGCAGAGGTTCTCCCACGCCCTTGAAAGGATTCAGTCCTACCAACACCGCCCTTTCTGGGTGGCTATTCAGCTACACACAACATACATCGATCATATTGGAAGCCCAGAGCTCAAATGGACACTTGTCTTTGCTTTGATTGGACCCTATCTGACTCTTCAGTCTTCATGGTCTAGGATGAATGTCGATCAGAAAGTCGATTTCTGGAATGGTCCTTTTCCGAGCAATTGTTCAGAGAGTTAGACCTCTCTCTCTCTTTTTTTTAATTTTTCTCTTTCTTTCTCTCTCTCTCTCGTTCACTCTCTCTCTCTCTCTTCTCCTTTCTCTCTCTTCCTCATTCACCCCCTGTATTTGACCTCTTCTGTACATTAAAACACATCGTTTACTAAGAACGCTCAGGAGGCACTATCGTCCTCATGAAATCTTCGAATAGTTAAGAGGTGCTTCGGTATCGGATTTGACTATGTAATCCTTTTTTTTTTTTTTTTTTTTTTTAAATAATCACCTTCTTTTTTCTCTGAAGGAAATTTAAGAGGAAAACAAAAATATTGTGGAAAAGGAAAAAAATAATTTGAAATTTATACGCAAACTGGTCGAGGAAATAGTACAAACTTTATTTGCGATTTGTTTAAAATGTGAAAATATAATTTTGTTTATGTGAATATCTTTCATCTGTAAATGTGTAATTTTATTTTTAACCTTGTATGGAAATGTAATAGTTCACTTGCAAATTTATTTAGACCTATGTGAAGATTATTTTGTTATTTTGTATACAATGATATAAATTATGTACAAATATGTACAAAGAGAAGAGAATAAAAACCTATGAAAACAAAAAATGTATACAAAGTGATACATATACCCAAGGAGAACTGTACATTCTAAGCAATTTTTGAATATACAGGTAGTGATTAATTGATCATGTCGATGGCCAAGGCAATGCTAAGTGTTGATTGGACATGTTGTAAATTTAAAACATATCGTAAAGGTAATTTGTTAATGTTTTAGAAAACATTGAATTGATACAAAGTGACTCATCAATATGTTAGAGAGCATTTACTCTGTAAAGTTCAATGTAATTATAGAATCATGTGAAAGTTGTATCTTTCTTCATCATGTGAAGAGCAGTACTTAGTACACATTGTGTTGAATAGAAATGCACCATGTTTTGGAGTAATTGGAAAAGCTAGTGAAATAGTGGCTGGTTTTATCGATTAAACAGCCAAGGGTATCATTTTATATGAGAAAACACAAAACATAACTATTTACAGTCTTGAGGTTTACCAATTTCCTCTTCTTCATTTTTTACTTGAGATCGAAAATATATTTGTTTCAATTGCTGTTGAGCTTCAAATATTTCTCCACTTTAACTAGGCCTATGTCACCCATGTCTTTGCCATGCGATTGGGACGTCGATATAGAGCCATCGTAGTTCCGAAGACGCATCACAACGCAGTTCAGTTCAGCCTGTCATCGAAAACCAAGGAAAGGTGTAAGCCTAGTAGTTATAGAAAGCACGTCGAATACAAACAAATCAGACCATTCCCCTATTTTACTTTGACTATTTTAGGAAATTAGTAATGTTACCCGAATATGTGACTTCATAATAGAAGGGCCATTTCAAGGTATCTTGTCCTTACGTTACCAACTAACAGGTAAAAGGTTAATGTACACCCGATGACAGTAGCCTACTAATTTGTTAGCATTACTATAGCTACATGTATGAAGATCTTATTAAGGAAACTAATCGCGTTAATGTTTAAGAATTATTTTTGTAACATAATAGGATACTGAATGTTCAAATACCTGGGACCTAACTTTGTACTAAATTCTCACAATGACTTAGGCTGTTCTGATTTAGGTGAGAAAATAAACATGTTATCCCTTCAAAATAAAACTGTCGTTATTCTTTTTGCCTGCTTATAATATAGACTTTTAAAGGAGAAAATAGGAAACGGAGTGGCTATAACAAAGAAGTATGCAGAGAGAGAGAGAGAGAGAGAGTGAGTGAAAGTGTATGGGTTGGTGTGTGTGTGTGTGTGTGTGTGTGTGAGAGAGAGAGAGAGAGAGAGAAAGAGTGTGTGTGTGTGAACGTGTGTGTGTATATAAAAGTGTGTGTGTATGTGAAAAAGAGATGGTTAAAGTATGAGTTATGAAAATGAGAGAGTGTGTGTGTGTGTTTGTGAAGGAGAGAAACAGAGAGAGTGCGTGAAGGTGTGTGTGTGTGTGAGAGAAAGATAGATAGAGAGAGAGAGAGAGAGAGAGCGAGTGAAAGTGTGTGTGTTTAGATAGAGAAAGATAAAGAGGATGAAAGTGTGTGTGTGTGCGTAGAGAGAGCGCAGAAAGAGAGAGAGAGAGAGGGTGGGTGAAAGAGCGTTTGAAAGTGTGTGTGTGTGTGTGTGTGTGTGAGAGAGAGAGAGAGGGAGAGGGTGAAAGTATGTGTTATGACAATGAGTGTGTGTATAAAAGTGTTTGTGTATGTGAAAAGAAGAGGGTTAAAGTATGAATTATGAAAATGAGAGAGTGTGTAAAAGTGTGCGTTTGGATGTGTGTGTGTGTGAAGGAGAGAAACAGAGAGAGAGTGTAAACTGTGTATGTGTGTGAGAGAGAGAGAGAAAGAAAGAGAGGGTGAAAGTGTGTGTGTGTGGGGGAGAGCAGAGAGTGAGGGGCGTGTGTGTTTGTGTGTTGAGAGAGCGAAAGAGAGAGAGAGAGAGAGAGGGGGGTGTGTGTGTGTCAGAGTTAGAGAGTGTGTATCACAGCAGAGAGAGACAGAGAGGGGATGTGTGTGTGTGTGTGAGAGAGAGAGAAAAAAAGAGAGAGAGTGAAAGTGTATGTGTGTGTGTGTGAGAGAGACAAAGGGTGAGAGTGTGTAAGAGAGAGAGAGAGAGAGAGTAAAAGAAAGAGAAGGCGAAAGAGAAAGAGACAGAGAGGGATGAATAGAAACAAACATTGACGTTTAGACAATAATAATTAATCATAATAAAAGCAGGTAAACATGAGAAGGATTGGGAGGACGAAAAAAGTGCGTTAAACTTCTAAAGGGAAATAGGAGTTGACAATTGCAGATGGAGGGGGGGGGGGGGGGATGTCAACATGGGGGATAGATAAACGCCCCATATCCGCCTTTCACTTTTAAGGAAATATAATATCCCAATCTAATACGTAAATGTCATTCTCACATATTTAAAAATGTGACGAATAGGGCTAAATTGATTTCCGTTGATTTCTCAATTCCATGCCATCGAGTTAGTTATATGGTGGTAAAATGGAAACGCTCGGAATTAAATACTATTTAGTTTAATACTGAGAATGCGTGAAATGAAAATCAAAGTCAACTTTACGAACTTCATGATAGGCCAACGCAAAGAGCTTTTAAGATTCGTCACCCTTGATCTTACATTCCAAATAGGTGGTAGTATGTTTGTGAGGAGGATGGAAGTCGCCTATGAGAGATTGTAAGAAATATGTGTGATTACACAGTGAACCCCTACTTTTACAAGTACCCCCAAAATGCTAATTGTTAGATAGGAAGAGTGCCCCCATTTCCTTTTTACACTTGCCGCTTACCCTTTTCAAGTAGTGCCCCTGCCTCTTTAAATAAATATTCCTTTTCACCTCTGATATGGGCCCCTTTTATTTATTAAGTAAAAAAACAAATAATTTCTATAGCTGTGTAATTTTGACTGAAGCATCCGCTAATTTTGCCCAGGTAAACCAATTTTAGCGATATAAAGTTTAGCTTGAAGTCAAAAACATGAAGACGTTGCAATATAGCCATTTGTAGAGCAGAAAAACAATTCGCCTGGAAGCACGTTTACTTTTAAAACATTGATCTGTAGGGGAACAGCCTTCATCTTTTTCCTGATGGCAAAACTTTGGACATAACTTTGATGAAATACAGTAGCTGGTCTGGCTTTCTCGTTATTCTGTCTCATCAGTTTACATGGTTAATGTCTCTTCTGAAGGTCGAAAGAGAGAGAGAGAGAAAGAGAAGCATGAGCAGAGAGAAAGAGAAGAGCGAGGAGGGTGCACGGGTAGTGGCGCCCTCTAGGGGGGGGGGGGGACGAGAGGGTTGGGGCAGAGGGCCCGGGCTCCCTCCCTGGGAAAAAAAACAGGTAAAAACACGTTAAATTTACCTTTATTTGGAAACAGGCCCACTCCCACTGAGTGAATTATCGGCCGGTGCGATTTGCACATTTTCGGGGGCAAAAAATATAAGATACAAACTGCTCCTTACCCCCCGCTCATTCACCGGCTGGCTGTTTCGCCGCTTAATATTTTCTCACGAATTGGGCCCCCTCTTTGGCCCCCTCCCCTGCCGCCGGCTGGATACGCGCCTGTGCATGGAACAGGGAGAAAGAGAGAGAGAGAGAGAGAGAGGGAGAGAGAGAGAGGGAGAGGGAGAGGGGGGGGGGAGATCTCAAACTGTTCATACAAAATTCTATTTTGAGCTAAACATATATAAAACGCAGAGGCCACTTACAGTTTCGATGTTTTTAATATCAAACAGCTGCACTTAAATAAATCACCTCGTCTCCACTTAGTTTTAAAGTTATGCCTACACGTTACTAAAAATCAATCTCTTGGCATATTTAGGGAGATTTTTCGAAATCTTGGAAGCGCTATATTATTTTTATTAACAAAAGAGAAAAAACAAATTACAATTCAATTAGCTAATCGAGTAAAATATAAGTATAGTGGAAATGTTGATGTCTCGTTTTGTTTTTCTAAATTCGCTAACGAAAGCACCTAGTTATAGGAATATTTTTCAGTATCTGTAACTGGTTTGTATTTTTATCCTTGCTTTTTATGTCTAATTTTGTCTCACATTAATTACGAACGGATACTATATTAACAAGATGAGACAATGTCAGCCGTCTTTATTCATTAATCAATTAATTTTATACTGATGTATGTATTCATATTTATTTGTTTCAACCAGATATCCAAATACACCTGGGTTGAGTGTAAGAAATGGAAATTAATATAGGCAACTTCAGTTAGTAATGTGGATGTGCCTCGAACCATTTGCCATGTGACCCACACCCCTGCAATTTGTCCACTAGACCACAGCACCTATGTCTGGCTATAGTAGTGGCAAGATTAAATAGCGTCTCAGCTCTATACAGTGCGTCCCAAGAAAAAACGAAACCGAGAACTATCAATGTTTTATCATAACTTAATCACAATTGTAATTAATAAATGACACATATTTGGAAAGCTCTTTTTTAATTTGATGCAACTCATATGATGCATTTTTGTCACGCATAAGTGATTAAGAGCAATTTGAAGAGAGGAAACCAAAAAGTCATTTGGCGGGCGGTATCTGAATTTCAAGGAGAAAATCACATTTCTAGAAAGTTCAATTTCTGCCCTTTCTTATGACACCTCAATCAGGAAAAATGAGCAAGGAATAACAAAGTTCTGTTTGTTTAAAGTAATGCTTGCATTTCCATAATTTGATCAAACGAGTTCGTTTTCACTGGCTGCCTGCTGTAGCAACAAACAGAGTTGACAAAAGACTTAACTCCGTTTCGTTGAAGATCAGCCATGCATCAGGTCTTTCGTCTTCTTTGTGCATGGCTGATCGTCAACGAAACGGAGATAAGTCTTTTGTCAACTCTGTCAACTCTGTTCGTTGCTAGAAATGTGACTTTCTCTTTAAATTTCAGATACCGTCCGCCAAATGACTTTTTGGTTTCCTCTCTTCAAATTGCTTTTAATCACTCATGCGTGATAGATCAATCTCATGAGTTGCATCACATGAAAGAGGAGGATCGAAGCTTTCCAAATATGTGTAATTTATTAAATATATTTGTGATTAAGTTATGATAAAACATCGATACTTCTCGGTTTCGTTTTTTCTTGGACGCACTGTATAAGGGTAAACAAAATGAAGCAATTGCTCGCAACCACTGTCCACGGTTTATCCAAACACAAAGATCACACAAGGTATTATCACCTCTGTAACTCTAATAAAAGAACTGTTTACTCACAATTTTCTTTTAGGGTTGCAGCCACCAGACCAATATCATGGTCTCTGTTGATTTTAAGTTCTGACTTCCTTTTTATCTGATAGCGTATAATAGAGTAACTGCAGTTTTGAGGCGAGTTAGTTTGGCAATGAAACTTCCTTGTTTGCTCATTAAAATCGGCAGCTCGCTCAGTACTCCAGCATTCTCAACTCGCTCTGAAAACATTCAAGGCACACTACAATTCTTCTCTCCAATTATCGAACATGGATCCATATTCTAGGGAAGCCGACCAGTTGATCGACTATGGAACATTTGTTGCCGATCACTCTACTTTCAAGCAACAAAAGCAAAGAAATGAAGACGAGCATGATGACGATGGCAATGATGATCTGCCAATTGCTGTATTTGTTGCACTCGTTGTAGTCGGAATGTGGAAACCTTCCTCTTATCCCGAGTTAAGATCGTCAGAAGATGACCTCGGACGACAGAAACGCGACGAAGACATCAAAATGGAAAGACTTAAGTTACCCGACAACACGGAAACGATCACGACGAAAATGCAGACGGACGTGGAAGACGCAAGTGACATCGATTTCATGGCGTTAAAGTTTGAACCTTCTAGGAAAAAGAAAACTTCTAAACGTGAGTTTTGGGTGATTCCTCCTTTGTTCTAATCATGTGAATTTTTGTTCATCTTTTACCTTAAAGCCTTAGGTGAAATTATGTGACAGAAAACGAATTCTTTTCGTCATGTTTTAAAACTATTATTTAGTTTCAAATTTGACTTTGTTTTGTTATCATTTAAGTTTATTAAATTGCCCTTTCAACCCCCCAAAACAAAAACAAGAACTACTTTAAAAAAAAATGCCAGCAGATTAATAAGCAAGGGTGATTACAAGATGTAAAATCAATGTGGCTTGGCCGGAATGGACGTCTCCCGATGCATCAATAGAGAAAATGCTATTTGAATATCGCATTATTAGTATAATTAAACAGTGCGTCCCAGAAAAAACGAAACCGAGAATTATCGATGTTTTATCATAAATTAATCACAATTATAATTAACCAATGACACATATTTGGAAAGCTTAGAGCCTCCTCTTTCATTTGATGCAACTCATATGATTCATATCTCACGCATGAGTGATTAAAAGCAATTTGAAGAGAGGAAACCAAAAATTCATTTGGCGGGCGGTATCTGAATTTCAAGGAGAAAATCACATTTCTAGAAAGTTCAATTTCTGCTCTTTCATATGACACCTCAATCAGGAAAAATAAGCAAGGAATAACAAAGTTCTGTTTGTTTAAAATAGTGCTTGTATTTCCCTAATTTTATTAAACGAATTCGTTTTCACTTGCTGCCTGCCGTAGCAACAAACGGAATTTACAAAAGACTTAACTCCGTTTCGTTGACAATCAGCCGTAGACGAAAGACTTCATGCATGGCTGATTGTCAACGAAACGGAGCTAAGTCTTTTGTAAATTCTGCTTGTTGGTACTGCAGGCAGCCAGTGAAAACGAATTCGTTTGATAAAATTATGGAAACGCAACCATTACTTTAAACAAACAGAACTTTGTCATTCCTTGCTCATTTTTCCTGATTGAGGATGTGAAAGGGCAGAAACTCAACTTTCTAGAAATGTGAATTTTCCTTCGAAATTCAGATACCGCCCGCCGAATGACTTTTTGGTTTCCTCTCTTCAAATTCATTTTAATCACTCCTGCGTAAGATATGCATTATATGAGTTGCATCAAATGGAAGAGGAGGCTCTAAGCTTTCCAAATATGTGTCATTTATTAATTATAATTGTGATTAAGGTATAATAAAACATCGATAACTCTCGGTTTCGTTTTTTCTGGGACGCACTGTATATCATCCCTAGATTTTGGATAGATAAACAGTACGTCAATAATGATGATACATATTAATTTGAACCATGAATTTGTTTACAAATTTATTAGTCACAGGTTTATATGTTTACAGAATATTGATATGTTACATTACATTGTAAAGTGATTATAATTATATTTATACACAGAATATTGATGTACATCAATGAAGTTTAATAAATACAATACAATACATGTAATTACCATCGTCAGAAAATACCTTGAAGTATGTATCTATGTCAGGGGCGTACGCAGGATTTTTTCAAGGGGGGGGGGGTTTAAAATCGGGCCCAAAATATTTTGCGCCGGCCGAAAAGTCGCTCAGTGGGGGGGGGGGGGGGGGGGGGGGGGTAAGCAGACACTTTTTTTTTTTTGGTCTCGAAATTTGAAAATTTGACATTTTTCTTCGTTGGGGGGGGGGGGGGGGGGTAAGGTCACCTTTTTTATGTTAGCCGTGGGCATATTTTTTTTTTTTTTTTTTTTTTATAATTAAAAACAAAAAAAACAAAAAAAAAAAAACCCAAAGGGGGGGGGGGGGGGGGGGGGTTTTTAGGTTTTTTTAGGGGGGTTTACACACATAAAAATACCAAAGGGGGGGGGGGGGGGTTTGAACCCCCAAACCCCCCCCCCCTGCGTACGCCCCTGATCTATGTTATATTACCTAAAATTGTATATATTTGTATGGAATTCAGAAGAAAATAAATCAAATCAAATGAAATAGAATATTCCTCAGCTCAGCTATTCCCCCCTCCCCTCTCTGAACCCCCAAACCCATTTAACAATTCACTCCAAATTAAAGTGCAACATTGTTGGATAGTAAACTTATAAGCATCTGAACGCATAATATATTTTATAGTTTAAAGCGACAAAATTCGTGATCAATTAATCCAAACAATGACGTTATATTTAGTTTCGCTTTCATTTCCACTTGTTGGCCATTCAGTGTAAAAAGTATCGTACTACATAAATCTTTGTTTATTTTAACAACAAAGATCAAAAACTGACATTAAGTTTTTGAAGATGACAATTGAGTATTAGATTGTATTGGTATGACTTCCGTTAGTCAAGTGTCACATAAAAAGCATGTCTAATTTTGGCTTGTATTGATATACGTTTAGGCCTAAATGTCGCAGATGGAATTACCCTTCAATCTTAAATAATGAATAATATCATTCTACTTTAACCAAAAGAGCACAAAGCTTCCTCATTGGATCAGCCATTACAACTTTGACCAAAACCGAAAGGCCTACACCAATGACGTAGGATTCATCATGGTATGTAGAGGTGTTGTGGTCGAGTGGATACGTCGCCGGACTGTCGATCACAAGGTCTGCGGTTCGAGTCCCGCCGCCGCACTAATGTCCTTTGGCAAGACATTGATCTACATTTGCCACACTCCACCCAGGTGAAGTAAATGGGTACCTGGTAGGAATTTATTCCTTGAAATGCTATAGCGCCGTATGGCAGCCGTGCCTAAAGCCAGGGTAATAATCGGGAGCGCCATGAGGGTCAAATCTGACTGACATGAGCGCTATACAAGAACCCACTATTATTATTATTATTATATTGAACTTTTATTTTACAGGGGGCTGGCGGAATGTTCTCCTCGAATTAGCTTCTCTTCTCTACCTTTCTACCCTGACCATGCTTCTCTTGGTTGATGGTGGCACGTATTTATACAACTTCTGGGGGTCATCCAGCGAAATGCTCTACATGATCTCCTACGTCACCTTTACTCTTCCAATTCTCTTCGGTCCATTATATGCCTTGATGATTCGTCTCCCAGCGCTCCTACCAGGTCTTGATGGGATGCACAGCTGTCCTCTTGACATGGCCTATGTGCTACGGAGAGTCCGTGTCCTACGCTCTCCCAGGAATCGCCACCTCTTGAAGCCGTTATTCATGTTGATGTTCATCAGTTGGCCGTTGGCTCAGGCCATCCTAAGAGCAATAACATCGGCGGTCATCCATCACAAATGCCATCAGAATTACTTTCTATTCAGTGACATTTCCTCGGCATGGGGACTGGTAGCATACGGTCTCTTCTGGTATCTAATATACATCGAGCGCGCATCGCTTCATCACGACCTCAATCACGTGGTGAACAATGTACAACGCGCGTCATTGACAGGAGATGTTGACGCAGCGCATTGCGAGATACGACGCGTACACCGTGACTATCTCATTCTACGAGAGCTGATGGGTGTCTGGATGGCTATTACAATGATAACGACCTCTTGGGGTCTCCTGACTCGACTCTCCTGGGACTATGTGATCTCCGGACAGACCCTCCAGGATACCTCTGACAGGCAGGCCAAGCTGTATCTCGATATAACCATCTGGTCAGAGAAGATCATGTTTATTGCTTTCCCTTGCATAGCGCTCGGTAGCATGAATCTTGAATACCTATGGCAGAGGTTCTCCCACGCACTTGAAAGGATTCAGTCCTACCAACACCGCCCTTTCTGGGTGGCTATTCAGCTACACACAACATACATCGATCATATTGGAAGTCCAGAGCTTAAATGGACACTTGTCTTTGCTTTGATTGGACCCTATCTGACTCTTCAGTCTTCATGGTCTAGGATGAATGTCGATCAGAAAGTCGATTTCTGGAATGGTCCTTTTCCGAGCAATTGTTCAGAGGGTTAGACCTTCTCTCTTTCCCTCTGTCTCTGTCTGTCTCTCTTCCTCATTCTCCACCAGTATATGACCTCTTCTGTATATTAAAACACATCGTTTATTAAAAGAGTTCAGGAGGCACTATCGCCCTCATGAAATCTTCGAATAGTTATAGAAGTGCTTCAAACAACGTCGGTAACGGATTTGACTATGTATACCATGTGATACATATAACCAAGGAGAACTGTACATTCTAAGCAATTTTGTATATAGTGATTAATTGATCATGATCTCGATAGCAAAGGCAGAACCTGGTGTTTATTGAACATTTTGTAAATTTTAAAAATATGTTATAGGTGATTTTTAATGTTTATGGAAAACATTGAATTGATACGAAGTGACTCATCAATATGTTGTTAAAGTGTATGTACTCAATGTAGTTCAATGTATATCTAGAATCATGTGAAAGTTGTATTCTTTGTAAGTACTAAATTGATATCTTTCTTCATCATGGAGCGGTAGTATACATTGTGTTGAATAAAAGTTCACCATGTTAGTAGGAAACTGGAAGAGCTAGTGAAATAGTGGCTGGTTTTATCGATTAAACAGCCAAGGGTAACATTTTAAGCTATGTATATGAGAAAACACAAAACATACATTTTTTACAGTCTTCAGTTTTACCAATTACTTCTTCTTCATTTTTGACTTGAGATCGAAAATATATATGTTTTAATTGCTGTTGAGCTTCAAATATTTCTCCACTTTAACTAGGCCTATGTCACCCATGTCTTTGCCATGCGATTGGGACGTCGATATTGAGCCATCGTAGTTCCGAAGACGCATCACAACGCAGTTCAGTTCAGCTCGTCATCGAAAAACAAAGAAAGGTGTATATAGAAAGCACGTCGAATGAAAAAAATCAAACCGTCCCACTATTTCACGATGAAATAATACCCGAATATGTGACTATGAATATAGGAGGTCCATTTCAAGGTATTTTGTCCATACGTTACCAACTAAAAGGTAAAAGGTTAATGTACACCCGATGACAATAGTCTATTAATTTGTTTGCCTTTACTATAGCTACATGTATGAACATCTTATTAAGGAAACTAATCGCGTTAATGTTTAAGAATTATTTTTGTAACATAATAGGACACTGAATGTTCAAATACCTGGGACCTAACTTTGTACTAAATTCTCACTATGACTTAGGCTGTTCTGATTTAGGTGAGAAAATAAACATGTTATCCCTTCAAAATAAAACTGTCGTTATTCTTTTTGCCTGTTAATAATATAGACTTTTAAAGGAGAAAATGGAAAACGGAGAGGCTAACAAAGAAGTATGCAGAGCGAGAGAGATAGAGAGAGTGAATGAAAGTGTGTGGGTTGGTGTGTGAGAGAGAGAGAGAGAGAGAGAGAGAGAGAGAGAAAAAAAGAGTGGGTGTGTGTTTGTTTGTGAAGGAGAGAAACAGAGAGAGAGAGTGTGAAGGTGTGTGTGGGTGGGTGAGAAAGATAGAGAGAGAGAGAGCGAGTGAATGTGTGTGTGTTTTGATAGAGAAAGATAAAGAGGATTAAAGTGTGTGTGTGTGTGTGTGTGTGGGAGTGAGAGAGAGAGAGCAAAGAGAGATAGAGAGAGAGGGTGGGTAAAAGTATGTGAGAGTGAGAGAGCTTGAGAGAACTTTGAAAGTGTGTGTGCGTGTGTGTGTGTGTATGAGAGAGAGAGAGGGTGAAAATATGTGTTATGAGAGTGAGTGTGTGTATAAAAGTGTGTGTGTATGTGAAAAGGAGAGGGTTAAAGTATGAATTATGAAAATGAGAGAGTGTGTAAAAGCGTGTGAGTGTGTGTGTGAGAGAGAGACAAAGGGTGAAAGGGTGTAAGACAGAGAGAGAGAGAGTAAAAGAAAGAGAGGGCGAAAGAGAAAGAGACAGAGAGGGATGAATAGAAACAAACATTGACGTTCAGACAATAATAATTAACTATAATGATTACCACAAAGCAGGTAAACATGAGAAGGATTGGAAGGACGAAGATTCTAAGATTCGTCACCCTTGATCTTACATTCCAAATAGGTGGTAGTATGTTTGTGAGGAGGATGGAAGTCGCCTATGAGAGATTGTAAGAAAGACGTGCGATTACACAGTGACCCCCTCCTTTTACAAGTACCCCCAAAATGCCAAACTTTAAATAGGAAAAGTGCCCCATTTTCTTTTTACACTGGCCGCTTTTCCTTTTTAAGTAGTGCCCCTGCCTCTTTTAATAAATATTCCTTTTCAACTCTGATGTGGGCCCCTTTAATTTTATAAAATAAAAAATAAATCATTTCCATAGCTGTGTAATTTTGACTGAAGCATCCGCTATTCTTGCACAGGTAAACCAATTTTAGCGATAAAAAGTTTAGCTTGAAGTAAAAAACATGAAGCCGTTGCAATATAGCCATTTGTAGAGCAGAAAAACAATCCGCCTGGAAGTTCGTTTACTGTTAAATCATTGATCTGTAGGGGAACGGTCTTCATCTTTTCCCTGATGGCAAAACTTTGGACATAACTTTGATGAAATACAGTTGCTGGTTTGGCTTTCTCGTTATTCTGTCTCATCAGTTTACATGGTTAATGTCTCTTCTGAAGGTCGAAAGAGAGAGAGAGAGAGAGAGAGAGAGAGAAGCGAGAGCAGAGAGAAAGAGAGGAGCGGGGAGGGTGCATGGGCAGTGGCGACCTCCGGGGGGGGGGGGGCAGAGGGCCCGGGCTCCCTCTCTGGGGGAAAAACAGGTAAAAACACGTTAACTTTACCTTTATTTGGAAACAGGCCCCCTCCCACTGAGCGAATTATCGGCCGGCGCGATTTGCACATTTACGGGGGCAAAAAATACAAAATACAAAATGCTCCTTACCCCCCGCTTATTCACCGGCTGGCTGTTTCGCCGCTTAATATTTTCTCACGAATTGAGCCCCCTCTTTGGCCCCCTCCCCTGCCGGCGGCTGGATCCGCGCTTGTGCATGGAACAGGAAGGGAGAGAGAGAGAGAGAGAGAGAAAGAGGGGGAAGGTCTCAAACTGTTCATACAAAAGTCTATTTTGAGCTAAACAAATATAAAACACAGAGGCCACTTACAGTTTCGATGTTTTTAATATCAAACATCTGCACTTAAATAAATCACCTCGTCTCCACTAAGTTTTAAAGTTATGCTTACACGTTACTAAAAATAAATCTTTTGGCATATTTAGGGAGATTTTTCGAAATCTTGGAAGCGCTATATTATTTGTATTAACAAAAGAGAGACAAAAATTACAATTCAATTAGCTAATCGAGTAATAGATAAGTAGAGTGGAAATGTTGATGTCTCGTTTTATTTTTTCTAAATTCGCTAACGAAGGCACCTAGTTATAGGAATATTTTTCAGTATCTGTAACTGGTTTGTATTTTTATCCTTGCTTTTAATGTCGAATTTTGTCTCACATTAAAAACGAACGGATACTATATTAACAAGATGAGACAATGTCAGCCGTCTTTATTTATTCATCAATTGATTTTATACTGATGCATGTATTCTTATTTAATTCTTTCAACCAGATATCCGAATACACCTGGGTGGAGTGTAGGAAATGGAAATTAATATAGGCAACTTTAGTTAGTGGTGTGGCTATGTCTCGAACCCCTTGCCATGTGACCCGCACCCTGGCAACTTGTCCACTAGACCACATCACCTATGTCTGGCTATAGTAGTGGCAGGATTAATTAAAGTCTCAGCTCTTACTGAGGGTCAGAAAATGAAGTAATATCTTTCAACCATTGTCAAGGGAAGTCCCTAGATTTTCATGGCTAGTCTACATTCCAAACACAAAGATTACACAAGGTATTGTCACCTATGTAACTTGAATCTACAAACTGTTAGCACACAATTTTATTTTATGGTTGGAGTCCCCAGACCAATATTATGGTCTTACTTCCTCTCTATCTGATAGCGTATAATAGAGTAACTGCAGTTTTGAGGCGCATTACTTCGTCAATGTAACTTCCTTATTTGCTCATTAAAATCGGCAGCTCGCTCGGTACTCCAGCATTCTCAACACGCTCTGGAAATATTCAAGTCACACTACGAGTCTAGCTCCTCTCGAAATATCAAACATGGATCCATATTCTAGGGAAGCCGGCCAATTGATCGACTATGGAACATTTGATGCTGATCACTCTGCTTTCGAGCAACAAAAGCAAAGTTCAATAAATGAAGACGAGGATGATGAAGATGGCGATGACCGTCTGCCAATTGCTGTGTTTCTTGCACTCGTTGTAGTCGGAATGTGGAAACCTTCCTCTTATCCCGAGTTAAGATTGTCAGAAGATGACCTCGGACGACAGAAACGCGACGAAGACATCAAAATGGAAAGACTTAAGTTACCCGACAACACGGAAACGATCACGACGAAAATGCAGACGGACGTGGAAGACGCAAGTGACATCGATTTCATGGCGTTAAAGTTTGAACCTTCTAGGAAAAAGAAAACTTCTAAACGTGAGTTTTGGGTGATTCCTCCTTTGTTCTAATCATGTGAATTTTTGTTCATCTTTTACCTTAAAGCGTTAGGTGAAATTATGTGACAGAAAACGAATTCTTTTCGTCATGTTTTAAAACTATTATTTAGTTTCAAATTTGACTTTGTTTTGTTATCATTTAAGTTTATTAAATTGCCCTTTCAACCCCCCAAAACAAAAACAAGAACTACTTTAAAAAAAAATGCAAGCAGATTAATAAGCAAGGGTGATTACAAGATGTAAAACCAATGTGGCTTGGCCGGAATGAACGTCTCCCGATGCATCAATAGAGAAAATGCCGTTTGAATATCGCATTGTTAGTATAATTATACAGTGCGTCCCAGAAAAAAACGAAACCGAGAAATATCGATGTTTTATCATAACTTAATCACAATTATAATTAACAAATGACACATATTTGGAAAGCTTAGATCCTCTTCTTTCATTTGATGCAACTCATATGATTCATATCTCACGCATGAGTGATAAAAAGCAATTTGAAGAGAGGAAACCAAAAATTCATTTGGCGGGCGGTATCTGAATTTCAAAGAGGAAATCACATTTCTAGAAAGTTCAATTTCTGCTCTTTCATATGACACCTCAATCAGGAAAAATGAGCAAGGAATAACAAAGTTCTGTTTGTTTAAAATAGTGCTTGTATTTCCTTAATTTTATTAAACGAATTCGTTTTCACTTGCTGCCTGCCGTAGCAACAAACGGAATTAAAAAAAGACTTAACTCCGTTTCGTTGACAATCAGCCGTAGATGAAAGACTTAATGCATGGCTGATTGTCAACGAAACGGAGTTAAGTCTTTTGGCAATTCTGCTTGTTGCTACTGCAGGCAGCCAGTGAAAACGAATTCGTTTGATAAAATTATGGAAATGCAAGCACTACTTTAAACAAACAGAACTTTGTCATTCCTTGCTCATTCTTCCTGTTTGAGTTGTCATGTGAAAGGGCAGAAACTCAACCTTCTAGAAATATGAATTTTCCTTCGAAATTCAGATACCGCCCGCCGAATGACATTTTGGTTTCCTCTCTTCAAATTCATTTTAATCACTCATGCGTAACATATGCATTATATGAGTTGCATCAAATGGAAGAGGAGGCTCTAAGCTTTCCAAATATGTGTCATTTATTAATTATAATTGTGATTAAGGTATAATAAAACATCGATAACTCTCGGTTTCGTTTTTTCTGGGACGCACTGTATATCATCCCTAGATTTTGGATAGATAAACAGTACGTCAATAAAGATGATACACATTAATTTGAACCATAAGATTGTTACAAATTTATTAGTCACATGTGGTGTGCCACTGATCATGTAATTACCATTGTCAGAAAATACCTTTAAGTATTTATGTATGTTATATTACCTAAAATTGTATATATTTATATGGAATTCAGAAGAAAATAAATCAAATTAAATCACTACAAATATTCCTCAGCTCAGCTATCCCCCCCCCTTTTAACCCCCAAACCCATTTAACCGTTGACTCCAAATTAAAGTCCAATATTGTTGGATAGTTAACTCATAAGCATCTAAACGCAAAATATATTTCTAAAGCGACAAAATTCAATAAATCAAAACAATCACATTATATTGAGTTTCGCTTTCATTCCCACTTGTCGGCCATTCAGTGTGAAGAGTCTCGTGCTACATTAATCTTTGTTTATTCTAACAACAAAGAACAAACCATGACATTAAGTTTTTAAAGATGCCAATTGAGTAATGGTTTTATTGGTATGACTTCCGTTTGTCGAGTGTCGAATCAAAAGAATTTCTAATTTTGGATGGAATTTATAAACGTTTAGGCCTATGTCGCAGATGGAATTACCCTTCAATCTGAAATAATGAACAATATCATTCTACTTGAAACAAAAGAGCACAAAGCTTCCTCTTTGGATCGGCCATTAAATCTTTGACCGATACTGATAGGCCTACACCAACGACGTATGCTTCATCAAGGTATATTTGAACTTTTATTTTACAGGGGGCTGGCGGAATGTTCTCCTCGAATTAGCTTCTCTTCTCTACCTTTCTACCCTGACCATGCTTCTCTTGGTTGATGGTGGCACGTATTTATACAACTTCTGGGGGTCATCCAGCGAAATGCTCTACATGATCTCCTACGTCACCTTTACTCTTCCAATTCTCTTCGGTCCATTATATCTTGAAGCCGTTATTCATGTTGATGTTCATCAGTTGGCCGTTGGCTCAGGCCATCCTAAGAGCAATAACATCGGCGGTCATCCATCACAAATGCCATCAGAACTACTTTCTATTCAGTGACATTTCCTCGTCATGGGGACTGGTAGCATACGGTCTCTTCTGGTATGTAATATACATCGAGCGCGCGTCGCTTCATCACGACCTCAATCACGTGGTGAACAATGTACAACGCGCGTCATTGACAGGAGATGTTGACGCAGCGCGTTGCGAGATACGACGCGTACACCATGACTACCTCATTCTACGAGAGCTGATGGGTGTCTGGATGGCAATTACCATGATAACGACCTCTTGGGGTCTCCTGACGCGACTCTCCTGGGACTATGTGATCTCTGGACAGACCCTTCAAGATACCTCTGACAGGCAGGCTAAGCTGTATCTAGACATAACTATCTGGTCAGAGAAGATCATGTTCATTGCTTTCCCTTGCATAGCGCTCGGTAGCATGAATCTTGAATACCTATGGCAGAGGTTCTCCCACGCACTTGAAAGGATTCAGTCCTACCAACACCGCCCTTTCTGGGTGGTTATTCAGCTACACACAACATACATCGATCATATTGGAAGCCCAGAGCTCAAATGGACACTTGTCTTTGCTTTGATTGGACCCTATCTGACTCTTCAGTCTTCATGGTCTAGGATGAATGTCGATCAGAAAGTCGATTTCTGGAAAGGTCCTTTTCCGAGCAATTCGTTCCTGTTTTCACGAAGTGACGGTAGTGAGGAAAATCCGCACGCAAATTGTATGCAATTTTCATTCACTACCGTCACTTCGTGAAAATAGGGACGAATTGTTCAGAGGGTTAGACCTTCTCTCTGTCTCTCTCTGTCTGTCTCTCTCTTCCTCATTCACCCCCAGTGTTTGACCTTCTTCTGTATATTATAACACATCGTTTATCAAGAATGCTCAGGAGGCACTATCGCTTTCATGAAATCTTCGAATAATTGTAGAAGTTCTTCACACAACGTCTGTAATGGATTTGACTATGTTTACAATGTGATACCTATAACCAAGGAAACCTGTGCATTCTTAGCAATTTTGTAGATAGTGATCTACGCATTGATTATGTTGATAGTAAAGGCAATGCTTAGTGTTTATTGGACATATTGTAAATCTAAAAAATATCGTAAAGCCCATTTTTAAAATGCTTATAGGAAAAGTTGAAATAATACGAAGTGACTGCATGATCATGGTGTAACAGAGCTTGTACTCTGTAGAATTCAATGAGAATCTAGAATCATGTAAAACCGGTATTTTTGTGTAAAGTATTGAATGAATATATCTTTTTTAAACATGTACAGAGCAGTAGTATACATTTTGTATTGAATAGAAATTCACCATGTTAGTTTATTATTAAAACAGTTTGAGAAATAGTGCCTGATTTTATCGATTAACCGGCCAAGGGTATCACTATAATATATATATATATATATATATATATAAGTAAACACAAAACAGGAAATGCTACAGAGTCTTCAGGTATATACATTTCATCTTCTTCGATTTGGTTTGAGATCAAAAAATATTTGTATTAATTGCTATTGAGCTGTAAATATTACTCTACTTCAAACTAGGCCATTCAGCTTATAGGCCTATGCTCTAAGAGAAATTTAGAAAGCAAGAAGATAGATAGAAATAATGAACTCGTCAAACAAAAGAAAGCTTTCATTAAATAATCAATGATTTATTTAATTAAAGATGTTTGACTTAAAACAATCGACATTTTATATTGTTTGTAATGAAGATATGCAAGGTAATATTAAGTTTTTTCGTACATATATTGTAATTTGACTCGAATGTGTTTCCAAAAAAATAATAATAATGTAACCCGGCAGCCGCACACAGAGCAATGCACCTAAGACTATCTGACAAACAGGAGACATAGCCTGCTCACCACATGTGCTGTATACATTTTCAGAACTTAAAAAGGTTTTTGGACGTATAGCATTTGAATGAATTTGAAATAATTTACATTTGTTATCATCAAGCATTGGTTCATTATATGTGATTTTGTTGTTGAGTGGCGGTTCAGGAGGAGGGAGGGAGGGTAAGGGGGCATGTGACATGTCCACGTCAAACTCAATATAGCGTCTGTTTAACTTAGATGGGCGTTCACTCAAACGCTTTAATACATAGCTAAAGCCCTTCTGGCTTTAAACAGACGACTGCAGACCATGAGTAACCTACACATTACACAACAGGATTAAAGTGTCATTATAGTGCCACATGGCAGCAATTTTCGTTCCAATAATTCTTTCCCCAAATATTAACCGTCATCGTGTTGATTTGGCATTGTTTAATCTGAGAGAACCGTCGCTGGTTGCTAGAAACCGATTACTATTAATTTGAGCAAGGCGCATCGGTTTGCAAAACTGATAGCCTATATCTCGCAGAACCAAGAAAAGAAGTGACCGTTAGATATACAAATAGAGATTACTTTGAAATATCAAACCTGAAACCAATTATAAATAAAGCCTACTTTCCCAATCCACAGTACATAATGCAGGCTACTAATTAAACAGCTTGGCAGCAGAAAATGAAAATGGCATCAACTCGAATCAACATATCAAAAATAATTGTAAAGGTATGATACTTTCTGTCTAGAATACATATTTCTTTATAATTGTGTCATTTTTCTAAACATATCCAGACACCTATACCCCCTGGACATCCACCCCCCAGATAACCACCCTCAGTCAACTACCCCCAAGGACAACTACCCCCTAGGACAACTACCACCTAGGGCAACCCCCCTTTAGGGTGACTACCCCCCCCCCCCGGGGCAACTACCCCACAGACAACTACCCCTAGGACAACTACCCCCTAGGACAACTACCCCTAGGACAACTATCCCCGGACAACTACCCCTAGGACAACTACCCAGCGGACAACTATCCTTGGGGGTAGTTGTCCTAGGGGGTAGTTGTCCCGGGGGTAGTCGTCCCAGTGGGTACTTGACTGCCGGGGTGGATGTCCAGGGGGTAGGTGTCCTAGAACCATTTCTAAATATCAACGACCTCTAACATTACGATATCGTCTTCCGTCTCGTATACCGCCCTCATTGTGAGACCGTCGATAGTAAGGTCCTGCTTGACTCGGTTCATGACCCTGATGATAGTCGTTATCGGGATGACTGTTGTATGAAGATGGGTACCCATGTCTTCGCCGTGCGTTTGGGACGTCGATATAGAGCCATCGTAGTTCCGAAGACGCATCACAACGCAGTTCAACTCCGCCTGTCATCGAAAACCAAAGAAAGGTGTAAGCTTAGTTATAGAAAGCACGTCGAAAGAAAGAAAAAATTAGACCGTCCCCCTATTTCACTAGGAAATTATAAATGATACTCGAATTTGTGACTTTGAATATAGGAGGTCCATTTCCAGGTACTTGTCCATTCTTTATCAACCAGGTCAAAGGTTTTAGTTCACCCGAAGACAGTTTTCTATTACTTTGATTGCCTTACTATAGCTGTGAGGATCTTGTCAGGGAAGGTTTTAGAATTTTAAGAATTATATTGAAATACCTTGGAATTGACCTTGTACTAAATTCTTACTATCACTTAGACGGTTCTGATTTCGGCGAGAGGTATTAATTGAACCGAAATACACATGTTATCCCTTCAAAATGGAAGTGATATTTCTGCTGTCTTAGATATAAACTTTTAAAAGAGAAAAGAGGAAACAGGAGGAGATATAGAGAGATTTAAAATGTGTATGTGTGTGTGTGTGAGAGAGAGCGAGAGAGAGATAGAGAGGGTGGAAGTGTGTGTGTCTGTCGGTTAAAGCCATAGAGAGAGAGAGAGAAAGAGACAGGTCAAAAGTGTGTGCGTGTGTGTTGTGTGTGTGAAAGAGGGAGAGAGAGAGGGTGAAAGCGTGTGTGTGTGTGTGAGAGAGAGAGAGAGAGAGAGGGGGGGAGAGTGAAAATGCATGCGTGCGTGTGTGTGTGTGAGTGTGTATGTGTGTCAGAGGGAGAGAGAAAGGGGAGAAAGGGTGTGTGTGTGTTTGGGTGACAGAGAGATAGAGAGAGGGTGTGGGAGAGTGTTTGGGTGTATGTGTGTGTGAGAGAGAGAGAGAGAAAGAGTATGAGAAAGAGAGGGTGAAAGAGAAATTAACAGAGAGGATCGAACAGAATGAAAGAGTGACGTTCAGACAATTCTTATGACAGAGCAGGTAAACGTGAGAAAAGTTGGGAGGATGAAAAGAGTGCATTATACATGTAAAGGGAAAAGGGAGTGGATAAATATAGATGGAGCGGGTGCGGGAGGGGGTCGTCAAAATATAGAGGAAATTGTAAACCCGATGATTACCATAGAGCAGGCAAACATGAGAGGGATTGCATGCATGGGAGGATGAAAGAGAAGTGCCAATGAGGCAAGAGATGGTGTGGCTGAACCTTTACCTTTGTATCTTCGCATTCATCCTGGAGCTCGGCATACTGCACTCTAAAAAAAAAACTGCTCAATTTGAGTAAAAATGTTACTCTTTTGAGTAGTCAAAAGGGAACCACCCGACTTTTGAGTAAACTTTACTCAGCATGTGTTGAGTAACAAATCTACTCATCTGTTGAGTAAACATATTACTCAATAAAAGACTAAATCTCTACTTAGTTTGAATGAGTCAACCTTTACTCAATATTTACTCCTTTGTTGAGCGGTTCCCTTTTTTACTCAGTACTGGGTAGAAACGTAATCAACTCATGTCGAGTAAGAAACTGCTCATGAGTTGAGCCAAATTTTACTCAATTAACGAGTACATGTTTTGACTCAAATTTTTTGAGCAATTTTTTGCTCAAATATTGAGTATGATGTTATCTGGGTAACGCTTAGTTGCTCAATCAATATTGAGTAAAAACATGTGCTAAGTTAAGTACATGTTTTTACTCAATACTGATTAAAACAAAGGTGGATTCAACTAGGGTTTTAACTTTCTGACTAAGGGTTTAACTAAACCGCTGATTAATATTGTTCTTTTTTTTAAACAGCTGTTAAGTAACCATTATTTGTCAATAGAGAATATAAACCATAATTTTGCCTGATTTCTAAATTTAGCATTGATTTGAAGTTCTTCATCACTCACACACTAAGCAAATAACATAAAGTCAACGACATTTTAAATTCAGTAACATATTTTGTGGACTTTAATTTCCCAAATCAGTTTGAATCACAGTGTAAACATACATGATATTAAAAACCTCTTTTGTCTACATCTTTTCTTTCTCTCTTCCTCACTTTGAATTCATAATTTGTTGAGGTAGATATTCCCCTTTTCCTTCGTATTTTTGCTTTTGTTTTACATTTGGTTTATACAAAATTTAGGATAAACATGTGACATAATACGTGTACTTATAATTATGTAAACGATACTGTTCTAAATTGTACTCTCGTTTTTGGAATGCAACTTATATCAATGTGCAATTCAGTAATATGTAACTGCGATGCATGATTCAATAAAAAATACCATACCATACCATAACAAAAGTATGTAGTTTAAAAATTTCAATTAAAAAAAATGTTACTTTATATCGCCACATCATTCAAGTTTTTGGCATCAATTCTATGTGTTAAATACCAGTAACATAATTTGTGGACTTTAATTTCCAAAATCAGTTTGAACCACAGTGAAAACTCAGAGTTCTCTCATCATACATAATATTAACAAGTATGTAGTTTAACAATATTACTTTACATCGCATCATCATTCAAGTTTTTGGCATCAATTCTGAATGTTGAATATCAGTATTAAACATAATTTGTGGAATTTAATTTCCAAAATCAGTTTGAATCACAATGAAAACTCAGAGTTTTCTCATCAATAATTATATTAAAAAGTATGTACTTTAAAAATTTCAATTTTAAAACAATGTAACTTTACATCGAATCATCGTAATGAGCTTTCAAGTTTTTGGCATCAATTCTGTAAGTTAAATATTTGACACATATTGACAAGGATTAACGCCTTCAATGAAAATCAAGTAAAAAAAAAAGTTTAATTCAGTATAGGAATCTCCTGATTTATATTTTTACAGAGCGTCCCAGAAAAAACAAATCCTCCTCTTTTATTTAATGCAACTAGCATGATGCATGTTTCACGCATGAGTGCTCAAAATAAATTTGAAGAAAGGATACCAAAAAGTCATAAGGCGGACGCTATCTGAATTTCAAAGATAAAATCACATTTATATATAGCGAAAAGAATCTGAAGAAATGTAAAAGTTCTTTTGTCTTTGATGATGCGTGATTACATAATAAACATTGTCGCGTCAAATAAATGTCCTCATCAACATACATATTATCAGGTGGCGGTAGGAATGATGTGATCAAAGAAAAACTCTCATTATTAGTCCATCTGTACTAGGGTCCATGGTTTAATAAAATCCTTGGTACGAATTCCATAAATGAGACGACAAAGAAGTCCCATATGACAGCTGCCTGGGCAAGGTAATCCAGCTGTAGTATTTGAAACATCTTGTAGCAGTAGTCAACTGCTGCTTTCAATGAAGAGCATGAATAGGCGCTTCTCTCGATGACTACCTAACATTGTCCTGGCTTCATTGGTGTCCCTCAAAGTACCATCAAAAGCAGTTGGCTCCTTCCTCTGAAGGAGGCCAGAAAAAAAGTCCAAGCCAGTTCCTTCCTAAAATGATAAAATTTCGATATGTAGTTAACATTATAGGAATTAACAAGGTAGAGGTTAATTTATGTGCATTAAGTTTCGATAGAATGATAACAACTAATTGGTTTTGATAAAATCGGGAGGAAGTTGTCCTACTCCGAGTCCTAGGGGGTAATTGTCCTCTGGGGTGGTTGTCTTCAGGGGGTTATTTTCTGGGGGGGGGGGCGTAATTGTCCCGCTGGTAATTGGCCGATTACCCAGGGATAATTGTCCTACAACCATCTGCATCAATAGGCCTACCCCAGGCCAATACGTGTTTAATACAAATACAATAAAGTAGGCTAGCTATTACCGGTCACTAAATTAATGCATGCACGCTCGCCCTTAGAGAATTGCCCAAGTTCACAATCAAATTAATGACATCGACAGTGACAACAATAATTTCACAATGTTAATCAACACAGTGTCCTTGAAACTTGACTAAATATCACACGGTAGCTCTTTTAATATTATCATGAGGATTTCTTACCTAGAAATGTCGGTTGCAGCTGTTCCAAGCTCGATCCATGAGCTCAGAATTTTGTCCCAATGTGTCACATCTATCTCAGTTCTTTTGCATCGATCTCTCTGCACGTGCACATGCATGCACGAGACAGGTAATACACAACCGTAGTTTACTCAAAATTGACACAAACGAAGTTCTTACTCAATGTTGAGTCATTGATTAACTCTTTATCGAAATTAACAAATTACTCGGGTGACGAGTACCACTAAAATTAAGGTCTTACTCCAGCTTGAGTACTGAATTGCTCATTTTGTTACTCAACTTGTTTTACTCGGCACAATTTACTCGCTGACATTAAGAGTGTGGTGTTGAACTTTCTTGGAGTTTTCCTGGAAGCTCGTCTCCTGCTCTGTGAGTTCTGTTACTCTGGATGATAGGGCATATGGTTCTCTTCGCGTAACGCCTCGATCTGTCGCTCGTAATGGAACATCTGACAGACGCTCAACCCGATGTCCGTGCCAGCAGGAAGATGAAGATCGTCGTCCGAGGAAATAACCCAGTGCGAATCGAATAAGCATTTTTCTATTTTGGAATGATTAGTACAAATTTGTTTAAAGGTATAATTAATTCATTGATTTATTTCATGATATGCTTATATTTTTATTTTTATTTAATATACATTTAAAATATATGTACTTAGTTTGTATATTACTTTGTATTACGTTGAACAAATGCAAGAATAAAATCAAACAAACATGCCATATGTGGCGTTAGATAACCGCCCCATATCCGCCTTTTACTTTCATGTTTTCATTTTCTTTCACGAAAGAAAAGTAAACACGATCGAGAAGACTTTCAAGAAAAAAGTCAAGATATCAAATATAATACCCCAATCTATAATTATGCTACGGAAATCATGTTCAGATAACTTAATACGTAAATGTCATTCTCGCATTTTTAAAAAGTTGACGAACAGGGCGATTGAAATTGATTTCCTTTGATTTTTCAACTATATGCAATCGAGTTAATTATATGGTGGTAAAATTGAACTGCTTGGAATTAAACACTATTTAATTTCTGAGAATGTGTGAAATGAAAATCATGAAGCCAACTTTACGAACGTCATGATAGGCCAACGCAAGAAGTTTCGAAGAATCGTCACCCTCGATCTTACTTTCCATTTAGGTGGGAGTATGTTTGTAAAGAGGATTGAAGTCGCCCGTGAGAGATTGTAAGCAAGACGTGCGAATTACACAGTGACCCTCTACTTTTAATAGTAACCCAAAGTGCCCCCATTTCCTTTTTACACATGCCGCTTTTCGTTTGTAAGTAGTGCCTCTGCTTCTTTTAATAAGTATTCCTTTTTACCTCTGATATGGACTCCTTTGATTTTATAAACTAAAAGACAACCCCTTCCATAGCTGTGTAAATTGACTGAAACATCCGCTATTCTTTCACAGGTAAAGCATTCTTAGTGGTCTATAATTTAGCTTGAAGTCAAAAACGTAATCGACGCTTATAGCTTCGAATTCATAGAGACAGCAACTATACAATATTTCATTTTATTTTTTACTTCACTTTTTTTCTTTCTCTAAACACTCTCTGCGATGTACAGGTGCAGACGTCCTTAATGAAGATAATCCATTTTGAATAGGTCTTGGGATTCATTGGTTGCTTTGCAGTGACTAATTCATAAATGGATTTCAATTTTATTCCCGCTTGTGTGTTTGGGGGGGGGGGGTAGTGGATGTAGACGCTGCAATATAGACCTTTCGTAGAGCAAAACAAGAAAGGTCCCCTGGAAGTACGATCACGTTTGATTAAAGAACTGCCCCTTCCCTTTATGATAAGGGCCCCTTTCTATATCTGGTATTAAGTGCCCGTTTCAGGTACGAGAAGTACCCCTTACCACCTCTGAGAAAGTGTCTCCTTTATCTCTGATGATTCCCTCTATTAAAATCTGACAGGTACACGTTTTACGTTGACAGGTGCTATATTTCCTTCTGATAAGTGCCCCTTTTCCTTCTCATGAATGCCCTAATTTTCCTTCTCCAGAACATCCACCCGTAATTCGAAGCGACTGAAAGCCCCTATTTTCTTTGATTTTCCCTATAGCTCGCTCGCTACGCTCGCTCGCATTTATAGTTGTTATAATTATGCTGCTTATAAAAGCACTTTTCCGTCGTTCTTCATTAGATTGTGCTTAAAACCCACAAGGGTTTGTGTTTTTTCCTCTTTAAAAGAAGTAATTTTTCGCACTACGACCTCACAAATCTTAGAATGTTTTGTCACTCACTTCGCTCGCTCAAAGAATAATATTTAATATTAATATCAGACCATCACTTGCAACTGCAAATTATGGTGCTTAAGCAGTATCTTATACCACGTAAAACAGAGAAACAAATATTGATGTCACCCATAGTAGTGTAATAACAATGATGACGACGTAGGGGTATATATCAATGTCCAAAAATTGTGTATTTTCACTTTGAGGTTTACCCTTGTAGGTACCCCTTTTTGAAAGACGTTCCGCCGCCCATGCGGGATTGTCTTTCATCTTGTTCCTGATGGCTTTATAGCTTTGGATATAATTTTGATGAAATACAGTAGCTGGTATGGCTTTCTCGTTATTCTGTCTCATCAGTTAACATGGTTAATGTGTCTTCTGAAGATCGAAAGAGAGAGAGAGAAAGAGAGAGAGAGAGAGAGCGAGAGCAGAGAGAAAGAGAGAAGTTGGAAAGTGCATGGGACAGGGAGAGTGAGAGAGATCTTTGTAAACAGTTGCTCTGATTAATATCCTTGTTTGACGAGAAATGTTCATATAAAATTATATTTTGAACCGAAAAAAAAAAAAAAAAACAGAAGCCACTCACAGTTTTGGGCGCTTTTTAATATCAAATATTTGCACATTCGTCTCTTTACGGGAATGAACTAACGACTCTAATTTCGACCAATCAGATGGCTAGATTTCTAAAGAAAGGTATATAACGTATGATAGAGTCACTGCAGTTTTGAGGCGCATTACTTTGTCAATGAAACTTCCTTATTGGCTCATTAAAATCGGCAGCTCGCTCGGTACTCCAGCATTCTCAACTCGCTCTGGAAACATTCAAGGCACACTCCGATCCAAGCTCCTCTCCAACTATCGAACATGGATCCATATTCTAGGGAAGCCCGCCAATATTTATTGATCGACTATGGAACATTTGATGCTGATCACTCTGCTTTCGAGCAACAAAAGCAAAGTTCAAGAAATGAAGACGAGGATGATGAAGATGGCGATGACCGTCTGCCAATTGTTGTGTTTCTTGCACTCGTTGTAGTCGGAATGTGGAAACCCACCTCCAATCCCGAGTTAAGATCGTCAGAAGATGACCTCGTACGACAAAAACACGACGAAGGCGTCAACCTGAAAAGACTTAAGTTAACCGACATCACGGAAACGATCACAACAAATTCCCAGACGGATGTGGTAGACGCAAGCGATATCGATTTCATTGCGTTAAAGTTTGAACCTTCTGGGAAAAAGAAAACTTCTAAACGTAAGTTTATCTTCTTTCTTCTTTGTTATAATCATGTGACTTTTGGTTCATCCTCTACTTTAATGCATTAGGTAAACGTATGTGACAGGAAACAAATTCCTTTCGTGATTTCTTAAAACTCTTATTTTAGTTGCAAATTTGATTATTTAACTTTATATTAAATTGTCCTTTCATCCCCTAGAACAACAACAACAACTACAAAAAACAACAACAACAGAATAACAAGCAAGGGTGATTTTCATTATATAAACTTAATGTGGTTTGGCTGGGATGGACGTCTTTCGATGCATTGATTGGAGAAAAAAAATGCTATTTACATATCGCATTATTAGTATAATTATATGTCATTCCTAGATTTTGGTTAGATAAACAGAACGTCAATAAAGATTATACATATTACTCTGAACCATGAAATTATTTACAAATTTAGTAGTGACATGCTGTGTGCTACTGATGATGTAACTACCCTTGTCAGAAAATACCTTTCAGTATTTATGTTTTGTAATATTACCGATAAATGTGTATATTTATATGGAATTCAGAAGAAAATAAATCAAATCAAATCAAATAGAATATTCCTCAGCTCAGTTATCTTACCCCCCCCCCTTCTGAACCCCCAAAGCCATTTAACCGTTGACTTCAAATTAAATTCCAACAGTGTTGGATAGTTGACTCATTAGCATCTAAACGCAGAATATATTTTATAGTTTTAAGCGACAAAATTCGTGAGCAATTAATCCAAACAATCACGTTATATTGAGTTTCGCTTTCATTCCCACTTGTTGGCCATTCAGTGTAAAAAGTCTCGGACTACATTAATCTTTGTTTATTCTAACAACAAAGAACAAAACATGACATTAAGTTTTTAAAGATGCCAATTGAGTAATGGTTTTATTGGTAAGACTTCCGTTAGTCGAGTGTCGAATCAAAATAATTTCTAATTTGGGATGGAATTGATAAACGTTTAGGCCTACGTCGCAGATGGAATTACCCTTTAATCTGCAATCAAAACTTCATCGACTTATAAATGTAATACTTTTAAATATATCTTAATGATGAGTATGACAACCATGTGTCTTTGTATTGTCAATGGCATAGGATGGGGGCACTGTTCTCATGGGGAGGCGATACTTGATATACGAGTCGACAAGCTCAACATATTGGTGCCCATTAGAGTATTTAATTCTAATTTAAGTAAAAGAGCACAAAGCTTCCGTATTGGATCGGCCATTAAATCCTTGACCAATACCTGTAGGCCTACAACAACGTAATAGGCTTAATAATTCTATGTTTGAATTTCTACTTTACAGGGGGCTGGCGGAATGTTCTCCTCGATTTAGCTTTTCTTCTCTACCTATCTACCCTGACCATGCTTCTCTTGGTTGATGGTGGCACGTATTTATACAACTTCTGGGGGTTATCCAGCGGCATGCTCTACATGATCTCCTACGCCACCTTTACTCTTCCAATTCTCTTCGGTCCATTATATGCCTTGATGATCCGTCTCTCAGCGCTCCTACCAGGTCTTGATGCAATGCACAGCTGTCCTCTTGACATGGCCTATGTGCTACGGAGAGTCCGTGTCCTACGCTCTCCCAGGAATCGCCACCTCTTGAAGCCGTTATTCATGTTGATGTTCATCAGTTGGCCGTTGGCTCTGGCCATCCTAAGAGCAATAACATGGGCGGTCATCCATCATAAATGCCATCTAAATTACTTTCTATTCAGTGACATTTCCTCGGCATGGGGACTGGTAGCATACGGTCTCTTCTGGTATATAATATACATCGAGCGCGCGTCGCTTCATCACGACCTCAATCGCGTGGTGAACAATGTACAACGCGCGTCATTGACAGGAGATGTTGACGCAGCGCGTTGCGAGATACGACGTGTACACCGTGACTACCTCATTCTACGAGAGCTGATGGGTGTCTGGATGGCTATTACCATGATCAGGGGCGTCGCCAAAGGGGGGGTGTGGGGGGTGCGACACCCCCCCACCTGTCAGGATTTTGTCGGTAAAATTGCGCTGCCGTCGGGAAAAAAGAGAAAAGGGGGAGGGGAAAAAAGAGAGGGAAAGGGAAAGAAAGGAAAAAAGAAAAGGAAAAGAAAAAGAAAAGAAAAGAAAGGAAAGAAAGGAAAAGAAAGGAAAGAAAAGATAAGAAAGAGAGAGAGAAAAGAAAAAGAGGGAGAAGAGGAAAGAAAGGAAAAGAAAGAAAAGAAAGAAAAGGAAAAAAAATGAAGAAAAAAGAGCAAAAGGGAAACAAAAGAAACGGGGGATGAAAGAGAGGAGAGAGGAGAGGTAAGAGCCTGAGAGAAGAGGAGTGGGAGTAAAAGAGAGAAGGGGGTTGTTGGGTGGAGTCGTCTCGTCGAGGGAGCAAGAAAGACACGGTCAAATATGTTGCTGTGTCGGGTCAGCTGTGTCGGTATTCTTGCTCGATCCTCGTGTACTAATATCAATGCAGAAGTTTGAAGTCGGTGACATGTATATTGTCGGTCGGCCGACAAGTTTTTTTCCCTACGAACTGTGACTTTTTATCCGCGGTGACGACTTCGAGAGTGACTACAACTACAATACTTGTATTTTCTCGAAGTTTCACTTTCCTATAATATCAGCTAAAGAAATCATAATATCAGCTAAAACAACGGTACGACGAATCGTTTTCCTTTCTCTATATTGTGATGAAACGCCAAAGATTCCGCGCTTTGCGCGGAAGGGGAAAACTTAATTTAGACGAGTCGAGAACGGTACAACGAATCGTCTTCTTTCTCTAATAATTTAAGGAAACGTCAAAGCTTCCGGGCTTTGCGCGGGTGGGGAGAACTGAATTCAGACAAATAGGGCTTATTAAGAGTTAAAAACAGTACAACGAATCGTCTTCTTTCTCTAATAATTTATTGAAACGTCAAAGCTTCCGCGCTTCGCGCGAGAGGGGAAACTGAATTAGGACAAATATGGCATATTAAGAGTCGAAAATGATACGACAAATCGTCTTCCTTTCTCTATATTGTGATGAACGCCAAAAATTTCTCGCTTCGCGCGGAAGGGGAAAACTTCATTTAGACGAGTGGAGAACGGTACAACGAATCGTCTTATTTCTCTAATAATTTAAGGAAACGTCAAAACTTCCGCGCTTCGCGCGGGTGTGGGAAGCTTCATTCAGACAAGGATTAAGAGTCGAGCACGGTTCAACGAATCGTCTACTTTCTCTAATAATTTAATGAAACGCCAAAACTTCCGCGCTTCGCGCGGGAGGGGGAGAACTGAACTCAGATAAGGATTAAGAGTCGAAAACATTACACCGAATCGTCTGCTTTTTTCTCATAATTTAATGAAACGTCAAAGGATTAAGAGTCGAGCACGGTTCAACGAATCGTCTACTTTCTCTAATAATTTAATGAAACGCCAAAACTTCCGCGCTTCGCGCGGGAGGGGGAAGCTTTATTCAGACAAGGATTAAGAGTCGAGCACGGTTCAACGAATCGTCTGCTTTTTTCTCATAATTTAATGAAACGTCAAATCTTCCGCGCTTCGCGCGGGAGGGGGACTGAATTCAGAAAAGATTTATGAGCCGAAAATAGTACACCGAATCGTCTGCTTTTTCCTCATAATATAATGAAACGTCAAAGCTTCCGCGCTTCGCGCGGGAGGGGGGAAACTAAATTCAGATAAGGATTAAGAGTCGAGAACAGTACACCGAATTGTCTGCTTTTCTCATAATTAAATGAAACGTCAAAGCTTCCACGCTGTGCGGGAGGGGGAGAAACTGAATTCAGACAAGGATTAACAGTCGAGAACGGTACAGCAAATCGTCTTCTTTTTATAATAATTTAGCCTTCGGCCCCGGGTTTATAGGGTTAAATTTGTAGATATTGGACATTTAATTTTGTCGGTAATTGGTGGCTAGTTTTGTCGGTAATCGTTGGCCTATACACCCCCCCCCCCCCCACTGAAAAAGGTCTAGCGACGCCCCTGACCATGATAACGACCTCTTGGGGTCTCCTGACGCGACTCTCCTGGGACTATATGATCTCTGGACAGACCCTCCAGGATACCTCTGACAAGCAGGCCAAGCTGTATCTAGACATAACCATCTGGTCACAGAAGATTATGTTCATTGCATACCCTTGCATATCGCTTGGTGGCATCAATCTTGAATACCTATGGCAGAGGTTCTCCCACGCCCTCGAAAGGATTCAGTTCTACCAACACCGCCCTTTCTGGGTGGCTATTCAGCTACACACAACATACATCGATCATATTGGAAGCCCAGAGCTCAAATGGACACTTGTCTTTGCTTTGATTGGACCCTATCTAACTCTTCAGTCTTCATGGTCTAGGATGAATGTCGATCAGAAAGTCGATTTCTGGAATGGTCCTTTTCCGAGCAATTGTTCAAAGAGTTAGACCTCCCTCTCTTTTTTTTTAACTTCTCTCTTTCTTTCTCTCTCTTTCTCGTTCGCTCTCTCTCTCTTCTCCTTTCTCTCTCTTCTTCATTCACCCCCTGTATTTGACCTCTTCTGTACCATAAAACACATCGTTTACTAAGAACGCTCAGGAGGCACTATCGTCCTCATGAAATCTTCGAATAGTTAAGAGGTGCTTCGGTATCGGATTTGACTATGTAACCCTTTTTTTAATTTTAATTTTTTAAAAATAATCACCTTCTTTTTTCTCTGAAGGAAATTTAAAAGGAAAACAAAAATATTGTGGAAAAGGAAAAAAAAAAATTGAAATTTATACGCAAACTGGTCGAGGAAATACTACAAACTTTATTTGCGATTTGTTTAAAATGTGAAAATATAATTTTGTTTATGTGAATATCTTTCATCTGTAAATGTGTAATTTTATTTTTAACCTTGTATGGAAATTTTAATAGTTCACTTGCAAATTTATTTAGACCTATGTGAAAATTATTTTGTTATTTTGTATACAATGATATAAATTATGTACAATTTTCTTTATGAGAGAAGAGAATAAAAACCTATGAAAACAAAAAATGTATACAAAGTGATACATATACCCAAGGAGAACTGTACATTCTAAGCAATTTTTGTATATACAGGTAGTGATTAATTGATCATGTCGATGGCCAAGGCAATGCTAAGTGTTTATTGGACATGTTGTAAATTTAAAACATATCGTAACGGTCATTTTTTAATGTTTTAGAAAACATTGAATTGATACAAAGTGACTCATCAATATGTTGTTAGAGAGCATTTACTCTGTAAAGTTCAATGTAATTCTAGAATCATGTGAAAGTTGTATCTTTCTTCATCATGTGAAGAGCAGTAGTACACATTGTGTTGAATGGAAATGCACCATGTTTTGAAGTAATTGGAAAAGCTAGTGAAATAGTGGCTGGTTTTATCAATTAAACAGCCAAGGGTATCATTTTATATGAGAAAACACAAAACATAACTATTTACAGTCTTGAGGTTTACCAATTTCCTCTTCTTCATTTTTTACTTGAGATCGAAAATATATTTGTTTCAATTGCTGTTGAGCTTCAAATATTTCTCCACCTTAACTAGGCTTATGTCACCTATGTCTTTGCCATGCGATTGGGACGTCGATACTGAGCCATCGTAGTTCCGAAGACGCATCACAACGCAGTTCAGTTCAGCCTGTCATCGAAAAACAAAGAAAGGTGTATATAGAAAGCACGTCTAATGAAAAAAATCAAACCGTCCCACTATTTCACGATGAAATAATACCCGAATATGTGACTATGAATATAGGAGGTCCATTTCAAGGTATTTTGTCCATACGTTACCAACTAAAAGGTAAAAGGTTAATGTACACCCGATGACAATAGCCTATTAATTTGTTTGCCTTTACTATATATAGCTACATGTATGAACATCTTATTAAGGAAACTAATCGCGTTAATGTTTAAGAATTATTTTTGTAACATAATAGGACACTGAATGTTCAAATACCTGGGACCTAACTTTGTACTAAATTCTCACTATAACTTAGGCTGTTCTGATTTAGGTGAGAAAATAAACATGTTATCCCTTAAAAATAAAACTGTCGTTATTCTTTTTGCCTGCTTATAATATAGACTTTTAAAGGAGAAAATGGAAAACGGAGAGGCTAACAAAGAAGTATGCAGAGAGAGAGAGAGTGAATGAAAGTGTGTGGGTTGGTGTGAGATAGAGATAGAGAGAGAGAGAGAGAGAGAGAGAAAGAGAGTGGGTGTGTGTTTGTTTGTGAAGGAGAGAAACAGAGAGAGAGAGTGTGAAGGTGTTTGTGGGTGTGTGAGAAAGATAGTGAGAGAGAGCGAGTGAAAGTGTGTGTGTTTTGATAGAGGAAGATAAAGAGGATTAAAGTGTGTGTGTGTGTGTGCGTGAGAGAGAGAGAGCAAAGAGAGAGAGAGAGAGAGAGAGAGGGTGGGTGAAAGTATGTGAGAGTGAGAGTGAGAGAGCGTTTGAAAGTGTGTGTGCGTGTGTGTGTGTATGAGAGAGAGAGAGAGAGAGGGTGAAAATATGTGTTATGAGAGTGAGTGTGTGTATAAAAGTGTGTGTGTATGTGAAAAGGAGAGGGTTAAAGTATGAATTATGAAAATGAGAGAGTGTGTTGCGTGTGTGTGTGTGTGTGTGTGAGAGAGACAAAGGGTGAAAGGGTGTAAGACAGAGAGAGAGAGAGTAAAAGAAAGAGAGGGCGAAAGAGAAAGAGACAGAGAGGGATGAATAGAAACAAACATTGACGTTCAGACAATTAATTAACTATAATGATTGCCACAAAGCAGGTAAACATGAGAAGGATTGGGAGGACGAAAAAAGTGCGTTAAACTTTTAAAGGGAAATAGGAGTTGACAATTGCAAATGGAGGGGGGGGGGGGTGTCAACATGGGGATAGATAACCGCCCCATATCCGCCTTTCACTTTCATGTTCTCATTTCCTTTCCTGAAAAAAAAACACTTGACACGATCGAGAAGACTTTCAAGAAAAAAAAATCAAGAGGTCAAATATAATACCCCAATCTATACGCTATGGAAACTTAATACGTAAATGTCATTCTCACATATTTAAAAATGGGACGAACAGGGCTATCGAAATTGATTTCCGTTGATTTCTCAATTCCATGCCATCGAGTTAGTTATATGGTGGTAAAATGGAACCGCTCGGAATTAAATACTATTTAGTTTAATACTGAGAATGCGTGAAATGAAAATCAAAGTCAACTTTACGAACGTCATGATAGGCCAACGCAAAGAGCTTTTAAGATTCGTCACCCTTGATGTTACATTCCAAATAGGTGGTAGTATGTTTGTGAGGAGGATGGAAGTCGTCTATGAGACATTGTAAGAAAGATGTGCGATTACACAGTGACCCCCTACTTTTACAAGTACTCCCAAAATGCTAATTTTTAGATAGGAAGAGTGCCCCCATTTCCTTTTTACACTTGCCGCTTTTCCTTTTTAAGTAGTGCCCCTGCCTCTTCAAATAGATATTCCTTTTTACCTCTGATATGGGCCCTTTTTATTTATTAAGTAAAAAAAAAATCTTTTCCATAGCTGTGTAATTTTGACTGAAGCATCCGCTATTCTTGCACAGGTAAACTACTTTTAGCGATATAAAGTTAGCTTAAAGTCAAACACTTAGTCGACACTTAGCTTCAAATTCATTGAAGACATCAACTGTACAACATTTCATTTTATTTTCAATTCACTCTTTTTTTTCCTCTAAACATTCTCTGCGATATACAGAAGTCCGTAATGAATACAAGCAAAGAAAATCCATTTCGAATTGGTCCTGGGACTCATAGGTTGCTTTGCAGTGACAAATTTATACAAAAATGGATAATCCAATTTATTCCCGCTTGTGTTGGGGGGCAGAGGGAGGAGGGGGGGGGGGGGGTGGAGATGCTGCAATATAGCCATTTTGTAGAACAGAAAAACAAATCGCCTGGATGTACGTTTACTTTTAAAACATTGATCTGTAGGGAAATGGCTTTCATCTTTTTCCTGATGGCATAGATTTGGACATAGTTTTGATAAAATACTGTAACAGTAGCTGGTATGGCTTTCTCGTTATTTTGTCTCATGAGTTTACATGAGGCGTGTCTGCACTATCTCGAGATTGCCAAATATCCAGCTATTTGAACTATCCCGATCGCAAACTATCCAGCTTATTTGCGTCTTCATTAGACCGAAGTAGCAATTAGCTGGATAGTTGGTCGGGATAATATCCCGATCCCATCATGCACAACGATTTCCGGTTTTCCGTGTTTACTCGAGGTCAGTGGTTGTACTAGCGCGCTGAGCGAGCGGTATAGATCGCATGTGCGAACCGGAAATCGTTGTGCATGATGGGATCGGGATATTTGACTCCGTACTTCGGTCTAATGAAGACGGTCGCAAACTATCTCGCTAGTTCGGAAATAGTGGGATATTTTGCAAACTAGACCGAGATATCTTGGGATATTATCCCGACCAACTATCCAGCTAATTTGCTACTTCGGTATAATGAAGACGCAAATAGCTGGATAGTTTGCGATCGGGATAGTTCAAATAGCTGGATATTTGGCAATCTCGAGATAGTGAAAACGGGCCTATGGTTGATGTCTTAGAAAGAGAGAGAGAGAAGCGAGAGCAGAGAGAAGGAGAGAAGCGGGGAGGGTGCATGGGACGGGGAGGGAGAGAGAGAGAGAGAGAGAGAGAGGGGAGAGGGGAGAGAGAGAGAGGGGGGGGGGGTTAGATCTCAAACAGGTGGTATAGGCTAACATCCTTGTTTCACGAGAAATGTTGATACAAAATTCTATTTCGAGCTAAACAAATATAAAACAAAGATAAGAGGCCACTTACAGTTTCGATGTTTATAATATCAAACATCTGCACTTAAACAAATCACCTCATCTCCACTAAGTTATAAAGTTATGCTTACACGTAACTAAAAATGGATCTTTTGGTATATTTAGGGAGATATTTCGTGAATCTCGCATTGATTAACAAAAGAGAAAAAACTTAAATTACAATTTAATTAGCTGATCGAGTAAAATAAAAGTAGAGTGGAAATGTTAATGTCTTGTTTCATTTTTCGAAATTTGCTAACGAAGGCACCTAGGTATAGGAATTTTGTCCAGTATCTGTAACAGTCTCTGTTTTGTATACTCATTAAAAGATGAGACAACGTCAGCCGTCTTTATTTATTTATCACTTGATTTTACACTCATGTATGAATTCTTATTTATTTATTTCAACCAGATATTCAAATACACCTGGGTTGAGTGTAGGAAATGGAAATTAATATAGGCAACTTTAGTTAGTAGTGTGGCTGTGTCTCGAACCCCTTGCCATGTGACCCACACCCTGGAAACTTGTCCACTAGACCACAGCACCTCATTAGCATGATTAAATAAAGTCTTAGTTCGAAATGAGGGTCAGAAAATGAAGGAATATGTTTCAACCAGTGTCAAGGAAAGTCCCTAGATTTGCATGGCTAGTCTACATTCCAAACACAAAGATTACACACGGTATTGTCACCTTTGTAACTTAAATCAACAAACTGTTAGCTCACAGTTTTATTTAAGGGTTGGCGTCCCCAAACCAATATTAGCGACTTTTAGATTTGCGTGGACTGATACGTGTGACGTCCATTCAAGGTAGTGCATTAAAAGGACGTCGATCGTAGGAATCCACGTTGTCGTTGTGCAAATCTAAAAGTCCCTATTATGGTCATTGTTTTTTTTACAGCTCTTACTTCCTCTCTACTTGATAGCGTACAATAGAGTTACTGTAGTTTTGAGGCGCATTACTTTGTCAATGTAACTTCCTTATCTGCTCATTAAAATCGGCAGTTCGCCGATGTACAAAAGCAGAAGTCCTTAATGAAGACAAGCAAAGAAAATTTATTTCATATAGGTCTAGAGATTTATTAGTTGCTTTGCAGTGACCAATACAGAAATTAATAAACCACTTTATTCCCGCTTGTGTTAGAAGGCACGTAGCCAGGGTTGAACTTTTTTAGACCCCCCTTTTTTTTTACCTCGATCGATTACATGTATGTGCCCCCCCCCCCCAAACAAAAAAAAACAAAAAAACAAATCAAACTCTGGCTACAGGCCTGTGTGTTAATGAGCAGATAAGGAAGTTACATTGACAAAGTGGCGACGCTGCAATACAGACCTTTTGTAGAACATAAAAAGAAAAAATCCCTGGAAGTATGATTTCTTTTAAAACATTGATTGTAGGGGAATGGCTTTTATCTTTTTCCTGATGGTATAGCTTTGGAAATATTTTGATGAAATACAATAGCTGTTATGGCTTCCTCGAGATTCTGTCTCATCAGTTAGCATGGTTAATGTCCCTTCTATAGATCGAGAGAGAGTGAGCGAGAGAGAGAGAAAGAAAGAGCGAGAGCAGAGAAAAAGAGGAAGGATGCATGGGACAGAGAGTTCTTTGCACACAGTTGCTATAGGCTAACATCCTTGTTTTACAAAATTCTATTTTGAGCTGAGAACAGTTTCGGCTTTTTTAATATCAAACATTTGCACTTAAACAAACCACTTCGTCTCCACTTAGTTTTATACTTCCTTATCTGCTCATTAAAATCGCCAGTTCGCTTGGTACTCCAGCATTTTCAACTCGGTCTGGAAACATTCAAGGCACACTATGATTGTAGCTCCGATCCAATTATCGAACATGGATCCATATTCTAAGGAAGCTGACCAGTTGGTCGACTATGGAACATTTGTTGCTGACCACTCTGCTTTCAAGCAACAAAAACAAAGTTCAAGAAATGAAGACGATGGCGATGACCATCTGCCAATTGCTGTGTTTATTGCACTCGTTGTAGTCGGAATGTGGAAACCTTCCTCCTATCCCGAGTTAACATCGTCAGAAGATGACCTCGGACGACAGAAACGCGACGAAGACTTCGACATAGGAAGACTCGAGTTATCCGACATTACGGAAACGATCACGAAAAAAACGCAGATGGACGTGGAAGACACAAGCGACATCGATTTCATTGCGTTAAAGTTTGAACCTTCTGGGAAAAAGAAAAATTCTAAACGTGAGTTTTTGGTGATTCCTTCTTTGTTATAATCATGTGACTTTTTGTTCATCTTTTACCTTTAAAGCATAAGCTGAAATTATATGACAGAAAACAAATTCCTTTCGTCATTTTTTAAAACTATTATTTAGTTGCAAATTTGAATTCGTTTTGTTATTATTTAAGTTAATTTATTTGCCATTTCAACCCCCCCCCCCCAAACAAAAAACACACAACTACTTTAAAAAAGAATGCAGGTCGATTAACAAGCAAGGGTGATTTTCAATATGTAAAACCAATGTGGCTTGGCCGGAATGCACGTCTCCCGATGCATCGATTGGAAAAATGCTATTTGAATATCGCATTATTAGTACACTGTCGCTCATAAAGGTGGAATATTTTTGTTTTACCCCAATTTATGGAATTATTTTAAAAATTATTTAAAAATAATAGATATAGATATTAGTATACATTCTCAGATTTTATTGAATAATAATTTGCCAATTTGTGTTTTGCGGGACTGCTTAAGCATGTGTATGCTACTATGCTTATTAACTAGGGGTCCTACGCCCTCAAGTCATAAATGACAGTAATGAGGATTAATGCCCCACAAAAGGGCACTAATATAGCATATCGACACGGTTTTGATCCTGGGGCCTCACAGTTACGAGGCCCTTGTTTTGTCACTGAACCATGACTGTACGCAGCGGGGGCTAGAGGGGGCAGTTTCCATAAATAAAAAAAACACAGAAAATGCAATAAATTTGCAATAATTTATTGCATTTTACCCCGGTCCCCAACATACAAAAATCCTCTGGACGGCCATGCATTATGGCTCAAGGGAATGGGCACACAGAAGATTTTGTTATGTTGGGAACCGGGGTAAAATGCAATAAATGATTGAAAATTTATTGCATTTTCTGTGTTTTTTTATTTATGGAAACTGCCCCCTACCCTATCCCCCGCTGCGTACAGCCATGGTTCAGTGACAAAGCAATGGCCTCGTGACTGTGAGGCCCCAGGATCAAAACCGTGTCGATGTGCTATATTAGTGCCCTTTTATGGGGCATTAATCCTCATTACTGTCATTTATGACTTAAGGGCATAGGTCCCCTAGTTGATAAGCATAGTAGCATACACATGCTTTAGCAGTCACGCAAAACACACATTGGCAAATTATTATTCAATAAAATCTGAGAATGTATACTGTTATCTAGATCTACTATTTTTAAACTATTTTTAAAATAATTCCATAAATTGGGATAAAAAAAAATATTCCATCTTAATGAGCGACAGTGTATAATTATATATCATCCCTACATTTTTGATAGATAAACAGTACGTCAATAAAGTTGATACATATTACTTTGAACCATGAAATTGTTACAAATGTATTAGTCACATGTTGTGTGCCACTGATCATGTAATTACCATTGTCAGAAAATACCTTTCAGTATTTATGTTTTGTAATATTACCGATAAATGTGTATATTTATATGGAATTCAGAAGAAAATAAATCAAATCAAATCAAATAGAATATTCCTCAGCTCAGCTATTTACCCCCCCCCCCCTCTTTGAACCCCAAACCAATTTAACCATTGACTCGAAATTAAAATCCAACATTGTTGGATAGCCTAGTAAAATCCTAAGCATTTAAACGCAGAATATATTTTATAGTTTTAAGCGACATAATTCGTGAGCAATTAATCCCAACAATGACGTAATATTGAGTTTCCCTTTCATTTCCGTTTGTTGGGTTTTCAGTGTAAAAAGTCTCGTACTACATATATCCTTGTTTATTTTAACAACAAAGAACAAAAAATGACATTGGATGTTATTGGTATGACATCCGTTAGTCAAGTGTCACATAAAAAGAATGTCTAATTTTGGATTGTATTGATATACGTTTAGGCCTATGTCGCAGATGGAATTACCCTTCAATCTGAAATAATGAATAATATCATTCTACTTTAAACAAAAGAGCACAGAGCTTCCTTATTGGATCGGCCATTAAATCTTTGACCAATACCGATAGGCCTACACCAACGACGTAGGCTTCATCATGGTATATTTGAACTTTTATTTTACAGGGGGCTGGCGGAATGTTATCCTCGAATTAGCTTCTCTTCTCTACCTTTCTACCCTGACCATGCTTCTCTTGGTTGATGGTGGCACGTATTTATACAACTTATGGGGGTCATCCAGCGAAATGCTCTACATGATCTCCTACGTCACCTTTACTCTTCCAATTTTATTCGGTCCAGTATATGCCTTAATGATTCGTCTCTCAGCGCTCCTACCAGGTCTTGATGGAATGCACAGCTGTCCTCTTGACATGGCCTATGTGCTACGGAGAGTCCGTGTCCTACGCTCTCCCAGGAATCGCCATCTCTTGAAGCCGTTGTTCATGTTGATGTTCATCTGTTGGCCGTTGGCTCAGGCCATCCTAAGAGCAATAACATCGGCGGTCATCCATCACAAATGCCATCAGAATTACTTTCTATTCAGTGACATTTCCTCGGCATGGGGACTGGTAGCATACGGTCTCTTCTGGTATCTAATATACATCGAGCGCGCGTCGCTTCATCACGACCTCAATCGCGTGGTGAACAATGTACAACGCGTGTCATTGACAGGAGATGTTGACGCAGCCCGTTGCGAGATACGACGCGTACACCGTGACTACCTCATTCTACGAGAGCTGATGGGTGTCTGGATGGCTATTACCATGATAACGACCTCTTGGGGTCTCCTGACGCGACTCTCCTGGGACTATGTGATATCTGGACAGACCCTCCAGGATACCTCTGACAGGCAGGCCAAGCTGTATCTAGACATAACCATCTGGTCAGAGAAGATCATGTTAATTGCTTTCCCTTGCATAGCGCTCGGTAGCATGAATCTTGAATACCTATGGCAGAGGTTCTCCCACGCCCTTGAAAGGATTCAGTCCTACCAACACCGCTCTTTCTGGGTGGCTATTCAGCTACACACAACATACATCGATCATATTGGAAGTCCAGAGCTCAAATGGACCCTTGTCTTTGCTTTGATTGGACCCTATCTGACTCTTCAGTCTTCATGGTCTAGGATGAATGTCGATCAGAAAGTCGATTTCTGGAATGGTCCTTTTCCGAGCAATTGTTCAGAGGGTTAGACCTTCTCTATTTCTCTCTGTCTGTCTCTCTTCCTCATTCACCCCCAGTGTTTGACCTCTTCTGTATATTAAAACACATCGTATATTAAGAATGCTCAGGAGGCACTATCGCCCTTATGAAATCTTCGAATAGTTATAGAAGTGCTTCACACAACGTCGGTAACGGTTTTGACTATGTATACAATGTGATACATATAACCAAAGAGAACTGTACATTCTTAGCAATTTTGTATATAGTGATCAACGCATTGATCATGTCGATAGTCAAGGCAATGCTTAATGTTTATTGGACATATTGTAAATAAAAAAAATATCGTAAAGATAATTTTTTAAATGCTTGTAGGAGAATTGAAATAATGCGAAGTGACTCATCAATATGCACGTGCTCTTTAGAATTCAATGCGAATCTAAAATCATGTGTATTTTTTTATTTTTGTATTGTATTGAATTAATATAGCTTTCTTAATCATGTTCACAGCAGTATATCTTTTATGTTGAACAGAAAGTCACCATGTTAGTTTATTATTGGAAAAGTTTGAGAAATAGTTACTGATTTTATCGATTAACCAGCGAAGGGTATCACTATAAACTACGTATAGGAACACAAAATAGGAATTGCTACAGAGTCTTCAGGTATATAAATTTCATCTTCTTCGATTTGGTTAGAGATCAAAATATATTTGTATTAACTGCTATTGAGCTGTAAATATTACTCTACTTCAAACTATGCCATTCAGTTTATAGGCCTATGCTCTAAGAGAAATTTAGAAAGCAAAAAGATAGATAGAAATAATGACCTCGTCAAACAAAAGAAAGCTTTCATTAAATAATCAGTGATTTATTGAACTAAAGATGTTTTACTTAAAACCATTGACATTTTATATTGTTAGTAATGAAGATATGCATGGTGATATAAAGTTTTTTGCGTAGCGCATATTGTAATTTGACTCGAATGTGTTTCCCAAAAAGAAAATAATGTAACCCGGCAGCCGCGCCGACAAACAGGACACATAAGCCTGCTCACCACATGTGTTTTATACATTTTCAGAACTTCAACAAGATTTTGGACGTATAGCATTTTAATGAATTTGAAAGAATTTACATTTTTTATCATCAAGCATTGGTTCATTATATTGATTTTGTCGTTGAGTGGTGAATCAGGAGGAGGGGGGGGGGGGCAGGGGACAGAATTAAAGACCTTCTGGCTCTAAACAGACGATGGCACACCCTTTACGTACATTTTAAAACAAAGATTACAGTGTCCTTATAGTGCCACCTGGCAGCAGTTTCTGCTCAAATATTCCTTTCCCCTAATATTAACCGTCATCGTGTTGATTTGGCATTGTTTAATCTGCGGAAACCATCGCTGGTTGCTAGAAACCGATTTCTATTCATTTGAGCAAGGCGCATCGGTTTGCAAAACTGATAGCCTATATCTCGCAGAACCAAGAAAAAAAGTGACTGTTAGATATACATATAGCAATTATTTTGAAATATCAAATTTTTCCATGAAACCTGGAACACATTTATAAATAAAGTCTACTTTCCCAATCCACAAGATCAACAAAAAAGTACATATGCAGGCTACTAGTACTAAACAGCTTAGAAGCAGAAAATGAAAATGGCATCAACTTGAATCAACATATCAAAAATAATTGTATAGGTATGATACTTTTCTGTCTTGAATACATATTTCTTTATAATTGTGTCATTTTTCTAAACATATCCGGACACCTACCCCCTGGACATCCACCATTGGGATAACCACCCCCAAGGACAACTACCCCCTAGGGCAACCACCCTCTAGGACGACTACCCCCAGGGCAACTACCACCCTAGACAACTAACCCCTAGGACAATTACCCTCTAGGAAAACTACCCCCGGACAACTACGTCCTAGGACAACTACCCCTCAGACAATTACCCCTACGACAACCTTCCTCTAGGACAACTACCCAGCGGACAACTATCCTAGGGGGTAGATATCCGGGGGTATTTGTCTGGGGTTTTTTCTCCGGGGGGGGGGGGGGGGGGTAGTTGACCCGGGGGGGGGGGGTAGTCGTCCTAGGGGGTAGTTGACTGCCGGGGGTGGATGTCCAGGGGGTAGGTGTCCTAGAACCATTTCTAAATATCAACGACCTCTAACATTACGATATCGTCTTCCGTCTCGTATACCGCCCTCATTGTGAGACCGTCGATAGTAAGGTCCTGCTTGACTCTGTTCATGACCCTGATGATAGTCGTTATCAGGATGACTGTTGTATGAAAATGGGTACAATGATGAGGAATCACTGCAGTGATCACCCATGTCTTCGCCATGCGACTGGGATGTCGATATAGAGCCATCGTAGTTCCGAAGACGCATCACAACGCAGTTCAGTTCCGCCTGTCATTGAAAAACAAAGAAAAGGTGTAAGCCTAGTTATATAAATCACGTCGAACGAAAAAAATCAGACCGTCCCCCTATTTCACGAGGAAATAATACCCGAATATGTGACTTTGAATATAGGAGGTCCATTTCAAGGTACTTGGTCCATTCGTTATCAACCAGGTCAAAAGTTTTAGTATACACCCGAAGCTCGGACCCAAAGACATTTGCCTATTCATTTGATTGCCTTAATACAGCTGCGAGGATCTTATTAGGGAAGGTTTTCGTTTCCATGTCTAAGAATTATGCAACATAAAAGGACACTGACTGTTCAAACACCTTGTACTTGACCTTGTAATATTCACTATCACTTAGACGGTTCTGATTTCGGCGAAAAAATATTAAATGAACCGAAATACACCTGTTTTCCCTACAAAATGGATGTGTCGTTATTTATCCTGCTGTCTTACATATAAACTTTAAACGAAAAAAGAGGAAACGGAGAGGCAAAGAATTAAGGGTACAGAGAAATAGAGAGATTGAAAGTGTGTGTGTGTGTGTGTGTGAGAGAGATAGAGAGAGAGAGAGAGAGAATGAGAGATAAGATGAAAGGGTGTGGGTGTGGGTGTGTTGTGAGAGAGAAGGTGAAATTGTGTGGGTGTGTGAGAGAGCGAGAGAGAGATAGAGAGGGTGAAAGTGTGTGTGTGTCTGTATTAAAGCCAGAGAGAGAGAGGGAGGTCAAACGTGTGTGCGTGTGTGTTGTGTGTGTGAAAGAGAGAGAGAGAGAGATAGAAACCGTGTGTGTGTAGGTATGTGTGTATGTGTGAGGGAAAGAGAGAGAGAGAGAGAGTGAAAATGCGTGCGTGTGTATGTGTATGTGTGTCAGATAGAAAGAGAAAGGGAAAAAAGGATGTGTGTGTGTTTGGGTGACAGAGAGATAGATAGAGAGAGAGAGAGAGAGAGAGGGGATGTGGGAGAGTGGAGAGTGTGTAAAAGTGTGTGTGTGAGAGAGAAAGAGAGAGAGAGAGTGAAAGAGAAAGTAACAGAGAGGATCGAACAGAATGAAAGAATGACGTTCAGACAATTCTAATGACAGAGCAGGTAAACATGAGAAAAATTGGGAGGTTGAAAAGAGTGCGTTATACATGTAAAGGGAAAAGGGAGTGGATAAATATAGATGGAGCGGTTGGGGGAGGGGGGGGGGGGGGGGGGGGGAGGTTGTCAAAATATAGAAGAAATTTTATACCCGATGATTACCACAGAGCAGGTAAACATGAGAGGGATATGAAGGATGAAAGAGAAGTGCCAATGAGGCAAGTGATGGTGTGGGTACCTTTGTATCTTCGCATTCATCCTGGAGCTCGGCATACTGGTGCTGAACCTTCTTGGAGTTTTCCTGGAAGCTCGTCTCCTGCTCTGTGAGTTCTGTTACCCTGGATGATAGGGCATGGTTCTCTTCACGTAACGCCTCGATCTGTCGCTCGTAATGAAACATCTGACGGACGCTCAACCCGATGTCTGTGCCAGCAGGAAGATGAAGATCATCGTCTGACAAATCAACCAAGTGCGAATCGAATAAGAATTTTTGTAGTTTGAAACGTTTTGTCAACTACATGTATGGGTTTTTGAAAGGTATAATTATTTAATTGATTTAAATCATGGTATGATTATATATTATTTTAACGTGTCAATACATGTAATAAGTGTTTACCTAGTCTGTATAGTACTTTCTATTATGTTGAAAAATATGCAGGTATAAAATAAAACAAACAAACAATACTGAAGAAGGGACCGACATAACATGGAATGTAGGGTTTTTTCCCGCATGTGGCGGTTAGACAACCACTCCATAACCGCCTTTCACTTTCATGTTCTCATTTTTTTTCTCATGAAAGTAAACAGTAAACACAATCGAGAAGACTTTCAAGAAAAGGCATCAATTATAATAACCACTCTCAAGGGTGTCGATTTGTATCCGTGGTTGGGTGGGATGATAGGTGCCAAAATATTTTCGGCAATGGATCAAAGCAATCAAGAGGTAGAAGCTTGTGGCAGGTTGCACCCCTCCCCAAGGGCATAGCCAGGAGAGTTACAGAGTGCGCGAAGCGCGCTCCCTAGGGGGTTAGGTGCAGGGAGGGCCCTCCCCCGCGAAGCGCGGAAGCTTTGACGTTTCATTAACTTATTAGAGAAAGAAGACGATTCGTTGGACCGTTCTCGACTCTTAATCCTTGTTTGAATCAAGTTCCCCTTCCTCCGCGCGTAGCGCGGAAGCTCTGATGGTTCATTAGATTATTAAAGAAAGAAGGCGATTCGATGTACCATCCTTAATCCTTAATGTTTGAATCAAGTTCCCCTTCCTCCGCGCATAGCGCGGAAGCTCTGACGTTTCATTAGATTATTGAAGAAAGAAGACGATTTTATGTACCATTCTCGACTCTTAATCCTTAATGTTTGAATTGAGCTCCACTTCCTCCGCGCGTAGCGCGGAAGCTCTGACGTTTCATTTGATTATTAAAGAAAGAAGACGATTCGATGTACCATCCTTGTCTGAATTCAGTTTCCCCCCTCCCGCGCGAAGCGCGGAAGCTTTCTACGTTTCATTAAATGATTAGAGAAAGAAGACGATTCGTTGTATCGTTCCATGTCTGAGTGCAATTCGCTCCCGCCCTCCCGCGCGGAAGCTTTGACGTTTCAATAAATTTTTACTCTTAATCCTTGTCTGTATTCATTTTCGCCCATCCAGCGCTAAGCGCGGAAGCTTTATCATTTCATTCAATTATTAGAGAAGGAAGATGATTCGTTGTACCGTGTCCTTGTCTGAGTGCAGCTTTGACGTTTCAATAAATTATTAGAGAAGGAAGTCGATTCGTTGTACCGTGTCCTTGTCTGAGTGCAATTCGCTCCCGCGCAAAGCGCGGAAGCTTTGACGTTTCAATAAATTATTAGAGAAGGAAGACGATTAGTTGTATCGTGTCCTTGTCTGAATTCAGTATTTCCCCTCCCGCGCGAAGCGCGGAAGCTTTGACGTTTCATTTTTTTATTACTCTTACTCCACGTCTGTAATCACTTTCGCCCATCCCGCGCGTAGCGCGGAAGCTTTCACGTTTCATTAAATTATTAGAAAAAGAAGATGATTCGTTGTATCGTGTTCTTTGACGTTTCATTTAATTATAACTCTTAATCATAGTCTGAATTCAGTTGCCCCCCTCCCGCGCGAAGCGCGGAAGCTTTGCCGGTTCACTATATTATTAGAGAAAGAAGACGATTCATTGTACTGTTCTCTATATTAATCCTTGTCTGATTTCAGTTTCCCCACATGATGTACGTATGGAACGTTCGTTCGCAAATATTTGCATGCACAGCCCGAGTGGTGGGTAGCATGTTATCTCCCGGCAGTGCGTGTCGCAATAGCTTCTGGAAAGGAATTGTATACTACTGTTAGTGTTAACGGCCACTATTTAGGCCCATTAGTGACTATACAAAATATATGCTCTTCCTGGCTATTTGGTAATGTGTCAGTTTGCAACGGAAATGGGGAAACGCGAATTTGTTGAAAATCATGTGATATCACGAACATTTATAAATCTCTTGTATGAAATACGCCAGTGACATAGGCCTACATCAGCTTTTCAATAAAACAAAAATAAGTTGTGACATAATAATATTTCTCCAAAAATGAATTTTTTAAAGGAAATATCAGGAAATAAATGAGTGAAAAAAATAAAAATAAAGATACAATGACGTGAATTTTAAAAAGGGTGAACGGAAACAACATAACAACTAGTGAACTATCTTATAAGTCATACTAATGTCCGAAAATCTTTCTCCTTGTCTCCGATCTCATCACGAATTTGTCACAGAGTTCATTTATGTTTACATTGTCCAGGATTGTCTGATGTGCATTGCAGATTGCTACTTTTGCGCTTCGCGCTTAACATTTAGCTCGTTGCTTTTTAACGCTGCGTCTTTGCATCTGGCGCACTGCATTTCTATGATGCTGTTGATTGAACAAAGTGAATAAAGTCATCAATTCCTGATGAAGCCGTATGAACGAGAATTCAATTTATTCTTGTCTCATATATGGTTGTCTCATTTACTTCGTTCGTATATATGTATTATGAAAATGAGATAACAAAATGTGTATATTGACGGTCATCTTGCGAGTAATAACCATTAACTACTCTCATCGGGCTCTCATTAATTTCTCTTTTTTTTTTCTTTTTTTTGAGGGTGAATTATTGGGGGGAATGATTGTACAGGCCACCCCCCCCCCCCCCCCACCTGAAATATTGGGGGGGGGGGATATATCCCCCCATCCCCCCGGGATCGACACCCATGCCCACTCTTTATGCTACGGAAATAATGCTCGGATAACTTTATACGTAAATGTCATGTTTGCATATTACAAAAAGGTGTCGAACAGGACGATCGAGATTGATTTCCGTTGATTTCTTAATACTATGCCATCGAGTTAGTTTAATGGGGGTAAACTGGAACTGCTCCAAATTAAATACTATTTAGTAACTGAGAATGAGTGACATGAAAATCAAAATCAACTTTACGGAAATCATATTAGGCCAACGCAAGGAGCCTTTAAGATTCGTCACCCTTGATCTTACTTTCCATATAGTTGGGAGTATGTTTGTGATGAGGATGGAAGTCGCCTATGAATGATTGTACGAAAGACGCGTGAATTACACAGTGACCCTTAGTTTTAGTGTCATCAAAATGTCTCTTTTTAGATAGGAAAAGTGCCTCCTTTTACTTTTTACAAATGCCGCTTTGGATAAGTGTCACTTTTCACCTCTGATAAGTTCTACCTATATTTTGACACGTTATCTCAAGAGCCCCATCAATCCTCTTTCCTTAAATGCTTCTTTTCACCTCTGATAAATGCATCATTAAAATCTGAATTGTGCCCATTTTCCTTCCTACAACTGCCTCTTTCATTTTGAAATAAGTGTCCCTGTTCCTTTCTCATAAGTGTCATTTTTCATCTTTTTTAAGTGCCACTTTTTCCGGTATGACAAGTGCACCTATCTAATTTTAATACAACCCCTTACCTTTCTCATAAACGCCCATTTTCACCTCTGATAATTGCCCCTGTTAAAATCTGATGAGCGCCCTATTTCCATTCTCATAAGTGTCTTTTTCATCTCTGATGAGTGTCCTTTTTCAGGTGCGAGAAGTGCACTTTTTTCTACCTCTGATAATTGCAATTTTAACTTGGACACTTGCTCCTTTTGTTTCTAATAAGAGTCGTTTCCCCCTTTAGCACTCTCTTTCTTTTCTCCATACTTCGCTCGCATTTATATGTTATAATCATGTTACTTATTAAAGGTCTTTTCAGTCTTTTATGATTAGATTGTGTATAGAATCCATCAGCGTTTGTTTTTTCTCTTTATAAGATGTAATTTTTCGCACTACAACCTAACAAATCTTAAATTTGTCGCTTGCTCGCTCGCAAATTAATATTCAGACCATCACACCCAACTGGAAAGTTATGCTGCTAAAGCAGTTTCTTGGACCATGAAAAGAGAGAAGCAAATATTGAAATCATCCCTGATAATGGAGTCACAATCATAACAATGTATATATTCGCTTTCCCTTTGTAACTGCCCGTTATTTCCAGAAAGTGCCTCTTTTTGGTGCCCCAAACTTTGGAAGACGCTTCGCTGCCCCTATCGTCACCCTTCAGTGCTTTGGCCCGATCAGAGCTAAAATCGTCATACAAACCATGAAACATTTTGGCTCCGTCACCCTTCAATGTTCTAGCCCGATCCGAGCTGAAGTCGATATTTGGTGGCTCTTTACAATCTTCGTCGTAACTCCACACGGCACGACGAGGGAGACGGTTAAACGGTCCGAGACGGTAACCAGCTTTGACCTTGACTCGGAACATAGGCAGCGGCAGCTGGATGTGACAGAGGAGAAAGAGAAAGAAAGAGAAAGAAATAGAGAGAGAGAGAGAGGGAATGGGATATTGCATAAAAATGAACAGAGAAGAAAAAACGTGTAAATCCTGAAAAATATGACATGATTAAAACATGGAAGATCAACATTGTATGAAATTATTTTTTTACTTTATTAATTCTACAGGATGGAAAGAAATTTGTAAGACTTTCATTTCATATCCTGCTTACAGATGAAGACAACTTCAACGGGTCACAGGAAAAATATTATCATTCAAACGAATTAATTCCTAATCATTCAAATTATTTCATTGCTAAACCTACACGTTTGAGACAATTCATCGAAAATAAATACAAATTGGAACCATTGAAACGAATTAGAAGTGATAGATGCATGTGAAGACGTCTTACTGTTTTCCCTGTTAAGTCTTCGATATCGGTGACGCCAAGGATCTCGAGGGTGTGCATCAAGGAATCGACGTGGGCTTCCAATCTCCAGTTCCGATCACCAAGGAACGTCACTTCGGCTAGGGCACTGTGGATCTTCTTCTCTAGGGTAGCGATGCGATCACGGAGTTTCTCGTTGACCATCGCCATGGCCTGCTCGGGTTTGATGGCCGATGTCTGCGATGACGGACCTGTCTGATGACCGGTCCACTGGTTGCTGCCGCTGTTACCAACATCGCTAGGAATAGACGACAAAGACACCGACTTCACAGGATCGCGGTTCTGCTTCGGCTGGTCACCACTCGGATCGAAGGAATGATGGAGAAAGGGTTGGTAGAAGAACGGGTCGGGTTGCTGGCGTGGAGAGGTTGGTTGAATTGAGACGCAGTCCTCATAGACGCTCATGCCTGATACCGTAGAGGATATCGACGGGCTTGGAGGACTTTGGGACTTGTTGATAACACACTGGTTGAGTCCTTGATAATTATGAGGCTGTTGGATTAATTGTGACACGGTAGCAGGAGGAACATGTGGCATCGTAGGATTAACAACGGCACGTGTCTGCTGAGGAGGAAATGAGGGATTCTGGCCGATGACGGTGTTTGAAAACCCGTTGACCGTCACAGATTGTGGTATATTCACTTGGACGCCAGTCATCACCATGGGTTGTGAACCTCTGTTGATAAAGCGGGGAATTCCCTGCTCATGACGTGATGGTATTTGGTTACATTCAATCTGGACCATTGGAATGAACGTATCTACCATTTTGAAGACTGTTTAAGTGTTTTGAAGAAGAAGAAGAGGTTGCCACAATTCAGAAGTTAAGCTACAGACAAAATATATAAGGTGAATGAAAGAAGTCAGTATTGAAGAGCAGTAATGAGTTGGAGAGGGAGGAAGTAGGGGTGGGGCGAGGGGAGGGGGGGGGGGGCACAGACACACGCGGTGTTCAAATCGCGAAGTTGGACCCCCTATGACGCGCAGTATTTTGAAGAGGTTTACATTGAGCAATTTTCATATCTTTTAAAAGATTTATTTTGTACAATGTTATGAAGGATAATATACAATGATATTTGATGGATATTTGTGTTAAATCCAATTGGCAACAGACGGCAATAGAGAATGGTTTGTGTTTGCTAAGTGTCCAGGCACATAACCCCCGTCATAATGATACTCAGAGTCTTCATAGGGCATAAAGATTCTAGGCCCATTTCTAATAGACTTAAAAGAAGGCGAAAAAGAGGCCAAAATCAAACAAGTTCGCATGAAATAGACGAGTCTTCAAGTACATTGGGACGCTCATTGGATAAAAATCAATTTGATGGTGTGACCATTGTTTGCGCGTTCGCTATCTAAAAAAACACGATAACATTTCGAAAATCTGATATAATAATTTATAGAAAGATGAACGATTTTTTTTTCTTCTTTGGAATGGGGTGTGAAATTTTGAAAATATTGACAAAAGATCGGGACAATTTTGCTGTCTTTTGCGTCCGTTTCGAAAATTTGAGCTTACCGACAAGGGTCTTGGAATCCTCATATCGAGAGAAGATTTCATCAAAATTGTAAATAATTTTTTTTACCAACTGATTAGATGATATTTTGACTTGCAAATTACATCATAGTCTATTTGATAGATCGCTATTTTTTTATCTTGGTTCTTGGTTGATTGGTCCTCCAAAATACTCGTCTGAGTTTTAACTGGAGGTTTTAAATCGGCTTTAAACTTCCTTAGGGGAATTAAGCCTTTTTAAAGGTACTATGTCCCATTTGCAGGCCAAAAGATAATATTAATTTAGAACTTCCCTAAAAAAGGTGGGGCTTGAAAATGTCTTCAAGTGGGAAAATAACGACTATTAGTTGTCAAATAGACTTTAGGGCTATGATTTTCAGACAATTGTACCGAATGGTCATACGTTTTATGCTGCGCAAAGATTCAATCAGTTTAATCTTGGCCATCACTAGAAGTGGGTTATTGATGTAAACAAATGCTCATGTACCCTTTACAACTCTTTTCATGTATGTTATTACCAAGGAAGAGAAAAAAAGGCCAGTCAGTCACTCAATAGTGTCTGACAGTGAAGTCTAGCAAGTAAACGGGTTTCCTTGCATAATTTGAATATGTGGACACTGCTAACGTTTAAATTTCACAGATAGGACATACATGACATATTCATAATTCCTGCAAAGTTCTACAGAATTTGAGGTTGGCTGCAAAAGGGACATAGTACCTTTAAGGTCTCGTTTTTCGATGACTTCTCCTTATAGTATGAAGGGTCAAGGGCGTAAATCCGGGTGGGGGGGGGGGGGGAAATTAATATCAAATGCCCCCATGCTTTTTCAGAAAAGAAGAGGGACCACCAGGGAGCAACGATTTTGTATACAAAATCTCACGAATAGGCCCCCCCCCCCCCCCAACAAGAAAGCTTACCCCCTCCCCCCTTTTATTCACTGGCTGGCTGATTCACCGCTAAATATTTCCTGACGAATTGGTCAAAACAAAATTGTGCTCTAACCCCCCCCCCCCCCCTCCCCCCCGCCTATTCACTTGCTGGCTGATTCGCCGCTAAATATTTCCTCACGAATTGGGCAAAAAAAGAAGGAATGTGCTCTTTCTAGATCGACCCTTATCGGTAAGTTGATAATTTTTCGGAATGGACGCAAATGACTGCAAAATTTACCGATCTTTTGTCAATATATATATATTTTTTTATTTCGCACCCAATCCCAAAGAAAGTGTCGTCTCTGGGTAATTATGTTTCTCTTTCCATTGGTGATATCAGATTTTCGAAATCTAACCGATTTGTTGAGATAGCGAACTTAGGTCACGCGCGAACTTTGGTCACACAGCCATAGGTCTAGACTACATGTATGCCGGTCCGACATCGAATTTTGAGATCGCGATATTTCCGGAATTCTTTGACGATTAATTTTCTAGTTGCACCAATTTGTAGTCATAAACTTAACCGTCCTTTTGGTAATAATTAAACTACATAAATGTGTGTAGAATAAGAGAAATCAGGGATCGAACATCACATTTCCTAATATTTTCAAAAATCTCCGCGAACTTTGGTCACCCCATCATACTCATAGTCATACTCATACTCATCTGAAATGGGAGAGCCTGGAGAGGAGAAGAAATGCTGCAAGCCTCCATCTCATGTACAAAATCCAAAACAACACAGTAGCCATCAATGCACACCATAACACAGCACCCACGATTGCCAGCAACACACGACAGTATCACTCAAAGAAGTTGCTGGCTATCCCATTCCGCACCCAACTCTACCAGAACTCATTTTTCCCTCGGACAGTAACTGCGTGGAATGCACTTTCGAAGATCACCCTTGACGCTATTTCACTGGAGGGCTTCAAGGGAGCGCTTCCACCCAGCATCTAGACCAAGAAACTAGATAGATCTAGCCTAGACCTCTACTCTAGATCTAGTTCATTCCTCAGCACTACATCCTGACTTATGGATCCTGCTGAGTATCGTCGTAGAAGTAGAAGTAGAAGTAGAAAACTAATGGTGGGGTTAGGATGGGACTTGCTTTCTATTCGAAGGAAAGTTTCGAGGGTCACTTGCACAAAGCCTGGGGGGGGGGGGCACTTGGCCCTGCCGGTGTCGGACTACCTGCGTCCAGCTACACGAGCCACCAGACGTACCTCAGGAAACTCATTCATCCAATACTCCACCCGCACCAATTGTTTTAAACACTCCTACATTCCACGTACCATCAAGGACTGGAACTCACTACTCTCCGACATCCTCCGACATCCAAAGGACCACGAACATCGACACCTTCAAACTCCAAGCAACCAACTTTTTCCGCAACCAAGACTCAAGCAATAAGAACTAAACAAGCACAGTGCGCACCCCCTCATCCTCCTCGCTTGGTTCCTTACGGAACGTTGAGGAGTATCCCAGAAGAAGAAGTAAAGTCATAGATCTAGATGCTAATGATAGAAGCAATACATTTGAACGATAACGACAAAAACGATCATAATTCAACTCACCCTCTTTTCCACAGAATAGAATTACTAAAAGTGTTTAAAAAACTTTCTTTTGATGATTAAAAAAGGAATGGAAAGTTTCAGGTCAGGCAAGCGCAAGTTGAGTGAAAGAAAGAGCTAGAGATCGAGAGGCAATTCATAACTTTGTTGGTACGCGCAACAGGCAATTTGTTTACGCGCTCTCTTTATACGCTCTTTAAGGGCGCCCACCTTGCATGCAGCGCAGGTTGCAGAAAATGCGCGCTTTTACAAGTGGGAAATCCCCTGATTTTTTTCTCTACAAAAATTACCGTGTAGTGTAGTTTTGTTGTCTCTCTTTGATTTTATTTTATTTGAGCATTTGTTACCCAAAATACATATATCATAGATATACTAAAATATACAGTCATTTGCCACTGGTGACAAGTTTTGTGAAACGCCCCCCTGTCTGCCCGTCTGGTCGAGAAAACTTCTCGCGATCACTTATACTTTTACTACAAGAGAAACCATTTTCCTATTTTCCATATCTGTGACGTTAAAGTCAGTTTTCTATTTTCTTAATATTTTCCCAGCTTACTTGAGAAAACAACAATTTTTTCGGGGGGGGGGGGGGGCAGCAGCGTGATCATGCAGCTTACATAAATCGACTGCTCTTTTGGGGATACGCGCTCGGGTCATGTCCCATTTTTCTGAACCCAATTTTGTCATCTTCTACCTCCCTCCCTTTCTTGCCTTCCTCCTTCGATCTCTCTCTCCCTCTATTAATTATTTTCTCTCTTTCTCCGCTTATATCTTGGTTCTTGGTCCTCCAAAATAATCGTCTGAGTTTTAACTGGAGGTGCGGGTAGGGTGTATTAATTTGTAGATGGATCTTGGATCTTGGATTCTTTTCCTCCTAAATACTCCGAAGAAGAGTTTTGACTGCATTTTTAAATGAGAGCGGGGAGGTTTGGTCGATGGTTGCTTGTTGTAGGTTGTTCCATTTCTTTACAGTCCTTGGGAAATATGAGTTGACATAGACGTCCGAGTTGGTGTGGCGAATTTCAAATTGGTTGGAGTGTCCTCGTCTACGTCTGTCTGGCTTAGGGTTGGTGTGAGATTGGAAGTCGATGTCGAGTTGTCCCTTGATCATTTTAAAGAGGCAGGTAAGACGGCGTGCTTCCCTTCTGTCTTTAAGAGATCCCCAGTTGAGTTGGTTGAGTAGCTTGGTGACACTGGTGTCCCATCCGTAATTATTGGTGACAAAACGTGCAGTCTGACGTTGAACTTTCTCGACAGCATAGGTGTTTTTGGCTGTATAAGGGTCCCATGCTGCAGTGGCGTAGTCAAGGTGTGGACGTACAAGAGTAAGATACAACTTTTCTTTAACATTAGATGAGCAGTGATGGAAGTTGCGTCTTAGGAAGTTAAGGACCCTTGAGGCTTTGCCGGTTGCGTAATGAGTCTGGCTATTCCAGCGTAGGTCTTTCTGGATTTTGATGCCAAGGTATAGGGTCTGGTTCGTTTCCTCCAGGGTAACATCCAAGGATTTTGTAGGATTTAGTACCCGGTGTTCTCTTTCTTGAAACACGCATGGTTTTGCATTTAGAGGGATTGAAATGCATGCCCCAAGTCTTGGACCACTGGGCCATAGTATCTAGGCCTTGTTGAAGAGCTTTCTCATCTTCAGCAGATTTGATGGGACGGTAAAGTAAACAATCATCGGCAAAAAGTCGTGTTGTACTGGTAACCTTTTCATGAATGTCATTGATGTGGAGTAGAAAATGGTGAGGACCTAATACTGTGCCCTGTGTAGTGACACTGAGGACTGGTAACCACTCGGAACATTGACCATTTACACAGACACGTTGCAGTCTCTTTGTCAGGAAACTAGATATCCATCTCTTATTATTTGCTCGAATACCATAATAGTCTAATTTCATGAGGAGAAGCTGGTGCGGGATGACATCAAAAGCCTTTGAAAAATCAAGCACTGCCATGTCTGTGGTGATATTTTTGTCTAAGTTCTTGGCAAGGTCATTTGTTGTAAGGCGATGAGCTGAGATTCACATGACCTGTGTTTCCTGAAGGCATGTTGATTTCCAGCCAGGATGTTATGCTTGGCCAAGTGTCGCATCAGGTTACTGTCTATGATGTGCTCTAATAACTTACAGCATGTGCACGTCAAGGAAACGGGGCGGTAGTCTGCAGGGTCAGTAGTAGCACCCTTCTTAAACAGCGGGGTGATATTCGCCTTTCTCCAATCTAGGGGGAGATTTCCGGTGTCTAATGACTGCTGAAATATAAACTGTAATATGGGAGCAATCTCCTCTGCTGCGATCTTTAAAGCTTGATTTTGGATTTGGTCAGGTCCAATTGCTTTGGCTGTGTTTATATTGAGAAGAAGTTTTTTGACACCTTCAACGTCAACTGTGATGGGCGGCATGTCAGGGAACGTACTTGGAGGAAGATCTGCATGGAACGACGACGGAGATACATCCTCACGTGTGAAGACACTCTGGAATTGGCTTGCAAGGGCTTCGGCTTTAACCTTGTCATTCGTGAACAGCTTGTTGTTAGCTTTCAGCGGCTGAACTCCAGTGTTATCAGTTCTTCTTGATTTCATATATCTCCAAAAATCTTTAGGGTGACCATTCTCTAAAATAGAGGAATATTACGGGGAGGCTTGGTAGGTACTTTCAATTTTGTGCGAAATTTGGCGGTGATAATACAATGATCGCTGATTCCAGGAAGAGATGAAACATCACTAACCAAGTCAGGATGAGTAGTAAAAAGAAGGTCAAGGGTGTTCTCGGTTCCATTCTCGTCCCTTATAGTAGTAAAAGTCACTTCTGGTGAGATGGTTATTTTAAATCAGATCAGCAAGTGCCATTTGGAGAGCGCCCTTTGGTTCACTTTGATTTCCACTAGACCAGTCAACTCCTGGAATGGGGGGGGGGGGGGGGGGGGGAGGGGGGGGGGGACGTCAGGGCAATTTTTAATTTCTCTTCTTCTCTCTAACCCCCCTTTTAAAATCGTAATACTATTGGGAGGCATAACAATTTGCAGATCCTACATACAGACTTGCTGAAAGAAAAAAAGGATAGCACCTGATCTGAAGGTAGTCTGTTTACACACCATAGTGAATTAAATAAAACAAAACAAAGATACAGATTGTGAATTTGTTGTGTTTTTAACAACATTTATTTGCACATATCATTTCTGTGTTGCATTATAGACATAAGAGAACAATTTGTTAATAAACATATACATGTTTATTGCATATCAGTTGAACTGCCAGCTTCAAATGTATATATTACTAAACTATGTTTTACATACTTAACACCATATAAGATTTAAACCATTGAACCTTTCTATCATTTCTCAGAAAATATGTAAGGTCTTTTTATCATCTTTCATAATTTGACTTGATTTAATTTTTGATTTTTATTTACCGACAGCAATACAGTAATACATTTCATACAATATTTTTAGGCAAACGAGAAGAGAAACTATTGGTTGGTAAAAGGCGCCAGAAAATAGCACATATAATATGCTAGTCGAGCTTATTTTGGTACAAATCAGTTGAGAAAACGTAACAAAACAAAGATAATGAATTTACTATTACACTCGATACTTTCAAAAGTAAGAATGCTTAGCAATGTGTTACAATAAACAAAGCGATAATGTAAAACATAATTTGAGTACATACTATTGCAGATTATATAACTTGATAATTTATTAATGTTTTGGTCAACAAATGACTTGTAACAGTACTCAAATAGTACAAACGAGCACTTCAGGTAGCTACCATATTTCTACAGAACTTTTTCATACATTTTATAGTCTTCCTGAATTATAAGCTTGAATCTCCAGGCTTAGAGTCCAATGTGTTAACAGTTAAAGCAATTATAGTAATTACCATTACAGTATCATAACAGGTTAGAAGGCTTGGGAATGAAAGACAATCAATGTGAAAAGTGTGCCTCAGAGTAATTTTTAATGGCCTTTCAAACAAAAAGAGTGCAAAAAGAATGACAGCCTTCAGGCGAACTGCATGCTTCCGTGAATGCGCTGTATAACACTAATACTGCGCATTATACGGAAGCAGCATTTTTACGGAAGTGCCAGTCAGAGGTCAACACCGTTCTATTGAGATCATAAAGTTAAAATATGAAAAGGGAGCTAAGCTGTATCGCTCTGGTAAGATATTGGCTAATATTTCGTTATTTTTACCTCCGATATAGCATTGCCGTAGGCAAATAGGAGTAGAAGTGGCATAACATTCATTCAGGCCACTGTCTCTCAATCTCTTACCAACATTTATTAGTTCTTGATGTCTTCTCATGCTGCACATGAATATTAAATTGAATTGAAATTTGAAATAGCTTTCCAACGATGCCATGACTAGAAACTTACTGGTCTACAGTTGGCATCCCATTAGACTTTACATACATATTCCTATCTGAAATAATTTCGAGCTTAAACAATCGTTGTTACTAACATACTAGGGTTTTAAGAAAGATAACAAACAGTCCTTTTCAGGACTACACATCCCCAAGAAAGATTACCGAGTCAGAGTCCTTTTCAGGACTCCTCAACCATCTCTCTCTCTCTCACATGGTGCACCCGCAAGCCTACTGTATACTAGGGTTTTAGTATAAGTTCACTTTCATAAGTAGACTATCTTGGTTGTCATTACTTGCATCTACAGTTTCTACACCACCAATGGCACCCCTCTCCCCCGTTCCACTGCGTTTTTCGCCCCCTCCTTGCCCCTCTCCAGTGGATTCTGTATTACCTTTATCATTTGTCCGGAGCCATGACCCACTTTGAGAGGCTGTATTCCCTGTGCTTATGCCTTCTCTAATCTCGCTTTCACTAATCGAGTCGATAGCACGAGCATATTTAGGATTAACATCATTGGATGATAAAGAGTGTATACCTGTCTCCAGACCCTCCTCTTCTCTAATGTTATATTCATTGGGAGCCTTGAAATTGTTGGTTTGGCCACTGTTCCAGTTGAATGCCCTAGAATCTATAACTAGACTCAGGTTATTTTGTTTGCCATGATTATCTTGCTCTGATTCACTTGGAATATTTGTCCACTCCTCGTCTCCTCCCTTCCCAACCTCTCTTCTCTTCCTCTCTTCATCTTCCATCCTCCCACGAGCAGCCTCTCTTCCAGTCAACCCGTCATCTCTTTGGCGAACGCTGACACTAACTGCACCAGCATCCATTGCAAGTGATGAGTTGCCAGGCAACATATTTTCAGCAAGCCCCTCTACTTTTCCCGACGCTCCTCTTTTCATCTGAGCTGATCGTCGTTTTGCGGGTGGACTGGTATTGCACTCATCCGATTCGGAATCATCATGCCTCACCTGTAGGTCACGGCCGGGGCTACTAGCTGCTGAACCTCCTTTCTCTCTTGCTTGCGGATCAGATGAAGGTGTTCTCTGTCTCATCTCCTGTATTGGCGTCGGTAGTGAAGCATTCAAAGGAGGCTGCTGTCAAGGGCAATTTAAGAGGCAATACTGAAAACTGAAGACTATTTATTTATTTATTTATTTATTAAAGTTTTATTTCAACTGGGTGGTCTCATTTCAAGTCCATTTCTGGACCTGCTCTCCCAGAGAGCCATGCATTCATATAAAAACATGTACAATAAAACATGAATTCAAAACATACATGCAAAGGTAAAAATATACATGGCATACGGCATACAATAATTAAATTAAAAATGATATTAATAAGAGAAAGACTATGAAAAGAGTATGAAAAGCGTCCTATACTTTTTAAGTTATTAAAGGTTAGAATGGGTTGTAAATTGCTGAACTATATTGAAATGTATCGAAAATAATATCGCTAGTGATATTCGTTTGTCTCGCAATGTGGTCAATAAGGAATCTAAAAGTTCACGACGTTTCGTATGCTACTGCGATACTTCGTCAGGTGATAAAAACTATTGTAAGCAAGGGTCTTTTATACTTTACGGGAGGACCGGCGGAGCGGTCTATAATTCGATCGATAATTGTAAAAGAAGCTATCAATATCCGTCTCAATCCTAATAATTTCAACAGAGACAACGGGATCGATATCCCCGAATTTTGGATGCGCACGATACGCCGCCATGACACTCGCCGTCCTGCCAGCCAACAACGGTCGATTCCTTTCAGCAGACGGCCCGAGCCAGCGGCCCGTTGATTGGTTGAGTACCGTATGCGTCGGCCAATAGGCCTGGTGCATCAGCCGAACCAGCGGCCGAACCAGCGGCCTTGGTGATTGGTCGATCTCCGGGTGCGTCGACCAATAGGCATTGGGCGTTATTGTTCCAATTATCGATCGAATTATAGACCGCTCCGCCGGTCCTCCCGTAAAGTATAAAAGACCCTTGCTTACAATAGTTTTTATCACCTGACGAAGTATCGCAGTAGCATACGAAACGTCGTGAACTTTTAGATTCCTTATTGACCACATTGCGAGACAAACGAATATCACTAGCGATATTATTTTCGATACTATATCCGCAATGAGTAATATATTTAGCATTATATTGAAATGGTTTGGGAAGATTATAAACTCCTGAAAATTATGCTTCAGAATGATCTTTTCTTCAAAAAAATAAAAAATACTTTATTTCCTGGTATTGCCCCAGACCTCTACAGTTTGCCAAAATATGCAGAACATACAAGAACATAAAAACAAACCATTTTGACAATCTAAATTTGTCTTTCCCCTGTATCAGATGCAGTGAGGCAGGCATGCACCCAAGTCAGAATTACGATATCCTAATCCACTGTATACCTACAAGCCATATACCGGTATATACAAGAGATATCAAAGATGTCAATTGGCTAGACGCTACATAGAAACAAAAAAATATTCCAACTACATTTCCAACTATATTTCACCAAATACCTGAATGTGCTTTATTTTAATTGTATAGTATTTTAAGAATATGATACAAGTCTGTTGTTTTCCTTAATTTTTATTGACATTTCTTATTTTCAATAAACTGGCAGAATTAGAGTAATATGTGTTTAAAAGAGATATTCCTAGCTGCATCACCAGTCTTCGTTCGCAATGTTATTCCTCTTGTCATAACCACACAAATAGAGTGTGCCACCTGCCCCCTCCCTCCCTCCCCAAGGGAAACACAACTGGCAAGGAAGATTTTTTCTTTAATTCCCATTTTTACAGCAATAGTTTTGATAGACCTGTTTACTAATACGTTTCAATTTCTCTCCCGGAAACCAGGGTTACCAACTATGTGCCATCTCTATTGATGGATTTCACTTTGCACATATTAGTTCCTAAAACATGTCTATTTCCTACCTGTTCAGAATTGTTGTCCTTTTTCTCTTCACCTTAAAAACAAAAATAGAAAAGAGATGGGGATTTCTAAAACTGCATGCATAGATGCCACGATAAACCATATTAAAATATCACAAGTGCAAAATAAATGGCATAAGCACACTAGAGCACTCCATTAAATTTCTTATCTTAAAAAACCCAGATACATGCGCATGCATGGGTTCGTTTGCTGTATATGCAGCTATTTTGTGTTGTTGCCAGAGCACATGTTCGGAACCTATTGTATCCTGCCATATACAGTACAGTATGATTTCATACTGGAATCCCAACGATTAATCATGAATACATGTGCAATGATCGTCATACCATGTACAGTACATACAATGAAATACACGTGTAGTAACAAGCAACAGCGTAATGAGCAAAAACTTGATTGGGAGGGGGAGGGGGGGGGGGGGGGCAGAAAGAAAAAGAAGCGGTCTCGTCTGCATTTACGCAATTCGATATGAAGACAAATTGAGGTTGGGACATTATTCATAGGCAGAGTGGCGGATTAGCAGGCCCCAAAAATGAAATCCTCGGATTATAATTAGCATTTTGAGGAGAATATTGACCAAGAATCATCAGACGAATTTTACTATAATTTGTAACAAGCTTGATAACTTTAATGAAATATGAACAAATAACAAAAAATGATTGATTAATTCTCATATTCAGTGGTGAAAACATAATCCAAGTCTTCTGACCTAAAAAAAGACATTTGGCCTTGACTTTGTGGCCTGGAATTTGTGTCATATGATTTGTGATACTTGATACCTCTTGTGTAAAAGTTTCATGGAATTTGAACAAACACTTTTTAAATATACTACAAATTCAAAATCTTGATTTTGATGCCACAACAAAGTCTAAGTTTGCACACTCAAAATGAAATTTGATCTTGACTTTGGGACCTGAAATTCTACTCACATGATTGGGGATACTTGATAACCCTTTAGTTTAAGTTATATGGAAACAAATTTATACTTTCAAAATTATGAAAAAAAATGCTAATTTTGTGGACCTGGAATGACCTTTGACCTTGACTTTGTGACCTTAAATTATACTTTCATGATTGGGGATACAAGATAACCCTTTAGTCCAGATTTCATGAATACAAACTTATACTGTCAATATTATATTAAAAATTCCAAAACTACAACCTTAGGTTAAGTTTTGGATGTTGACGACATCGTCACCGGAAAAGCGGCGCCTATGTCTTGCTTTTGCTATGCAGGCGAGACAAATTTGAGAAAAGAACCCCCGAAAATCATGTCATTTTAGCAATATCTGTAAACCACTGGTATCGAATTAGAAATAAACCACATTTTTTTTTGTTTTTTGTGGGGGGGGGGGGAGATCAGTAAGCAAGTAGTAGTAACAAGTTTAATTTTTTACCTGATTGCTAAAATATACAATGTATTCAAAAGTTAGTTAATCAAATCATCGACAGGATCTTGTTGATAAGTGCACAACGTACAGAAATGTACTGACTACTCTACTAATAAATGCAAAAAGGAATTACTATTGCGATTTGTTACAAAATAATATGAAGGACACAAATAAAATATGGGCCATTATCAATGAATTGTTAGCTAGAAAAAACAGATCACCAAGAAGCGCTAAAGTGGACAGACCTATTACGAAGGTTCGTGGAGAAAATATGCAACTTTCATCTGAATCTGATATTGTGAATGAATTTAATGACTTTTTTGTAAATATTGGACCAAATTTAGCAGATGAATTGCTGAATAAAGATGACATATGGTGATTTTGGGGGCAGAATATAAAGCAATTTCTATTTTGGAAACCAATAACTGCAGTCAAAGTTAAAAGTCAAGCTTTGCTACTTGAAACTGAAAAGGCTTGTGGTCACGATAACATTCCAGTGCAATTAATTAAAGATAGTGCTCCATATTTAACATTAATCACATTTACTAGCATATATATTTAACTTGTCATTAGATATATAGAACTAAATTGTCACTGATCAACTTGATAAATTCAACTTTGAAATCTATAGATCAGGGAAAAGTAACTCTGGGTATGTTCATCGATTAAAAAAAAGCATTTGACACAATTAACCATAATTATTACCAAGTAAACTCTCTAGTTATGGCATTCTAGGGTTACCTTTAGAATGGGTTAAGAATTATCTCAGTAACCGATTTGAGTTTGTTCAGTGTGGTCAAACGTTATCAGAAAGGAAGAAGATAAGATGTGGTGTTCCACAAGGATCGGTATTAGGACCAACTCTGTTTTTAATCAATGATTTGCCAACTGTTACTGATTATTTCGAAAAAGACGAAAGACTTGATACATGGCTGATCGTGAACGAAACGGAGTTAAGTCTTTTGTCAACTCTGTTTTTTTAATTGCTACGGCAGGCAGCAAGTGAAAACGAATCCGTTTGATCAAGTTATGGAAATGCAAGCATTACTTTAACCAAACAGAACTTTGTTATTCCTGGCTCATTTTTCCTGTTTAGGGTGTCACTTTAAAGGGCAGAAAATGAACTTTCTAGAAATGTGATCTTCTCTTTGAAATTCAGATACCGCCCGCCAAATGACTTTTTGGTACCCTCTCTTCAAATTGTTTGTAATCACTCATGCGTGAACTATGCATCATATGAGCTGCATCATATAAAAGAAGAGGATCTAAGCTCTACGAATATGTGTCATTTAATAATTATAATTGTGATTAAGTTATGATAAAACATCAGTAATACTCGGTTTCGTTTTTTCTGGGATGCACTGTATAGCGCTCATAATTTTCAGACTTGATGGCGCTCCGCAATTATTACCCTGGCTTTAGCATTGCTGTCATTAATTTTACGGCGCTCTAGTATTTAAATTCCTCCCAGGTACCCATTTAAACTACCTGGATCGAGTGTAGCAAATGTAGATTGATGTCTTGCCAAAGGACATTAGTGCCACGTACGGCAGGACTCGAACCGCGGATACCTCTGAGGAGTAATTAATGCCTTATCACAGGGCACTATAGTACATTGACTTGGTTTCGAACCACTCTACCACTGAGCCATTGCACCTTACCTTGGTAAAGCACATCTTTCAACAATATCAAAACAGTATGGTGGTGCTTATGATATGCTCTATGTCACTGACTTTATTTTCAAGTGGTTTAAATGTGGGTCTGTAGACCAATTACATGTAGGCCTATGCAGTCCATATGTCCCAGAAGACCCCTGTTAAAGTCAGACCTGGCTTGTCAATATTGAAATAACACTGATAAAAGTGATTCCTCTTACCTTTGCGCTGGACACTTTCCTCTTCTGCTCTTGACGGATAACCAGGTGTGACAGATGCTTCTGGTTCAGAATGTCTCTGCTGAGGATTACTTGCTGATAGGGAATAACAGAGTAAGAACATGAGTGGATACTACAGTCAAACCTGTCTGTCAGGTCATCTCTCTTTATTACAAGTTCTACATTGTACCTGTCTATAATGGGCATCTATGTGCAGATGAACCTGTAAAGAGAGGCAACTTGTCTACAGTGTGGTCACTTTTCTCCCCTTGGGCGGGCTTAAAGGTGCATGCATGTTCCCCATATCCCAGAGGGCGTTCGAAATACGTACGCGCTGGCGGACGGTGCTATAGCTGCCGATTTGACACCAAGTAAGTGAGTCGGTGGAAGCTGTGGATAAAAAAGCGGGAATGCGGGCTAGCTTAGATGAAGTCGGGCTCAACGTAAACTGTGAACGATTGTGACGAAGGCAGCGCTGTTCAAGTTTGTTCAAGTTCCAGTTTGTTTATTTTTCACATGTGGTTCATAAAAAAACAAATGTACATACATGTCCAGACATATAAAAAAAAATACATAATCAGTTGTATGTATTTAGAGGGGATTAAAGATATGGCTTGATTCTAATTCTTCTGAGTTCAATAAGAGTAAAAGTGACATTTAGGGTCAGGGATGCATATGATTATGTTTTATCAGACAGATGGAACATAAAACCCACCGAACACTATACAACCCTTCTGCGATCCCATTTTCAAAGAAATCACAGATGCAGTGGGTATTAATATCATCTTCTTCCTGATGGGGTGTCCGAAAAAATTATATATGACAACAGTCAAAAGTTTTAGTCAATGTTAGACTTCTAGTCTCCATATTAGCGCTTAGAGACTTCGGAACGCGCTGTATATAAGCACCGTTTTTTAATATTATTATTATTTTTATTCGTCGGCTTCAAAATTGTAGACTGTGCACAACATACTGAAATTACGTCACTACGGTTCTGAGCCATTATGAGTTTTGCTCCTTTTGGGAACAATGCATTCCCCCACATTGTCATTTCATTATTCAGGAAAGTATTCGGAACTTCAATTTCATGTCAATTTTTATGGCAACTTCCAAAATTGGATCTTAGTCAAGTTGTATAGTGTGTGGTGGGCTTCAGACTAATAGAGCATGGAGTGAATGGGCCACAGGATCACGAGATGTTAAAAGACTTCAGAGTAATTGTTTTTATCTCAACAGTTGGGTTGTTATTTCCTTCTGTATTTTACAAAGACAAAAGATTTTGCCTAGTGTAATATCTGTGTTCATTTTTTTGTAGATTGTAATGTATTATTTTTTGTCATTTGGATGAGTTTGGATGATTTGTGAAGAAACAAAACTATGTATTTGGATATATTTTGTTGTTGAAAAGGACAGATTGAGCTATAGTTTACAGAAAAAGAAAGGAATGATAATGTTGTTATGATTTATTAGATTAGATACTACAGATATCTCATATGAAAAGTTCAAAGTTTAGTGATATTAGGTTGAAATAGAAAGTTGAACGCAATTGCTAAAAATGATATTTTTCTGATTATGTATACAGCAGTTTATAATAAATTATACAAATACAAAGGAGAAAAGTCCTTCTCTTTCAAATGTGACAGGTTATTGATTTTAATGCATGTACACATTGTTCATGTACTTACAGTATATTAGTTAATTCGTACAAGCCTTGATTGTTAGTAAGTATTGTGAGTTTAAGAAAGATTTAAAATGTTATTGCAGATATCATTTCACAATTCTTTTGCTTTTTCGGAACAATGTTTAGAATGTTTAAATGGTTCATCCTCCCTAATGGTGAAGAATTTTTTTTTCAAGCAGTTCTAGTTATTCATAATACTGAAAGAAGTAGAAATGTTTCATTTGTATCTTCAAATACGTAACTAGTGGAAATTGCTCAAAACGTTCCAAATTATTCTTGTTGATGTCTTACATATTTGGAAATCGATGTATAAAATGAGGACATTTTATTTCTAAGAATGTTGTTTGTATAGAGCTATATTTTGAAAACGACATTGTACTGTAGCATTTTTGAAAACATCTTATCTTCCCATCTGTCTATTTGTATCCCTCTATCATCAAAGTCCATTTTGCTCTTTCCATCACATTCAATCACGATTCCCTCTACAACATGCTCTCATGCTATGTTCACTCTCTTTTATTACACCTTTCATGTTTATCCTTTGGTTTCTGTAGACTTGTTGTTTACAGTATGATTGCATGGTGAAGCCTTCATTGAATATTCATAGCAGCTCATTGATATGCACAAAAACTATGTATATTCATATTACCTTCTTTTATTAACCAGCTCTGTTATTTTAATATTTATTAGTTACAGTTGTCCTACAATGTACATGTAAATTCATGTAGATATAGGCCTATGCAAATAACTCCCTGTGGTTGCAAGCATGCACAATCTCAGGCAGTTTCCCACAGGCAAGCATGGAGTGGAGATGTGTTTGTTGTTCTCTGCAAATTAGAGCCCGCCGTGCTTAGCTAGCCGTAAAGGCCACTTTACATTATTATTATCATTCTTATCATCATTGTTATTATCATTATTACCATCATTATCAGAATCATTATTATTATCATTATGATTACCTCTTTGCCGACCCTTGTATGCATCCTCCAAACTCTGGGCTAACAAATGGTATCCAATTGCTCGGAGTCCGTCGATCACCTCTTGAATAACTGTTGGATGTTTGGCTTCAAGACGCAAGAACAGCTCACTACAGGCAACTTGCGGTCCGTAGTTTCTTTCAGTTGCCCTGACAGCCTTTCTTTCATGGTTTTTAAAGCATGTTAAAAATGGCAAGAGCTCGAGCGGCGGGACCTTCATTAAATCTTCATTGGTGTCCAGGAGGAGATTTTTTAGTTCCCAGCTATCATCCAGTTTTTCCTCCCCAATGATCACATCATGTATAAACTTATTTCCTGGTGTAAAGAATGAAAAGATTGGTTAAGTTTGGATAACCTTGGCAAGTCCATCTTCCGAAAATAAAAATGATGTTTAAATGACTGTTGCTCAATTTACAACAAAAATGGTTACAATGGTATATGCTTTCATACATTATTCCTTAATATTGTTAATTTCGAATCCGGCCCACACACTATATCTAACCCTATACCTTCATGTACCTAACATAAGACCCAAGTGCAACCCTATTTTCTGATTAGAAAAGAAAAGGAGCACATGTGTCAAAGTACAAAGGGTAATTATCAGAGGTGAAAATGGGATACTTCTTACACCTATAAAAAGAGGCACTCATCAGGGATGAAAAAGGCACTTATGAGAATGGCAAAGGTGCAACAGTCAGATTTTCTGATAGGGGCATTTACAAGAGGTGAAAAGGGGCATTTATGAAAAGGGAATAGGACCCTTATTATAAAGGAAAAGGGGCACGTATCATTGATAAACTGGAAATTATCAGAGGTAAAAAGTGGCACTGACCAGATATGAATATGGGTACTTATGAGAATAAAAAAGGGCTAGTGTCAAAATAAAAGGGCACTTATCAAAGGTAAAAACGGGAAGGGGCCGTTTAAAAATAAATAGGGGCATTTTCCTACGTAAAAATGGGGCAGTTCTTACAAAGTTAAAGGGGCACTTATCAGTGGTAAAAAGGGGAAGAGGCATTTGAAAAAAATGATAAGGGCACTTTTCCTATGTAAAAAAGGGGCACTTCTTACAAAGTTTAGGGGGCTCTTTTGGAGAACTTGGAAAAAATGGGCGGGGAGGGGAATCCCCCCCCTTGGACAGATGCCTTGGCATGTGCATTGATATGCAAATTATAAAAGATGCAAATATCACAAATCTTTACCTCTTAAAACATAACGGAGTAAAAGCCTGATTTGACAAAATGTTAGTGCAATTACGATGTAGAGTAAGCCTCAAGAAAATAACAATTAGTGTAAATCACCTGACCGCTTAAGTGAATCCATGAATTTCATAGCAATTCCTCTTTTATCCTGCATTTGATCTAGTGCTTGTAGCAGCTCTTCCGTTCCTTCTCGTCTACTCCTTTTGCTTGCATCAAAGATCAAGGAAAATCTAGGACCTAATGTACAAAAAAACAAAAATAGAGTTAATAATTGCTGTGGAATATTGACCTACATGTACAGTTCACTTTGACCTCAATTATTAATTCTAATTAGCTTTTGATTATTAAAATATCACCATAAGTTGTAAAGAATTGATACTTACCCAGCTCAAATCGAAGGGAATTAGATACACATCTTGGATCCAGATACTGCACAAGGAGGTCTCGAAATGTGTGTGTTAATGTTTCTATCTCGACAGTTGGGTTGTTATTTCCTTCTGTATTTTACGAAGACAAGACATTTTGCTTAGTGTAATATCTGTGTTCATTTTGCTGTAGATTGTAATTTTTAATTTTTTCATTATTTGGATGATTTTTATAATTTTCTGAAGAATTAAAAAAAAAAAAATCTATCTGGATACATTTTTTGTTGCAAAGGACAGATTAATCCTTAGTTTACAGAAGAAAAAATAAAGTTTTTCTGGAATTTTCAGAAAAAAAGGTTATTTTTGGGTATCATCCAGTTGGCACTGCAATTTTGAAACCAAAGAGATTTCTTTACATCTTTTAAACACACACTTTTATATACCGGGTATATCTTTTTAACTGTAAACGTTGAATTCAAATGGATATTCTTTATGGATCTTGTAATACGGCAAAGAATTGCTACTTGTGATAAAAGTGTACAAATGAACGATAATGAAGTTATGATGTATAAGATGAGAAAACAGATTTCTCACATGAGAGGTTCAAAGTTTAGTGACATTTGGTTGAAATAGAAAATTGAACGCAGTTGCATAGGCTACTTACATGTAGCTAAAAATGCTATTTTACTGATATGTAAAAGGCAGTTTAGGATATATGATACAGAAACAAAGGAGAAAAGTTCTTATAATTCAAATGTGACAGGTTATTGATTTCAGTGTCTGTACACATTGTTAAATGTTCATGTACTGACAGTATATTAGTCAATTCGTATAAGCCTTGATTGTTAGTATTGTAAGTTTATGGAAGATATTACATGTTATTGCATATATATTATTTCACAATTATTTTCTTCTCTGGAACGATGTTTAGAATGTTTAAAATGATTCATCATCCCATATGGTATATACAAAAGTGTTCAAGCAGTTCTAGTTATTCATAATACTGAAAGAAGTAGAAATGTTGCTCAAAACGTTCAAAATTATTCTTTTTGAGGTCTTACATATTTAGAAATCAATGTATAAAATGAGGGCATTTTATTTCTAAGAAGAATATTGTTTATAGAGCTTTATTTTGAACACGACATTGTACTGTAGCATGTTTGAAAGCATCTCATCTTCCCATCTGTCTATTTGTATCCCTCTATCATCAAAGTCCATTTTGCTCTTCCCATCACTTTCAATCACCATCACCATTCCCTCTATACATGCTATATGTTCAATCTCTTTTATTACACCTTTCATGTTCATCCTTTGGTTTCAGTAGACTTGTTGTTTACAGTATGATTGCATGGTTAAGCCTTTATTGAATATTCATAGCAGCTCATTGATATCATGTACCTTCTTTTATTTACAAGCTCTGTTATTTGAATATTTATTAGTTACATCTGTCATACAATGTACATGTAAATCCATGTAGATATATGCAAAATAACCCCCTGAGGTTGCAAGCATGCACAATCCCAGGGATCAAGTTTCCCACAGGCAAGCATGAAGTGAAGATGTGTTTGTTGTTCTCTGCAAGTTAGAGCCCCGCCGTGCCCTAGCCGTATAGGCCACTCTACATAATATCATTATCATTGTTATTATCATTATTACCATCACTGTCAGAGTGTCAGTATCATTGTTATTATTAATAGTATTGTTATTATTACTATCTGTATTACTTTCAACAATGTCACTATTTACACGACCATTATCATTATTATTACCTCTATGCTGACCCTTGAATGCATCCTCCAAACTCTGGGCTAACAAATGGAATCCAGCAATTGCTCGAAGTCCGGTGATCACCTCTTCAATAACTGTTGGATGTTTGGCTCCAAGACGCAAGAATAACTCACTACAGGCAACTTGCGGTCCGTGCTGTCTTTCAGTTGCCCTGACAGCCTCTTTTTCATGGTTTTCAAAGCATTTTAAATGGGGCAAGAGCTCGAGCGGCGGGACCTTCATTAAATCTTCTTCAGTGTCCAGGAGGAGATTTTTTAGTTCCCAGTTATCATCCAGTTTCTCTTTTCCGATGATCACATCATGCAGAAACTTATTTCCTGGTGTAAAGAATGAAAAGATTGGTTAAGTTTGGATAACCTTGGCAAGTCCATCTTCCGAAAATGAAATCGATGTCTAAATGACTGTTGCTTAATTTACAAGAAAATGGTTACAATGGTATAATTGCTTTTATTCATTATTCCTTAATATTGTTAATTTCGAATCCGGCCCACACACTATATCTAACCCTATACCTACATGTACTTTAACATAAGACCCAAGTGCAACCCTATTTTCTGATTAGAAAAAGAAAAGGAGCACATGTGTCAAAGTACAAAGGGTAATTATCAGAGGTGAAAATGGGATACTTCTTACACCTACAAAAAGAGGCACTCACCAGGGATGAAAAAGGCACTTATGAGAATAACAAAGGTGCACCAGTCAGATTTTCTGATAGGGACATTTACAAGAGGTGAAAAGGGGCATTTATGAAAAGGGGTAGGACCCTTATTAGAAAGGAAAAGGGGCACGTATCATTGATAAAATGAAAATTATCAGAGGTGAAAAAAAGACACTTATCGATCATGAAAAGGGGCACTGACCAGATATGCAAATGGATACTAATGAGAATGAAAAAAGGGCACTTATAATAAAGGAAAATGTGCATTAGGTAAAAGAAAAGAGACACTGATCACATTTTAATAGGGGCATTTATCGGAGGTGAAGGGGGGGGGGGGGTCTTTTATAAGAAGGGGAAAGAGGCTCTTATTAAATAGAAAAAGATGCACATGTTAAAATAAACAGGGCACTTATACAAAGGAAAAGAACATTTACTAGAAAGAAAAAGGGGCACGGGTAAAATTAGAAGGTGGTAGTAATTAGAGGTGAAAAGGGACACTCATCAGAGTTGAACAGAGCACTTATCAGAAGAAGGGGAACTGGTCAAAATAAAGCGAGTATCTACCAGAGATGAAAAGGGGCATTTATGAGAAGAGGAAGGGGCTCTTCTCAGAATTCTATAGGGCAATTATCAGAGGTGACGGGGGCACTTATCACAAGTGAAAAGGGGGATTTCTTGTACCTAAAAAGGGGCACTTACTAGAGATTAAAAATGGCACTTTTGAGAATGGAAGATGGACACGTATTGTGAGGAAAAATAGGAGTTTTTTGAAAGAAAGAGGCACGTGTCAAAATGAAATGGCATTTATCATAGGTGAAAAGGGGAAGGGGCACTTACACATATTTATAGGGGCATTTTCCTTAGTAAAAAAGGGCACTTCTTATAAATTTAAAGGGACAATTTTGGAGTACTTGCAATTTTTTTTTTGGGGGGGGCGCTTATCAGAGGTGAAAACGGGAAGGGGCACTTAAACAAATTAATATGGGCACTTTGCCTATGTACAAAAGGGACACTTTTGGAGTAGGCCTACTTAAAAAAGTGGGGGGGGGGGCAATGTTCCCACACTCCCCCCCCCCCCCCCCAGACGGCCGCCTCTGCATGATAGTACTAGTAGGCCTTGAGAAAGTAACAATTAGGGTTAATCACCTGTACGCTTAAGTGAATCCATGAATTTCATAGCAACTCCTCTCTTCTCCTGCATTTGATCTAATGCTTGTAGCAGCTCTTCCATTCCTTCTCGTCTACTCCTTTTGTTTGCATCAAAGATCAAGGAAAATCTAGGACCTAATGTACATAAAAACAAAAATAAAAAGTTTATAATCATGATAATCGCTGTCGAATATTGACCTATTAGTAAAGTTTACTTTTAATTCTTAGCTTGTGATTATTAATATATAACTAGATCTATACGTGTTCAAAAAGTTCGTTCCGCCCCTATCTGCCAACTCAACTGCTCATATGTAGGCCCATAGCCAAGGGGGGGGGGGGGGGGGGGGGAGGCGTGCCCCCCAAAAAATTTCCAAGATCAGTTGAACTTTTTTAGACCCCTCCCCAGGACGTTGATCAATTACATGTATGTGCCCCCCCCCCAAAAAAAAAACATCAAACTCTGGTTACGGCCCTGCTCATATGACTACTTTAGTAATAGCGCAATCTGTTACCAACCAAATGTACATTTACTGGATGTATACTATAATGCATCCAGGCTGCAGAAATTGACCCCACGTTTTGCCGGGCTGAGACACGAGGTCAAATGTTGAAACAGAGGAATTTAAAGGTCTGTAAACCTCGGACATTTAACAATGGCGCCCGACAAGAACAACAGTAGCTAAGAGAAGGAAAAGGAACTGGCCAGAACATTTGACAGACATGAACCCCATAGAGAAACTATGGTCTATTATGAAATAAAAAGTATTTGAAAGTCAATACAATACAATAACTCAACTTAAAGAGAGGATCCGGCGAGTATGGAAAAGGCCTAGACATGCATAAGGACCTTCTTGAGTCATAAGTGGACGATAACTGGACCAAGCGTGTTTCACAGGTATTCGACCACCAAGGAGAGACAAATTTCAAATAAATTGGAAAGTGACATCTCTACTAATGCTTATAAATGAGAAAATTAACAACATAACCTGACATGCAGGCACATACGCATGGGGGGGGGGGGGGGGGGGTTGAACCCCCCTTAACTGTTTTATGTATGTGTGTTGGTAACCCCCCCCCCTTTGTGTTTTGTTTAAATACAAAATTAAAAAGATTGTGGTAATGGGTGACCCCAAAAAGCTGACCTTATACCCCCCCTCCCCAACGAGACGAAATATCGACCCCCCCCCCCCCTGCGCTTATTCAGCGGCTGGCTGAGTCGTTGCGAATTTTTCAAATTTTAACCCCCCCCCCCTCGAAAAAATCATGCGTACGCGCCTGCTGACATGCATGTAGCAAATTAAGTTTTAAACACAATAAAACGCTTTTCTGTAGAGGGGGGCGGAACGAAATTTTTGAACACCGTTATAGTTGTAAAGAAGTGGTTTTACTTACCCAACTCAAATCGAAGAGAATTAACGATATGTTTTGGATCCAGATACTGCACAAGGAGGTCCCGAAATACGTGTGTAATTGTTTCCATCTCGACAGTTGGATAATTTTTACTTAACACCATTGTGGTAGAGCTAGAGCTTGGGCTATAATTGCAACTGCAACTAGTCTCTCGTGCCTCTGAGTCTGAAGACAAAGAGGTATATTTGTTGCTCGATATGTTTCGTCTTTGCGTTTTGCTTTAGCTATATAGCAACTCGATGTCACTGCACTGTCACTGCTGCATGTCCATTGTGCCTCAATTATCGCGTTTACGTCGACTTGCATGATTATGTATAATATGGTCCATAAATGTACAAGCAAGCGACTAGCTTAGAGGCGACACGTCATGTGACAAAGTGGGGATTCCCAGGTTAACATTGCGTCATCAGTGTACTTGTAAACATCGAAGACATGTAATCGCGATATTTGCTTTTTATCAAGCGCAGCTGGTATTTCGCAACGTAAAATGGGAGGGTGAATTATACCATGGACCTACTACTGGGAATCCCAGCATTAGTCATGTTCTATAAATGTCTAGGATTTTTTGAGCGGGCAAATCAAAACACCGATTCCACCGAGAGTTTGTAGGCCTATTCTCACACTCTCTCTCTCTCTCTCTCCCTCGTTCTCCCTCTCTCCCCGGCCCCCTCTCTCTATGCCTTATAAACTACGTACCGTACGTACCCCATTCCCCTCTACCAAAGACATACCCCATACCTAGCTAACCCTTGTTTTTCAAATCTATATCCATGTGTACTATTTGTATATTCCTTTTCAAAGAAAAAAGAAAGAAAACAAAAAATCGGAAAATTCAAATCATTTTGAACTTTGCAGGTACGTGCATGTGTCTGATGCACCACGAAAGACCAACGGAGCCTTGTTTGTTCTAGAACTCCAACCTTTACTGGACAGGGCGTAAAATCTGATCTAGGCCTACATGTAATTTATATCGATATGGATTTGGTTTTACAAGATGTTCAATAATCAGATAAAGTTGATGTCCCTTTTATAGCCAAATGAAAGGGATTTGTTCAAAAATAATTTATGTTAATAAAACACATAAAAATACCAGTACCTGTAATTAGCTCATGAAATATCCACCCCTTCCCCTCACCAAACGATTTAGTAAATATTGGTATTGTTATTTTATGACGATGTGGAAATGGGAATTTAGAACCTCTACTATATGGATGTAGAGGCGGGTTCACATCATATAGAAACAAATAAAGTTAGTTCTTTCATAGTGCAAACTAATGTGATATAATCAACCTTTGAGCTGGCAGTAGAAACTATGATAGAAAGCCTAAAAATACAGCAACTTTTAAGCCGGGTATCCAACCCTAGCAGACAACTTGTCTTATAGAAAGTAGAACAAATCAAAGATGCAGACAAATGAAATTTAATACAAAATAAGCAAGTTATGAATGTTTGAAAGTTATATTCACTATACAGGTATGGGCATTTTAAATTGGCTGTATCACTGTGATTTAGTGCAGGACAACTTTCCCATTATTTTGTTTTATGACACAAATTGATTAAAATGTCAATTCTTAAAAATGTTAAATCAGGACAGGGGCGGATCTAGCTTTTTTGCCAAGGTGGGGGGGGGGGGGGGGGGGGGGTTTGACCCAGTGGAGGATCCAGGATTTTCCAAAAATCGCGCCGTTTTACTGTTTTCTTCTTCTTCTTTTAAACCGCCGAACCCCCTAGATCCGCCCCTGCAGGAAGGTTTTTAATTCTTCTTAGAGAACCTATAATATGCTATCTATTATATATTATGAGTAGTGCCTCAAAAAGGGAAATGCATTAAGGAGAAACATATTAATTAATTTTTGAAAAAATGGACACAGCAAACTGGAGAGTTGTCCATTAAATGGATGACTTCGTCACACTCCCTGACCCAAATTGCAAATTTGAGATTCGCATAGATTTAGTGATCTCATATAAACATTCATAACTGCCTAATTAGTATTCATATTATTGGTCCGATTCATTTCAAACTGTCGCCCTTCTGTTTCTTTTATTTTTTCTGCTTTAATTAAAGGAGACTTTGGTGTCCCTGCCAGGCGTGTTGCTATAAGCATCGCACATTGAATTGCGTCAGTGTCAAAAGGACTGGTGTTTTCCAGAAGACACTGGACAAACCTACTTCAGTGTGACAGTTGCTATGGAGATATGCGACAGTGGAGTGGATACTCCAGTCCTGGACAAATCGACGTGTGCATGGCACCGCTGCTAATTCTAGGGGGGGCTATTTTCAAATTTCGGGGGCAAAAAAGAAATAATTAGTGCTCAACATACCCCCCTCCCCCCCGCCCCACTGAGCAAAATATCGGCCTGCACGATTTTCGAATTTTCGGGTGACCTGCTGGCTGTTTTGCCGCTAAATATTTTTTCACGAATTGGGGCCCCGCCAATGCTGCCTGCTGGATCCGCCCCTGCTCTCAATTATTGGCCAATTGGAGTATTGGTCGAAGACAACCAAGTAATTGCAGCCTTTGTAGTGGAATAAATCGGCACAAATGCATTGAACCGGGTAGGTTGGGGACGTCGGTGACATAGGCAGTGGACTAGCTTAGGGTTGGACGGCTCGATCCGATTGCATTGGTTGCAGCTAGCACGGAGGGCTGAAATGGCAGCTAGGGCATCCCGAAACTAGAAGAGTTCATGGCGGAAGTCAGGTAAGCTGGACTGGACTAGCTAGGCTGACGAGGGAATGTATATTGTCATCGCTGGCAACTTCCAGCTCATTAATACCGAGTTTAATCAAAGTTTGTTGCAGAGTTTCTTCCACGATTTCACGATCATCCTAAGGAATGCCATAGAAGAGTAGGTTAGAATGCCTGTTGTAAATCTCCGTGAGGGTTATCTTGTCATTGAGGTTATGATCTTGGCTTAGAGATCATGCTTGAGTTCCGGTATTTGTTTTTTCTCTAGATCAGCCACCTTGTCTGAGTTAAAGCCAGCTGGCTGTGTCAGTATGAATCCTGTCCCATGTGACGCATTTGAGGTGAAGGGAGTCCAGTGAGGACACAGAAGATGAGAAAACACATGCTTTGATAGTGTCTTTGTGCAATGCAAGAGTGCGAAGGCCAGCTATATATGAGGGTCAGGAGACTTATCAAGCTGACGGGAGTTTTACCAATGTTAGCAAAATCGTCAGGAAGGTTTAGCTTCTCAGGCGTACCAGTCGGGTGACGCGAGATGCAGACTGTGGCGCGGTGTTGGACACCTGGCAAACAGACATTTCGGAACCTGTATTGCAGGGTTTTCTTTTTCACGATCCTTAAACAGGGGTGGGGGATGTAGTCAAGGGAGTTGTCAGTGGAAATCTTCAAAAGGGGCTTGTGGTTAACAGCAAGGATGATATCCTCACATCCCATTACGAAGTATCTGGCCTTGTCGTAATGTGCCATTCTTTGCGCAAACTACCATCCAATGACACCAGATGACGGGCTCGCCAATAGGGACTGGTTCAAGCGACCCAACCACACATCATGATCTAACCAAGCTTTCACAATTTCCCGCCGGTGGAGTGGGACAAGTACCGATGTGTGATGTGCAACCGGTTAAGCATTGGGTTCGACCATCTGTTTCATGGAAGTCCATGAGGGTCAAGTGTTGATGTTCACATATGATGAACATGCTCGATTGGTCGAGGAGGTTGAGGTAGTTCGGGCCGCCGACGCCTAGGGCAGTTACAAGCTACTCCGAGGCTGCCGTGGAGGGCAGCTTGCGTAACCATCTGGTCTGTCGTCTGAGTCATACCCAACATAGGGAAGCTATCAGGGATGATCTCATGGGCAAAATGCCTCCTTGCTGAGGAAGAATCTGTCCGAACTGTCCTTGATGTAGGGCATTTACATAGTTTCAATGACCCATCCCTGGATGTCTTTTCCAGACAAGCACAGGATGGTGGCCCCAAGGATCCGCATGCCTCCATTTGTAGCGGACGTGTGAATCTGCAAGTTGACCGGAAGGAGATCAGACCGGCGTAAACCGAGGTAGCGGATGACCTTCATACCGGCAAGGCAGCTCTGGCCTTTCCATAGTATGGATGGAGCAAAGGGCATCGAAGATCACCCTCGTTATCATTGGGGACAGCTGGTGTCAAATGTCTTGGTTTGTCCTTACTGTAGCATACACTCTCTGTGTGATTAGGCCTATCACAATGCTTGCACCTGTTGCTGTATGGTGGACATTGTTCTTGACGGATGCGGTGTTTTCCCACGTCGTCTCTTACCACAGTACCCGCACAGGTCCCGTTTCTCCTTGACATTCATCTGTTTGGCCTTACTGTATGTGCTACTAGCCATGTCCACCGAGTTGGAGTCCAGGGGTAAGGAGGCGGATCGTTTGCCAGCCTCTCTGGAACTGGAAGTTCTCTAGCATCATGTCCTGATTCTCGTCGCCAAGGAGATTAAACTGGATTGGATTTTAGGATCGTTGATGCCCCGAGTGGGTACGCCCCGTATAATGGTATCCTTGTACTGGCAATAAAACGTCGGTGTCACAGCTACAGCACTTGATGAGAAACTTGCAGATGTCTGCCTGCATCCACGTGGGCGGGCCCCATAGGTGCGCAAGGTTTCATCGCGGTCCTGATGCATGTTTTGTAGTAAACTCGGGCCACCATGGAGTTCTCTTCCCAGACTGCCTGGGGCTTGATGGCTGCCATGACGTCCTATACGGGTTTGCCTGTCAGACTCTCACCAGCTGATCTAGTTAGGTCTAGACTCAAGGGTTCGTTGCAGCATTCAAGCAGCAGGATCACCTTGTCCCTGCCAGTGATCTTTGTGGCCGCGACATATTCAGCCCATCTTGACAAGAAGTACCGGTATGCCCATTTCTTACTGGAGCCAGCCGCAGCAATTGTAGGCATTTAACCTTTTTCGCCTTGGCGGCATGTCCCAGAGCTACCGAGTCATGCATCGAGGGTCTGAAAACGCTGTCACGCATGGCAACCATTTTTGTCATGCATCAGGGCCAGACTGGGGAAAAAAAAAAGTAGTAATTGCTAGACTACCTACTGGCCGACCGCCTCGAGGCCTCAGCTAGCTCCTCGCAGGGTTCGTGTAGGTATATCGCATGTAGGCTGGTTATCACGTCGCGTCACGTGTGCGCGCCATTTCAAAACGTACACTATACGCTACCGGTATACATACGCTATACCCTCGCCTGCGCGCTCCGAGTCATGAACATGTCATGCATAGCTGATCTTTGAACTTGGCATGAACCAGAGGTGTAGATAGCACTGTGGGTAGTGATGAGTGCAGCTACGATAGAAGCATCGAGGTCTGGAATAGCGTAGTCACAGCCAGGGATAGGGCATATGCCAAGACGGGCATGATTGATGGTCACCGTGTTCATGAATAAAATGGCTGTCTATTTGTGTCAGTCAGTCGCTATACGTGGAATTTAACAATGAACACGTTCTGGAATGAAACAAATAGAAGATGATACTCTTGATTAGAATTACAATATCACATAATCCTCTACAAAAAACACATTGTGAATTTGTTGTTGGTGTTTATAACAACATTTATTTGCACATATCGTTTCTGTGGATATAGGCATAAGAGAACATATTTTTGATAATAAACATATACATGTATTTATATTGCAAATCAATTGAACTGCCAGCTTCATAAATTACTTAAATATTTTTTACATGTTAAACAAGGCATATAAGATTTAAATCATCAAACCTTTCTTCTGATTCAGGTAATGTACCAGCTCTAAACTTTAAACACTCACCCTTTCTATCATTTCTCACAAAGAAATGTAGGGTTTCTTTAATATCTCTCATTATTTGATTTGATATGATTTTTTATTTGTATTTACCAACAGCAATACAGTAAGACATTTCATACAATGATATTTACACATACGAGAAGAGAAACTATTGGTTGGTAAAAGGCGCCAGATAATAATAGCACATGTACGTGTTGAGCTTAACCCCTTTAACAGCTAAACAAAGTACTTTGGTACAAATCACTTTAGAAAACGAAACTAAACAAAGGTAATAAATTTACTATTACAATCGATACTTTAAAACAGGCCTTCTCAACTGGCGGCGCGCGCGCCACTCGTGGCGCTTGTGGTCAGTCAGAGTGGCGCGCGGCTGTTCCCAAAAATTAATTTAAAATAAATTAAAAATTAAAAATTAAAGAAAGACAAAATTAAAAAAATAAATTTTAAAAATGAAAAAAACTCAGCAAAATCAAAAAGTCGCAGTCGAAGTTGAGCCCAAAATGTAAGCAAGCCATTTTGTTTGTTTGATTTTCACTTCATTTTTGACATTTTCCGTGTTTATTGCACCAAAATAACTACATATAAATTAACTTCCAGTGAGACTTTAGCCAGGAACTGTACTAATTATTTCACATCAATATCAAATTATAATTGATGTTTTATGGAACAAAAAGGTGTTAAAAATGCCATATCTGGGCCTTAAAAAAGCCCTAAAATCAACTAGCTTCTTGGGACTTTGCCCCCTGGACCCCACCCGGTATTGGCTCGGTCGCTACGCTCCCTCGCAACACAGTCACCAAACATACAGGTTGGCACTTCAACCTCAATAAATTTTTGTTTTGGCGCTTCTAATAAACTAGTTGAGAAGTCCTGCTTTAAAAAGTAATAATACTTAATAAAGATCTTACAATGCGTAAACTGATAATGTAAACTATAATTTGTGTTCATATCCATTAACTTGATAATTCATTCATGATTTGCTCTACAAATGACTTATAACAGTTTTCAAATAGTAAAAACGCGCACTTCAAGTAGCTACTATACTTCTGCATAACTTTTTCTTACATTTATAGTCTTGGTGAATTATAGTGTCCAATGTGTTAAAAATTAAAGCAATAATGGTAGTTATGTTATCATTGAAGTAATAACAGGTTAGAAGTCTTGGGAATGAAAGATACAATCAATGTGAAAAGTGAGCCTCAGAGAAATTTGAACAAAATGGCCTTTTTAACAAGACAAGAAAAGAGTAGAAAGCCGAAAGTTGTAAACCATAATTTTTTCCTATACAAAGTGAAGAGTGAAGGGATTCCACTAATATATAAACCAGATGGACTGAAAAATAATCACCAGGCTTTTGACTATTTCTCTTAAGCAATTAGAAAATCTCTATCACAACATCTGTACTTCAAACATACAACAAATAATGATAAAAACATTTATTGTCATAAAATAAGCGAGAATTGTAGTGTTGCTACAAGTATGCTTTCCTGCTCCAGTAACTTTGAAATATCGCAGAACATCTGAGTATATCTTTGGAAATAATTCCATTCAGTGAAATTTTACAACTACGCTGTACATTTCATGGCATTCTCTTCATGTAACAGACCATATATGAGTGAATTGAAAAGAATGAAATACTACACATTACTTACATTTACAATTATAACCTAAAATAAGAATGAGTTTCATTGCACTGCACAAATCATTTGAATGATAAAAAGATTTGAGTCTCCTGAAGATTCTTCCGTAATTAATTTAAAAAAAAACATGATAAGTACATCAAAGGAAAGCTATATGGCTAAACATTAAACTCTGGATTTGTTAAAGGTATAGACCAGTTTTGGAAACGCCCCCCTCTCAAAAAATGAAATGGAAGCTCTTATTACCAATCATGTGAAAGAATGTTTTGACTACGGTAATACGTGATACCAATTTTGCCGGGAAACCGCCTACTAATTGATATATTTGGTAAATTATTAGATCTATCCGGACTGGACAGATACCGCGCACGTGTCGTGTAGTTCCATATACATCTTTCTGTGTACAGTGCTTGTAACTTTACCAAGATGGGGCCACATTTCTTATCATTTTGATGATTCCTGAACCTTGCAGTACCGTTACACATGCTAGATGATAAACCTTTTCTGATCGATTCCACGTTTCTTTCACAATGCAATCGCATGACCAGAACTGTTACATTTACAATAAAATTTGTGTTTGATCATGTAGAGCTGAGTTTGAACAACATCAAATATCTCGGCTGCAATATCAAAAACTCTATTCTCAAAAGGGATGAATTGTACAATAACAAACACATATTGCAAGATCATGAACAAATCACATGATAACACTTAACCCTGCTATTATTATTATTATTATTGATATTACCATAACATTATTCCTGGAACCCAGTGATTACTCTTTCATTTGTTGTACTAGTAGGTGTTCATGCACTTCTGAGTTTATGAGAGATCTCCTCTTCCTTAAGCCTTCTACTCACATTGTGTGGTAAACCATTGTAGCAAAATAAATTGCTTCAAATGTGTGAATTTCATACCACAAATGTAATCACACCTAGGGAGCTTTTTTGTTGGCAGCTTCTTATTTTCACCCTCACATCCTGTTCATTTGCATACAAAAGAAATCTGATTCTGCTGCAGCAGTTCATTGATGCAGAGCACCCTGTCACGTGTGTGCACTGATTCTCCCTTAACTTTGTTACTCTATTTCTCCTTTTCATCATAACCACAAATGGATTCTTCATCCTCTTCAGGGATTTTCAGTCTCTCGGCCAAATCTTTCAGATCGATATCCTTGATGGTGAAAATGGAGGTTGTTTCGCTCCATTTCTTCTTGTAAACCTTGACCCCGTCGGCCCGCTTGATGACTAGATACCTGATAGAGAGCTGAGGCAGTTCATGCTCTTTGAAGATCATCATAAAGCCCCACTGCTTCTTGCATCTTTTACACCGTGTTTTCTTAGACGCGTTCATATCGCTATACAGGTAATCCTCCTCCTGCAGTCTCTCGGTGATGACCCGATCCTGGAAGCCTTCCCCGATGACAATGTGGTGTTGTCCATTGATGCACCTGATGTCGTCTGTGTAGCAGGCGAACTGACGGCAGTGTTTGCAAAGAAGCTTGACTTCTCTATGGAACTTTTCTCTGGATTTCTTCTTCTCAGCAGCTAGTCGATGTAATAATCGCTCACTGGCATCGTCACTCTGGAGTTTAGCAATCTGAAAAGTTCACCAGAAAATGGCCTATTTGATAGTTGGTACATTATCCTATCAGGCTTTTATAATACACCTGTATACACATTAATGAATAAAATTGATCTGAATGTCTGAAATCTTTCAAAGACATCAATAACACAGTACATAGTCGAAAAAGGTACCGGCCTTCTGTTTTATGATTAATTCTACTTAACATTGCAAAGCTGAATTCTTTGTTCAACTGTATTTTACAACGTTTGATATCCTCTTTGTGCATTTATATTACTCACATTACTCATACCGGGTACTCATATTTTAAGCTTCGTATGATAATGTACCTCTTTTTGTTTGTAAGAATTTCTTGTTTTAGTGCTTTGTATCTAATGAAAAGGTGCTTTATAAATGAAATACATATTATTATTATTATTATCTATATCCACCATGCAAGCTGCTCTCATATTACCCCAGGAGTGGCTTTGCTACTAATTTTGGACCTCACATCATTCAAGGAATTCCTTCTGACCAGGTAGCAAATAACTAAAACTATGTGGAAACAGTGCATGTAGATCAATGCCTTACCAAAGGACATTAGTGCCATGCAGGGATTTGGACTCACAACTGACCAATATCCAGTCAAGTGCATAATGTAATATTGACACTCCGCTACAACTAGCACTCGAGGAAGACTACCACTAGACCATGACTGTACTGCTCACCTACTACAAGACCATGACTGCAGTGCTCACCTACGACTACCACTAGACCATGACTGTACTGCTCACCTACGACTACCACTTGACTATGACTGTACTGCTCACCTACGACTACCACTAGACCATGACTGTACTGCTCACCTACGACTACCACTAGACCATGACTGTACTGCTCACCTACGACTACCACTAGACCATGACTGTACTGCTCACCTACGACTACCACTAGACCATGACTGTACTGCTCACCTACGACTACCACTAGACCATGACTGTACTGCTCACCTACGACTACCGCTAGACCATGACTGTACTGCTCACCTACGACTACCACTAGACCATGACTGTACTGCTCACCTACGACTTCCACTAGACCATGACTGTACTGCTCACCTACGACTACCACGTGACTATGACTACTGCTCACCTACGACTACCACTAGACAATGACTGTACTGCTCACCTACGACTACCACTTGATTATGACTGTATTGCTCACCTACGACTACCACTAGACCATGACTGTACTGCTCACCTACGACTACCACTAGACCATGACTGTACTGCTCACCTACGACTTCCACTAGACCATGACTGTACTGCTCACCTACGAATACCACTAGACCATGACTGTACTGCTCACCTACGACTACCACGAGACCATGACTGTACTGCTCACCTACGACTACCACTAGACCATGACTGTACTGCTCACCTACGACTACCACTAGACCATGACTGTACTGCTCACCTACGACTACCACTAGACCATGAATGTACTGCTCACCTACGACTACCACTTGACTATGACTACTGCTCACCTACGACTACCACTAGACAATGACTGTACTGCTCACCTACGACTACCACTTGATTATGACTGTATTGCTCACCTACGACTACCACTTCACTATGACTGTATTGCTCACCTACGACTACCACTAGACCATGACTGTACTGCTCACCTACGACTACCACTAGACCATGACTGTACTGCTCACCTACGACTTCCACTAGACCATGACTGTACTGCTCACCTACGACTTCCACTAGACCATGACTGTACTGCTCACCTACGACTACCACTAGACCATGACTGTACTGCTCACCTAGGACTACCACTAGACCATGACTGTACTGCTCACCTACGACTACCACTAGACCATGACTGTACTGCTCACCTACGACTACCACTAGACCATGACTGTACTGCTCACCTACGACTACCACTAGACCATGACTGTACTGCTCACCTACGACTACCACTAGACCATGACTGTACTGCTCACCTACGACTACCACTAGACCATGACTGTACTGCTCACCTACGACTACCACTAGACTATGACTGTACTGCTCACCTACGACTACCACTAGACCATGACTGTACTGCTCACCTACGACTACCACTAGACCATGACTGTACTGCTCACCTACGACTACCACTAGACCATGACTGTACTGCTCACCTACGACTTCCACTAGACTATGACTGTACTGCTCACCTACGACTTCCACTTGACTATGACTGTACTGCTCACCTACGACTTCCACTTGACTATGACTGTCCTGCTCACCTACGACTACCATTAGACCATGACTGTACTGCTCACCTACGACAACCACTTGACTATGACTGTACTGCTCACCTACGACTACCACTAGACCATGACTGTACTGCTCACCTACGACTTCCACTAGACCATGACTGTACTGCTCACCTACGACTTCCACTAGACCATGACTGTACTGCTCACCTAGGACTACCACTAGACCATGACTGTACTGCTCACCTACGACTAACACTAGACCATGACTGTACTGCTCACCTACGACAACCACTTGACTATGACTGTACTGCTCACCTACGACTACCACTTGACTATGACTGTACTGCTCACCTACGACTACCACTAGACCATGACTGTACTGCTCACCTACAACTACCACTAGACCGTGACTGTACTGCTCACCTGCGACTACCACTAGACCATGACTGTACTGCTCACCTACGACTACCACTTGACTATGACTGTACTGCTCACCTACGACTACCACTTGACCATGACTGTACTGCTCACCTACGACTAACACTTGACTATGACTGTACTGCTCACCTACGACTACCACTTGACTATGACTGTACTGCTCACCTACCACTACCACTTGACTATGACTGCAGAGATGCCAACCCTATAGGATGGTTGTCAGTAACATTTACCATATTTGTCCGTAACAAATGGGGGTCTTTCCGGATCGCGAGACACCGCAGTATAATTTTCGCGCAAAACGTACACAAACACCCAATCACTCACTGCATTTCGAACCTACCATTTTTAAATCCAAAATTAAGATGTGCATAAAAACGTTTTAAAAAATCTGTTTCCAGTCAAAGGATCTCCTCCTTGGGTACTTGCTCTTTTGAGTGAATCCGTGATAATATTCAGGAAGAAAACACCTCGTTCAAGCGTCGAATGGCAAATTCGAATCCACAGTCAAATGGCAGAACTCGTATCTTACACACGCACACGTACACTTACGATCACCAGTACCACAGACACACCAGCCCAGGCCGCTAGGCCCGGTGTTCATGAACAACAACACACCGTATACCGCACTTGCAATGCGCCCGCTGAATCACCGAAGTCTTCGCTAATATACTTTGCATGGGTATGGCGGGCGCCGCGCGCACGATCATCTACCACCATGCTCCCCCCAAAATGCATGACCGCACGTAGCATACTAGTATCAAAACAGTAATAACGACGGCCGTGTTGTTTCGGAATTAAAAGGAAGGACCATGTGCGCGAAAGTGCCTATCCAGTGTAGTCAAATACAGTGAACTTATGAGTAAATGCGTGCGACATGCAGCCCTGTGTACGGAGGCTATGTGATAAGGCGGCATTTGCTATAATGTACTTTTATTTATCGTTTCCCCGTAACCTTTTGATTGTTTACCGTAACGCTGTAACAAGAGCATTAAAACCATAACAAAAACGGCGAAACCGTAACGGTTTGCATCTCTGTGACTGTACTGCTCACCTACGACTACCACTAGACCATGACTGTACTGCTCACCTACGACTACCACTTGACTATGACTGTACTGCTCACCTGCGACTACCACTTGACTATGACTGTACTGCTCACCTCAACTACTACTTGACTATGACTGTACTGCTCACCTATGACTACCACATTATGATTATTATTTGACTATGACTTCTGCTTGATTACGAATAACACTCAATCTTGACTACCAATCCATTATGACTAATTCTCTACACCTATAACATCACAATGTAATCCAAACCAAGACTTACCTCATCCAGGTATTCTTGTCTTTGGTTCTTGATCATCTTACACACAGTCTCCGTAGCATCTTCCATCATCTGCTCACGACATTTATTCTCAATCTCTCTTTTGGCTACCTTGGGAAGGTGTGAGTTGAACACTAGGTAGAATTTTCCTCCCTTAGCTCTGCTTCTTCCTGCATGTCAACCAAACAAACTTACCAGAATTACTATGGCTTGCTCGACGTTGCACCTTTTAAGACTTGCTCACTCACAATGCAGTAAAACTTTTAGAAAATAAGTTGTGTCAATAATTGAATAAGTGAAGGTGAAAAAAGTAGCTATGCACAATAGAGGTCCCTACATATACTCCCTTATCTGGGAGTACGCACATTGTTTATGGAGCTCACTATGTTTTTGTTACTTCAGTTTGCAGTTGCAGATTTTATTGGCAATTTCCTGTGAAAATACAAGGCCCAAATCAATAAGTTTTTAAATTCAAGCTGCATTGTCAATATGAAATCGATTAGAATGCAAGCCTAGTTCTACTTATAGTTATAAAGCTTCATTTCTTAAATGAGAAAACAATTACGCATTCGGAAAGAGGAGTAGGTTTGTTTGAAACAGAAAAAAACAATCCTTGAAAGACCAATTTTTTTTGGTACTATCTCCCTCTTTCTGTTTCACTGACTGTGAAATTAATTATGGTCACATCTAGTGTGAAATAAAATTACAAACATATATATTTTATTGTTCACATCACATAAACATACAAGTATTAAAACCCAGTTACATAAAGTTTGGAAAGAGGCTTTCACAAGATAGCAAAGTAGCACGTCTTGAAAGATGAATTCCTCCATTGAAGAGATTATTACGGCAAGGAAGCTTGAAAAGTATATGAATCAATGACATTCTTTGCAACCTAAGTCAGGATAACTTACCTCTTGCTTGGACTCTGCCAATGTCGTCTCTGACGTAGTTGTATCTGACAACAAGGTTGCACATTTGAATGTCCAGACCCTCTTCCGCTACAGAGGTCGAGATTACTAGCTTGTGTTTCTTCTCCTTGAACATGGCTAGCAACTGTTCCTGTTGGGTTTGGGTCATGCCTAAAGGTCAGAGAGGTCAAGACAGATAAATTATTTGTTGCTCTGGTTTGCACTTGCAAATATTTACTCGCAATATAATAATAAAATATATTGGCCCCGTCTTATAAAGAGTTACAATTGATGCGAATCAATCGTAAGTGCTGCAATCGATCACAAGTTTGCATTCTCCTATCTCTTATGTATACTGTAGACGCTGTTATTTTTGCGTGGTTAATTTTTAGCGCTGAGCGACCCCAACAAATATTCGCTGGTTCTTAAATTTGCGTTGAAAGCAATTCAGCCCGTTCAAAACCCTCATACTTATATTTTTGCGAGTTCTAAAATTCGCGCTTGCCAATTTTTATTACCTGGTAATGTACCGCAAATATTTCTTCTTTTACAGTAATAGTTGCGATTGATATCAACTCTTTGTATAATAATAAAATATCTGGATTGATATATCACTTAATGCAAAATATCATCTCTGAGATCTTTACAGATATCACAAAGAACTTTCAGTACAATATTCCTTTGATAAATCATTACATTCCGTCTACATCTTTATGCTCTCAACACTCTGGATTACTTGTTCTTCTTATGCTATATCCAAAATAAAGGCTGAGAACCTTCGCTCATGTAAATCCTTCACTTTGGAATGCTCTCCCTCTAGCAGATTAGTTGCACTGTTGAGCAATAATCTAAAATCTCTTTGATTTGGCTGATAATCAATTGTTCTCTTTCTTTTATTTGTTATATGTTCTATCATATACCCACATTACACTTACGTGTTTAGTGATTTAAATTTTTTGCATGAGTGCACTCGAGTTGCTTTCAGGTATTGGTGCCGTACAAATAGTATATCCTGCATCAAAAACGTATTGGCTTTTGATTGGTTGAGAGCTTGTCACATGACCAGATATATTTAAAACTATTTTAAGGTTGCTCTTAAAAAGTACTATTTCGGAGTAGAAGTACTATTTGGGAGTTGACATTTCGTTCAATATTTTAATTTTATTATTTTCTTTAAATCGTTATTTAATAATTCATTTTCATTCTTTAATCATTTTTTAAAAATATAATTTGTAAAATTTAAAATTTTCTAAATTTCAATATAAAAATTCAATTAAAGAAAACAAAATTGTTTGAGGCAGGATATAAAACAAATAAAAAATGCCTTCTTTTCAAGGTACTGGTTAGCACTATGGGCCTCAATGACTCCAATAGTACTATTGGAGTCACCTCTTGCACATGGTTTTAATCAGAACCTCTCAAGACAGTGTATATTTGTATACAATTATTATTATTATGATTACATTATATAATTGCCTTAGTCATCGGATTCATTCACACACACAAATTTATGCACCATCTCCACTTCTGAGAAGAACACATATTCCTTCCATATGGTCACCATAAAGAGCACATGGTAATTACTATTTTTATGAATAGCGACCCTCATTCCGTATTATGAATAGCGACCCTCAATCCGCATTATGAATAGCGATCCTCATTTCGTATTATGAAAAGTGACCCTTTCTTGTATTATGAATAGCGGCCCTCTTCTCGTATCATGAATAGCGGTCCTTAGTAGTGACCCCCAATATAAATTATGAATAACGCCCCTTCTTCATGTTTATGAATAGCGGTGCTTATGAGTAATGACACTCAATGTGAATTATGAACAGCGACCCTTATTTCACATTATGAATAGCAGTTCTCATTAATAACGGTTCTTATGCCTTTAAGGAATAGTGACCCCCTTTTCGTTTTATGAATAGCGGCCCTTCAGGTATGGGAAGTTCCATGTTATGAATAGCGATGTTGCCCCATTTCTAAACCTACCAGTATATCCACCAGTCCCAACGAGAGTGCCAGGATTGAGGTGTTCCAGAGATGGAGTCTCTTGGATCCAGGCCTTTAAAGCTCTCGTAGAATCCCTGGTAGTGGTGAACAGAATGGCCAAGGTCTCTGGCTTCTCTCTGTATTCCTGGACCAGGATCTCTTCTAGACGCTGGAGGACCGGGTTCTGGTTGCTTGGGCCACGACATATCTCCTCTATCTGAGGTTTTATTTCTACGATGAAAACATGCAAAGAAATCAGTCTGATGTGTCTACTACATTTAATCTTATCCTTTCCTTCCTAACGCTTGACATTTATTTCTCTTTTCTGAGTTACTGTCCAAAAAACTGCCCCCCCCCCCTCCATTCACCAGTGGATCTGTGTGTCAACCTCTAGCAACCAAAGCACTATGGCAGGGCTTCTCAAATCCGGACCATTGGGCATGTCAATCTGGACCGCCCGCGAGGTTCTGCTTTAACAAAAAAGAATTAACCCTCAGAGGTGACAGAAGTCACTCGGCCCCTATCTTTTGATACCAAATTAATATAATTTGGACCAAAAGGGTACCAAAATTAACATTTCCTCATAAATTATGTAATGAATACAATGCAGAATTGTCATTTTGAGGGTACATGAATTGTTCAGAATAATCCGTACAAAAAAAAACATTTGAGACAAAGATATGAAATTTCCTGGACTTATTTTGTAATGAGAATCAATATGCCAACGTTTTGCCGATATCCCAAGGGGGCACCCCTCTCCCTTCCTCTTGGCTGAGAAAGTATCAAAACAACCCGGCCTTTAGTACCTTGTCACAGTCCCCCTTAGGTCAGATATAGACCTTAACAATTAAAACAAGCCTCATTTTCTTCAGTATACAAGTGCCATTACTGTAAATTTTAAGAGTAGATCTTCATTTCTGACCATTTTCACCACGCAATGCCTTCGTATTCCGATTTCTCCATTTGTGACAATATTCTAGGTTTAATCAGCTTGTTGCCGGCAAACAGTGCTCCTTTTTTTCACTGATATACCTAGACTATACATGCATTCCAGAATTTCCACTTTTGACTGTCTTAATTTATCCCTTGAAATTAAGGTAGAATAAAGATACGTATGTAAAATATCACAAACATGTATGGAAATAATTGATTAAGAAAATGAAAATTTCCCCATTGTTTTGGAACTTTTTAGCTTTAATGGAAGTCACATCTGGACCACCAAAAAAAAAAACCCTCGCACTATGGTTTAAAGATTAGATCTCTCACTCTTTCATTCAAAGGTCATCAGGATTTAAGATTTGAGGAACTGGTCCTTAGTTTCCATGTGAAAATTCTTAATTCGCTGACACCAGACTTAGTACAAACACCATAATAGGGTGTTCAAGTCTCGCACACATCAAACCAGTATATATAGTCCCATCAAGAAATACCCCCTAGTCTCTTTAAGCAAGTATTTGGGTGAGGGAAATATAGGATAATTAATGGCTTAACCATATGGGGGGGGGGGGGGGGGGGTAAGTGGAAATGTAGAGCATTAAAGTAGTCACACAAAGAAAATTTACGCTACAGAAATTATGGACAAATTATATATGGATGGAAAGCTTTTCTCTTAAAAAAAACAAATAATTTGCTGAAAAATCATATAGATATCATGGAAGGGCATAAAATGCTTTCATTGTGGCTAGCTGTGTCTTGCATATGACGTCATGAATCTTGACTAGTAAAGCTTCCCCTTCGCAATGATATGAATTTGCATCAATTCAAAACACTAAATAAAGCCTGTCTGTCACATACAACTGAAGACTAATCCTGGTGATTGACAACACCTGTAATATTGGGTAAACACTGGACTGAATGGTGTCGAAATCTCCATGAGAGCCTACTACTATGAACCATTTAAAGGCACTGCATCTTCAAATGTAGCTTTCAATCCATGTGTATCAAATGAGATGTTAAGTCTAGAGATTGATTCAAAGTGTATTATAAGATGATGACGTAAATCCTAATCAAATGATTGGTTGAAAGCGTACACGTGACCAGGCATTTATTTTGCCTAACGCCGGTCATTAACACATCTAGCGCGACACAAGTCAGAGGTCCGATATTAGATGCGCGCAAGGCAAGGTACGCCTCAATTTGTGCTTATTTAAAACCATGGGTTATATAAATGAGGATTTAAACCATGGGTTAGAATTAAACCTCCTTTGTGAATTCGGGCCTTTGAGTTTGAGATGAGGGTGATTGATCAAATAACAAGGATCCACCTCATAATTTTATAAAACATATAATACACATCATTTTAATCAGGCATTAGTAAAATTACCCACACTCGGTACCTTTGAAAAAGTCTAACACGCCCTCGGATATCGCCTCGGGCGTGTTAGAATTTTCCAAAGGTAACTTGTGTGGGTAATTCTTACTAATGCCCTCACTGCTGTGTATTATTTGTATACTATGAGAGAGAGAGTGTGATCGCTATCAACCAATTACAAGCCCTTGAATCTATCACAACTTACCATCACCCACATTTCTTACATACAGAGGAGATATCAATCTTAGGAAACCTATAAACCCCAAAGAATAAGTGTAGGTATTTCTGAAGAATGAGATGAATTTCTGCCTTCTGATGTACAATAAATCTTACAGACGTCTACAAGAGATACATAAATTAAGATTTCTTCAGTTGACATGATTAATGCCTTTTAGCATCAGATGGGAGCAGGCATTTTCTTGAAAATGAGACGTACCAGGCTAAGTTGTACATGTATCATGCAAGCCTTGATTGGAAAGACATTTTAATTAATCAATAATAAAACCTTAAGTCTTCAATGAAGGAAAATCATAGCCAAGAAGGTAAAAATTACATTTGGTGAAAAATATATAATAGGGTATACAATCATAACTCATTAATTAACAATTTAACGCTCTGAATAAGAACTTATACTTTCAAAATCATATTAAAAATTAAGTTAAGTTTTTGATGATGATGCCACAACATAGTCTAAGTTTGTTGACCTGAAATGACCTTTGACCTTGACTTTGTGACCTGAACTTCTCCTCACATGATTGAGAATACTTGACCATACGTCACCACCGCCTTGTTTTTTGCTACGCAGGCGAGACAAAAATGAATAAAATATAGTGGTTGAAAAATCACTTTCATTTATGCGAAACTTATTTATGATTTGCGTTCTGGCAATTGGAGTACAAAGGATAATAGCAGGTGAATGAAATACTTCAACACCATTAACATCTGGAAAGGAAGCATCCATTAATTTGAATACATTATTTTAGTTGATAAAAGAATTTGCATAGTACATCATACCATCATGGAAAAAAAGTGTTTAAACAAATCTGCAAATTGACAACATGACATTTTTCTTGCAAGTAAGCTAGATCGACTCCTACCTTCAAAGAGTATAATTAGTTTGTCCACAGAATCCTGTGTGTTTTGTTTCGTGTCAATGAGATCCTGTATGTAGGACTTGATATGGTTCAATGCATCCACAGTCCTTGCATCCCGGTTGATGTACAGAGATTGGATGTACATCTGTGTACAGTAAAGGAAAGAAAGTGATAATTTACGTAGAATAATACTAAATCTACTGGTGAATCAAATGGCTATGAATAAAAGGCTGGTCTAATGTGACCAATAGCGATCAATATCATCCTCAAATCAGTCTCCTGCAATTTTGAAGTTCATAATATTAAGGCATTGGATATTCCACCATCTGAGAAAACCAGAAGCTACGTGTATTACAAAACTGGCTTCACCTTATTCTATTTGTTGAATATGTAAAATGCACATCAAACTTTCCATTTTGAAAATGGAAATAATGTATATGTAGACTGATATATATATATATCCAAAATGTAAGATACTTTACAAGCCAACCTTGAGGAAGTTAGCACAGTCCTGCAGGACTCTGGCTGTTTCATCGTCCTCTACTTTGACAGTGATGTATTCCAGTAACTTGGTAACCTCTCCTTCATATTGTTGAGTGCCTGGACGAGATGACATCTCTTTCATCTTTTCCGGCCATTCCAAAATCTTTTTACCATCTGTAAGGGAGGCGGGCATCAGTAAAAAAAGAAATTGGTTATTCATTATATCTTCATAATTAATAACTTTAATCAAACTGTATACTTGAATGAATGTGCGGTAGCTTAGTGGCAGAGCAATCGTCTCATAGCCAGAAGCTCACAGGTTCTAAAAGATCAAACCAAGTCCATATTGATGCACGACATGTAGTTGCCTTTGAAACAAGACATCTTTCCTCAACTAAAGCACTTACAAGTAAAGCAGTAAATCAGAAAAATCAGAACTGATTTTATTATTTACTATATAAATCTATGTATCTACCAATTGTTTCCCTAAACTACGCAGCCATCAAGAACTAAAACGTCACAACGGCACATGCCCCACCCTAATACATTGCCTTCCCAGGGTCACGTGCGCAACCGCACACCCACCATCTTAATTTTAACGAGCCGCCAGAGACAACACTTCAGACATGTTACTGGGCAAGGAGAGGGGACGGAGGGAGGGACATAGGTAGATAAATAGATTTATATAGTAAGTAATAAAATCGGATTTACCACAATAAATCGATGTATCTATCTATTATTTGCTACACCAGCACAGAAAAGACCAGGTGGCATGTCCCACGTGGAAGGGGATTAATGGCAGACAAAGCCGCTCTCAGAAACTCCCTAGAAGGAACGTCCCTGAGACAAAAGAAGTGAAAGAAATGGGAGACCGCCAAAAGGCGGCCCCCAAAAGATCCTTCAGACCAATACCTCGAAAAAGAGCCCAGGAAATACAGATGCTCCTAGTATCGACCTCAGGGAGGGTTGCAATGCAGCAGCACATACAGCTCCAACTATCCAACCGGAAATGGATCCTTGTACGCAGGGGAGGAAGTACCATTTAAATGCCCTCATGCCCTGGACCCAGAAGAAGTCAAAAAGGGGGTTGAGGAAAACCTCACTCGGCCCGGAGGAAACCGACTGGCTCTTAGCTAATAAATGAGGGCCCGGGTACAAGCCTAATGCCCTGTCTCTCCCACCGGAGAAGGCCGGTGGAGAACACAGGGCACGAAGAGTACTCCTCCTCTGCCCAAAAAGTGATGAGGAGCAGAGCCTTGACCGTCAAACGCAGGAAGCTTTAGACATTGGTCCAAAGGGAGGCTTAGAAAACGCCTCTAAAGCCTTAGGCATGCTCCAAACAGGAGACAGCTTAGGGTTAGCTGGTCGTTGTAGAAAAAAAACCCAGCAACTTTGATAAAAAATGGGAGTTAGAAACTTTCGAACCATTCAGAAACCTGACAAGAAAAGCAGCGATGGCCGAGCGTTATCCACAAAACGTGGAAAGTGCTCTACCCTTATCAAATAAGGAGAACAGAAAATCTGCAATTGAGCTTACCAAAGCAGTACAGAGTAGAAAAAAAGAGGTCTCCACACCAAACAGAAAATGCTACCAGACAAGAGTCGGACAAAGGGACCTTGCGAAGTCTCTACGACTCTGAACTACAAACCGAGAGGTTCTCTCGGAGAGTCCCGAAGCCTCAACGTCGTCCCCAATAACGGCCGGGCAGACAAAGAGAGCACCGTGGACAAAGATGTAGGAGCCCAACAGAGGTGGGACTCCAGGTCAAGCCTCAGCGGGAGAGTGAAAGTATGTCCGTCCAAAAGAGACATAAATCAGAAATCACTGATTTGAAACCCGCCGGAAACGTGAAACCCGCTGGTGAACTCGTTGACTCAAAAAAACAGTGACAGACTCTGATTACCCTCAGGGTAAGCTGGGGAACTGTGTCCGAGAGACAATTCCCAAAAGAAGCCTGCGCATCAGTTCTCAAGGACTGGTCCGCCGCAGAGCTTAGTTCCACTGAGAACCAATCACAGATGGCGAAGCCAACTGCGAGATAGGGTCCCAGACAGGTACACAACCCGGGAAAAACCATATCACAGAGAGGACGGGTGAGTCCCAATCCAGCTACAGAAGTTGTCCGAGAGCCGCTACTAGCGGTCCCTAACTTATCCACCACAACACGCCCGGAAAGACAACACCTGAGCAAGACGTCAGCTTCCAACTCACACCCCTGGAAGCCTCTCTTGCAGGAGGAGAGGTACGAGAACTAAGTTCAGACAAATCCATGACAAACCTGAACGAAGAGAGACTAGACGAAACTCTTAAGAAATTGACAGGGAAGTCAACACTTCCTAACATATTGCTGACTGGGGATTTTAATATGCCTCACATCGACTGGGAGAACAGCACAATAATAACTGGTCAAAATAAACCACAGTATGGGAAACGTGTCAACCAGACCTTACTTGACATGGCTAATGACAACATGCTTTCTCAATTGCAGCGCCTCCCAACACGTGGAGAAAATACCCTTGATTTGGTTTTTACAACCTTACCAGACCAAGTAGAGGAGATTGAAACTGTGCCATGGATGTCAGACCATCATGCCCTTACAGTGCATCTGAATACAACCGTCAAATATGGCAAGAAGAAACCACGAACAGTGTACGTCTACAACAAAGGAGACATGGATGAACTGCGCAATGAAATGGAAGATTTTAAAAACCAATTCATCCAATCAGATCCAATGAAGAGGGACATAGAAACAAACTGGACAATGCTTAAAGACAAAATCTTTGCAACCATGGACAAGTTCATACCTCAGAAAAAGCCTTCTGCATGGCAAGATGTCCCATGGATGAATTCAACCACCAAGAGACTCATCAGGAAGAAGAAGCGTCTATGGAACAGAGCAAGAAAAAACAACAGTGAGGAGATCTGGCAAGAGTTTCGGGATATGCGTAAGAAGGTTAAGCAGCACATGAAAAAATCATATGAAGACTATGTAGGTGGCATTTTGGAGAACATAATCACAGAATCGCTGAAAAAGTTCTGGCAATTTATCAATAGCCAAAAGAAAGACAATGGGGGTATACCCACATTGAAAACTGCGTCCGGCCTAGCAACAACCAGCAAAGAAAAGGCTGAGGCACTGAACAGTCAGTATCAATCCGTGTTTACACAAGAGAACACTGCAAGTTTTCCTGACAAAGGAGAAAGTCCATTTCCAGGTATGGCAAATGTCATCTTCAATACTGATGGAATTAAGAAACTGTTGGACAACTTAAATCCCTGTAAGGCAAGCGGACCAGATCTGGTCCCCATTCGTATCATGAAAGAAGCGGCAAATCAGATTGCTCCCATCTTGCAGTTGATCTTCACGCAGTCATATGAAACAGGCACACTGCCAAAAGACTGGTTGCAATCTACAAAAAGGGAAATAGGAACATACCTAGCAACTACCGCCCTGTGTCACTGACTTGTGTTACCACTAAATTAATGGAGCATATAATATCTCATTCCATTATGGGACATATTGACGAACACCAACTTCTTGCCAACTGTCAACATGGATTTCGAAAACAACACTCAACCGAATCCCGGCTAGTCAACACCTTGGAAGAAGTCACAAGATCCTTAGATAAGAAGATTCAGACAGATGTCCTGGTACTCGACTTTTCCAAGGCATTCGACACGGTAGCACATCAACGCTTACTAAAGGAGATTGCACACTATGGAATAAGACATAAAACCAATGGATGGATCCAGACATGGCTTACTACAAGAACACAGAGAGTAGTACTTGATGGGGAAGCATCGTCTACAGTTCACATCGACTCGGGGGTACCCCAAGGTACAGTGTTAGGGCCGCTGATGTTTCTGCTGTACATCAACGACATCGAGGACAACATAAACTCTTCCATCAAATTATTATTCGCCGACGACTGCCTCATATTTTGAGAAATAAAGACAACAGAAGATACGACCAAACTACAGAAAGACCTTGACACCTTGAACAAATGGACAGAAGACTGGCAAATGAATTTTAACTCTAAGAAATGCCACACTCTGAGAGTACATAGGAAGCGAGAACCAATCATCCACAGCTACAAACTAGGAGGGGATATCTTGCAAGCCGTACCTAGTCAAACCTATCTTGGAGTTGAAATTCATGAGCAACTCAGCTGGAAGCCTCATATCAATGCCGTTGCAGCAAAAGCAGGAAGAACCTTGGGATTCCTAAGAAGAAACATCAGCAAATGCTCATCGCATATTAAACAACAGGCCTACATCTCCTTGGTACGATCCCAGCTAGAATATGCCTCCGTCGTCTGGGATCCATACAGACAAAATCAGATTAACCAGCCTGAGAAAATCCAAAGAAGGGCAGTACGCTTCATATGCGGAAACTACCAACGAGATGCCAGCGTCACCAAAATGAGAGAAGATCTAGCACTCACACCCTTAGAGGAGAGATGCAGGCAAGCTCGAGTCACCATGCTTTACAAAGCCATCAATCACCTAGTCGCAGTACCCATTCCAGACTACATCCAACCAAGACTCCGTTCAACACGTCAGCAACACCAACAGATTCATGAGACCCAGCTCCAACTCTGACAGCTACAGGCAAAATTTCTTCCCAAGAAATGTTTTTACTCGCACAACTTGTATATACGCACTATGCACTAATCAATCATGACCACTATGAAAGACACCACACCACAATATCCTTGTTTAGTTGCTGAAAAGGCTTTTGACAAGTACCAGCATAGACGTAGAAGAGAAAATCCAAACAAAGAAAACGAGAGCAAAATAAACTCAGCGACCACTTTATTTCCACAGACAAAACAATCTCAAATAAATTGTTTCATGAAATAACATTTAATAAACCAAAAGGCCTGCACGAAAAAAATCCTAATAAAAAAAGAGCAAAGGCCGCACCAGCAGCTAGCTGTGCCATGCGAAGCAGCACGAGCTAAGTTGGAATGCTAGGTGGATGAATAAATTATCTGCCTAGCCAAACGGAAAACCCCAACCAACAATAAGGCGCTAAGGCGAGACAGAACGCCTGCAAAGAACAAAACCTGCAAAACGGTCGCGAAAGTAGCAAATCCGGGGCAGAAATGAAAGTTAAAATTCTGCCTAAATTAAGAAAAGTGACGGAAAACCTGTACCACCAAATTAATCGCAATTACAAGGAGGACGGAAACAGATATGCAAGACAAACCAAACTGTGCCAAAAAAAGGATAAAATCCTCAAATTTGATACGAGTGACTTAGCTGTCTATATGTTCTCTTGGCGTGCCAGAAAAGAAGAGGATGGCGGGCGTGCGATTGCGCACATGACCCTGGGAAGGCGATGTATTTAATAGGACGGGGCATCTGTGGTTGTGACGTTTAAGTTCTAGATGGCTGCATAGTTTAGGGAATCTAGCAAATAATAGGTAGATACGTTGATTTATTGTGGTAAATCTATTTGTTGCTGATCTACAAATATTTACTTGCTTTTTTAAAACCCTATTTAAACTTGATGTAGAAAACAGCTTTTTAACAAATAAAAGATAAACAAATTATAAAAAAATGCTGTGGTAAAACAAAAACCACTGAAAAGGTATACAAATGATATGGCAATTGGGGTAAAAAATAGAAAGTGTGTGTGTGTGTGTGTGTGTGTAATTAGGTTTTTACAGGAGTGTATCAACCAGATATGATTATTTACGTCTGGGGACCGACTTTTAACGTCAACATCCGAAAGAAGTGACTCAGTTTCGAAACTTGCGTCCTTGTATGAATCAGTTTGTAACTTTCATTGTTGGCTGGATTACAGGCGCACGCCACAACGCCTCGTAGAATCTGGCTGAGGGTCTTATAAACTACTTATCTCAGTATCATTTTGCCACAGCATTTAATGACCAAGTAAAATCTTCAGCATCAAAAGTACAGAGGTCAATAATGGAAAAAAACTGTATTTGATTACAATAATCATATCCATGTATAATTCTTATTGATTTTTCTCTCCAGTAGCATCTTACCAGTCGTTGAGAATATAGCCTGCTCAATCTGATCCATTACAAGGCGTAGTGCGATCTTGAAAGGGTCGTCATCATCCCTCCCTTCCACTTCAATTGTTTCTATAGACAGTTGCAGGAAAAGAGATGAATATGCATATATACTCATACTGCTTCTTTTATGATAAAATAGTAATGTCCTCTCTACATCAGTACATATGTCTATCTCCTAACCTATCCTCTTTCCATAAAGAAACAATTCTTGAAATCATGCTCTCGATCAAAGCATATAGTGAGCCTCTTCTTTAACTCCTGAATAAAATAAATTTCAGGCATATATTTGCACAGAATTGCAATTAACCATAGAATTTGAATAAATTGTCATAACAAGCATTATCCATGGTCCTAGTCCTGATACATGTATGTTTTGGGCATTGAAAATGAGTTACAATGTAAAGCTCTTCAAGCTCTCAATCGCTGATTTTATTGTTTACACTTTTTAAAAATGTGTTTCTTCTTTATTGTTCTTTAAATTTTATTTCTTACATTTACGTATATTATAAATTTTGATTTGTGACAGTGATAAATGTTAATACAGGGAGTATTGACAGGTCAATGGCCTTTTCTACTCCCTCACAATGTTTGCATCTTTTTTCATCCGTATTATTTGTCTACTTTCTGCATAATGTTGTTTGTTTATTGTTTATTTCTGCCTACATTGTACTATTTAAGAGATGTGAATAATATTGCAAAAGACTTAACCTGTTGCATTATACCTTTCAATTTTGGTACATGCATTTCTAATAGTCCCAAGCAAGATTTAAAAAAAACCTGAATTATATGGGCCGCTAAAAGGGCCAAAACTTTTGAAATATACATAACACAGGAATAAGTTAACTTCAGAATTAAAGATAACTGCAAAAATAAGAACAACCTCTGAATCATAAAAAAAAGCTTCGGACACAAAGATGTCTGCAGAAATAAAGACAACCACAGAATTAAAGATAAATGCAGAAATAAAGACAAACTACAAAATTAAGGATCACTGCAGAAATAAGACAACCACAGAATTAAAGACAAATGCAGAAATAAAGACAACCACAGAATTAAAGATAACTGCAGAAATAAAGACAACCACAGAATTAAAGATAACTGCAGAAATAAAGACAACCACAGAATTAAAGACAAATGCAGAAATAAAGACAAAACCACAAAATTAAAGATAACTGCAGAAATAAGGACAACAATAGAATTATGAAGAAAGCTTTAGAGATAAAGATATCTGCAGAAATAAAGATTACCACAGTGTTAAAGATAACTGCAGAAATAAGGACGACCACAGAATTGAAGAAAGCTTCGGAGAAAAAGACAACCACAGAACAGAAGTTTAGAAAGGTAGATAACGACCGTTCCTAAGATTATACTATCAAATACAAATATATGATCAAAAACGCAAACAAACTGATAATAAGAATTAAGAGAGGGTGTCCTAACACAAACATTAACCGAGAGCAGGCGCACATGCACACGGCTAGCTAGCTGTTCGATCCATGTATAGCTAGCTCGCATGTACGCAGACTATGCCTCTAATCTAGTATACATGTACAGTGCTGTGAAGTTGGTTGGATATTCATATGCACATTCAAATTGTGAATTTGGTTGGATATTCGACATTCATATTCAAAAATTCGATAATTGTTATTCAAATAGTCTGACGGCTATAGCGGGGCAGACAGCTAGCCCCACAGGTCTAACACGGTCAGGGCAACCCCAAAATACTTCGCTTGCCCTGGCCCATGGGTATTAATGGTGTGCAATTCAAGACTATTCACGGGCAAGCCTTTCAAGAAATTCTGAAATGTACTCCCTGGGTATAGAGGGCTATAGAAAATGCATAACAGCCTTAGCGGGGCATGCAGCTAGCCCAAAGGGTCAAGTACAATCCGTGAGGCATTTTCTATAGCCCTCTATACTCATGGAGTATATTTCAATTTTTTTGGAATTGCTTGCCCGTGAATAGCCTTGATTTAGACATCCTTAATCCCCATGGGCCAGGGCAAGCGAAGTATTCCGGGTTGCCCGTATATAACTTGACCATTTGGACTCGCTGCCTGTTCCGCTATAGCCGTGAGGCATTTTCTATAGCCCTCTATACTCATGGAGTCTTTTAAAAAAAATGTGGAATTGCTTGCCCGTGAATAGCTTTGATTTAGACATCCTTAATCCCCATGAGCCAGGGCAAGCGAAGTATTCCGGGTTGCCCGGATATAACTTGACCCTTTGGACTCGCTGCCTGTTCCGCTATAGCCGTGAGGCATTTTCTATAGCCCTCTATACTCATGGAGTCTATTAAAAAAAATGTGGAATTGCTTGCCCGTGAATAGCTTTGATTTAGACATCCTTAATCCCCATGAGCCAGGGCAAGCGAAGTATTCCGGGTTGCCCGGATATAACTTGACCCTTTGGACTCGCTGCCTGTTCCGCTATAGCCGTGAGGCATTTTCTATAGCCCTCTATACTCATGGAGTCTATTAAAAAAAATGTGGAATTGCTTGCCCGTGAATAGCTTTGATTTAGACATCCTTAATCCCCATGAGCCAGGGCAAGCAAAGTATTCCTAAGTTGCTCAGATTAGTCTGCGTACATGCGAGCTAGCTATACGTGGATCGAACAGCTAGCTAGCCGTGTGCATGTGCGCGCGCTCTCAGTTAATGTTTGCGTTAGGACACCCTCTCTTGTCCTCTTATTGTCAGTTTGTTTGGGTTTTTGATCATATATTTGTATTTGATAGTATAATCTTAGGAACGGGCATATCTTTTTTGTTATAGTAGACTTAATTTCAGTTGTTATCTACCTTTCTAAACTTCTGTTCTGTGGTTGTCTTTGTCTCCGAAGCTTTCTTCAATTCTGTGGTCATCCGTATTTCTGCAGTTATCTTTAATTCTGTGGTTATCTTTATTTCTGCAGATATCTTTATCTCTGAAGCTTTCTTTATAATTCTGTGGTTGTCCTTATTTCTGCAGATTTCTTTAATTTAGTGGTTGTCTTTATTTCTGCAGTTATCTTTATTTCTGCATTCATCTTTAATTCTGTGGTTGTCTTTATGCAGACATCTCTGTGTCCGAAGCTTTCTTTATGATTCGGAGGTTGTCCTTATTTTTGCAGTTATCTTTAAATCTTTTAAAAGTTTTCTTTATTATATATTTTGAAAGTTGATTTATTTTTGTAGTGAGCTTAAATTGTGAGGTTGTCTTTATTTTTGCATTATCTTCATGTCTATTTCTGAATCCTTGTTTATTTCTATCATTGTTTGTTTATTTTCCTTTATTCATTTTGGCCGCCCATATAATTATAGGTAAGCAAATCACAAAATAAAACTGATCAAAATAAATTGAATGAAAAAAAGAAGAAAAAAAAAAAAAAAAAAAAAAAAACAAGTCACAAGGGTCACTTTTGCTCACCTTCTGTTGGAGTATGGTTCATACTCTTCAGACTGTCTTTATATTTGACAACCTTTGATATCTCCTCAGCATCTAGATTAGCACAGAGTTTGAGAACATTCACACCTAGAGAGGCAGTCAGACCAACAACCTAGGTGGGTGAAAGACAAGGAGAATCAGAGAGGGTGAGTGAGAGAGGGAGGGGGAGAGAGGGAGAGAAGAGCGGAAGAAAAGGAGAGAGGAAGGGAGGGAGAGAGAAATGGGCGGGGGAGAGAGAGAGAGGGAGGGAGAGGAGGGAGAAAGGGAGGAAGAGAGGCAATAAAGAAGAAAGGGAAAGAGAAGGAAAAAGAACGTTAATGGGACTTAGTAACATTGTTCAGTTAAGAGAAAATGGTGCTTATAGGTTATGGTGACTTCAATGCTAGATGTACAATTAAAAAATAATCTGAAAGTTTGAATGAAAACAGTCCATTATTGATGATAAAAATTGGGAAAAACTGATCTGATCGATTCCTTAATTCTCCCAACTATATCATTACAATTTTATTACATTTTAGGTGAATGTAAATTGTCACTAAGCAATGAATTGGCTCTATATACCATTCCGAACATTTGAGTGTTGAAAGATTTTTAAAAGCCTGTGTTATGTCTTATTTTCATGAAAAAACTGTTGGGAAAATTCAAAAATGGTTGGGAGAATTTACTTTTTGAGGGTGTTGCACAGTGACGCCTTCAAAGAAAACCATCAATATATATTAGTGGTTTGATAATTCTTATAGGAATTTTTTTCATTTTAGAGGGTTAGTACAGTAGGAATATAATAAGTAACATTTCATACAAAAATTACGCAGTTTTTTCATCAACCTTCAACAAAGTTAGAGAGTCACTGTAATAAAGATTTGAGGCCATCTATTTGACTAGCAACATGATGGGGAAGCATATATAGACTGAAATCATGAATAATCCAGAGCTTTTTCAAGACTGATGTATATTATTTTTCAGCTATGAAAAGAAAGGTCGTTGAGAAGCTCATTCTTACCTGTGGCAAAGTTTCTTGTTTTTTCTTCTTGTCTCTGTAATAGGCCATAATGTTGTTGTACGCACTCTCTTTCTGTTCATAAATAGTGAGAAAAAAAAACATCAATTAGAAGTTTAGAACATTATAAAAATCTGTTGAAAAAGGTTACTGTTTGAGAAATCTGTTCACATGGGGCTTCATAAGACGTCGAACATTAAGACTTGTGATTACATGTCACACAAGTGAAACACTGCAGTTCTTTATGAATGTCTCATTGGTACCATAGCCTAATGGCCAGGTGCAGATCTAGGAATTTGAAAAAGAAGGGACAATATATTCCTGAAATGTCCTTCTAAAGCAGAGATGCCAACCTTCATCAACAAAAAAAAGTACTGGTATTCTTAAGAGCAAAAAAAAGTATTTTTGAAAAAATCTCTCACCTTAACATATCGCCCAATCAAGCAGCTTTGAAAAAACGGCACCACCTACCATAAATCTTTGTGTATAAGACGTCCCCCTATTTGTTGGGCCAAGAAAAAAAAAAAAACCCACGCGGGGAAGGACTTTCATTTAACTGCTAGGTGCATTTGAAGGCGCCCATTTGTGCTTGAGAACTTTGTCACAAATAATAGTAACAATGTCGTTGTTAGAAGAATGTGTAAGATCATTAATGTAAATTAAAACAGTAGAGGACCTAGGATAGAACCTTGTGGTACGCCGTGTGTAATAGAAGAAAAATTGGAGGAATTATTACCATAGGAAAGTGAAAAGTATGCCGCAGACTTGCCGCAGACCTGCCGCAGATCTGCCGCAGACTTTTAGTCTGCGGCAAAGAGTATGCCGAAGTATGCGGCAGAAAGAAATTTTGCTGCAGACTTGCCGCATACCAGTATGCCACAGGAACAGTCTGCGGCAGATCTGCGGCAGGATGAAATTTTGCTGCAGACTTGCCGCATACTTGCCGCAGATGCGGCAAGTATGCGGCAGGCTCATTTCTTTCCTATGGGTTATAAACTACATATTGAGATCTATTAGAATGATTTTCCGAGTGGTGAGTCAAGACACCGATTACTGAGCTGGGGGACATTGCCAGGCATAGTGCAAGGTGGAGGGGCATAAATCGAAACTTAAAAAAAAAAAAAAAAAAAAAAAAAAATGTAACAAAACATACAAAAAATATACTCCCGTATTCATACAAAAAAAAACGGAACAGTTGGCATCTCTGCTAAAGGAAGAGGGAGGGGGTGGAGTTGTTAGGAGAGGCCGGTAAATTGATTTGTCTGTTCTACCATTCATCGAAGATGATATGAGGGGAGCGAGGAAAATGAAGAAGAGGAGGAGGAGGGGGTTGTATAAACCAGCTAGCTTACCCGACTGTGTTGACCACTATCTAGAATGATTAGCAGAGCGTGTAGAGGGTAAAATAATCATCCTTAAAGGGAGTGTGGGAGGGGGGATCAAGGTACCCATCTTTAATGATAGGGCAATATATGGGGAGGGTAAAAATATCCTCCTATACAGGGCATTAACCCTAATGAGGCCGGGGTATTTGAGATTTGTGTAGTACGGGGGGGGGGGGGGGGGCATTATGCCCCCCCGAAGATTTCTGCCGTGAAACAGCCAATCGCCGCCAAAATGTGCGTGCATGTCAAGTGTATAGAATACTATGGTAAATTTTTTTAAAATTTTAATTCACTTGTCATGAAATAACGTGATTTATCTAACATGATTTGTTTCAACTGTAATTTGTTATGACTGTTATTTGTTTAGGCGACTGGTCAAGAAACTACATGGTAATAGCAACATTGAAAAATTGCGCACTTGACATCTATACACAGCCGTTTACTAATCGTCCGAGTTTGTTCGTAGCAGTTTTTTTGCACCAGTATGACTTTCAGATGTCATTTTAACTTCTAATGTTTCACCCTATACTTGAAGGTATGTTTCTGGAATAATTTGTCATTATGTTTTAAATAGCATCTAACTCAAGTAGCAGTTATTTTATAGCAGTTTGCATGGCGATTTATATCGATTTGAGTTCATTCATTCATGCACACAGATTTATGTTGATTGTCGAGCTTTTGATGTTGAGAGTGGCTTTGTTTTTAGCTTGAAAAGAAAAGTGATTAGCATGAAATTATTATTTGGTTGATGTAGAATATGTGAATAAGAGTCACAGTCGAAAGGCAGATTTATGTAAATTGTGCATTTGATGTGGAACAAGGAACATTCCTGCGGGAACTATATTTTTATTTTTACTTGGATTTCTTTAGAAAATGCTCTACGCACAATGTCGGCGGCGGAGTGATATTTCAATCAAATTTCTGTGTGATAAGGCACACGCTTAGGTTTAAAGTTAGGCGTTTCATATGAAAATAGTGTTATGCAATCATGATCAGGACACATGCATGTTTTATATGTTTCTTATTCTTAAAAAGTACTTTTGGATTCATTCTCTTGATGAAGAAAAACATTAATTTCAAAAACACACTTTGTAAAATACCAGCATGATATAATTAGAGAAAACTCTTGATTATTTCTTATTCATCACAATTAATGTGAAAATTGTTTATCAGGGTTTGAAACTACAATGTAACATTCCATGTGTGGATACATTGATCTTATGAATATTTTTGTCTTTTCTGTTTGGCTTACAGGGTAACCAACACAGTTGTTGAATTTGTTATTCATTTAACTACGTTTGTACACCACAAGAGATTAAAGAAGGCATCAAGAATCAAGTTACACGCCTGAGCCATTCTCTTTATTGCAACAACGTGTCAAGTACATGGAAGTCTATTGAGTCCATCACATACTCATTTGCATATTTATGGTAATTTATGCAAATAAGGTCATACAATTCACCTTTTTACCCATAAATCATATATTCTTTTTCACTGCATGTGTTTGTTAGACCATTTGAAACAATAGTACGACAACAAATTTGGAAGAGCTAGATTATTCCTTATATTATCTCTTTCTTTGATAATTTCTTATGTATTTCATTGTTTTTTTAACTTATATATTTTATTGTTTTTGTTGTTTTATTTCATTTTTAACTACAATTATACTATTTTGACTCCCAAAACAAACACCTAAACTTTAAACAAGACCCAATAACCAATGTTTTATCTCTTTTTAGGATGACATTTCCATATGTTTTGTACACAAATCACGAAAATTAATGATTTTCAGGCTGACATGCAAAGACAAAAGGTCACATAACTTTGTAACTGTACGTCGGATTTTCAAAAAAAATTGTTTTAAAAGATGCGCAAGACTCGAAAGAAAAAAGTCTGCGATCGGCGGCGGGGCGATCCGTATGCGTTCCCGAACAATCAGAAAAATCACGGAGGGGGGAGGGGGGGGGGGGGACCCTGGCCTCATGAGGGTTAAAGGATGTAGTTTGCTCACCTGGGTGTTATGGCATTCATCCAGGATGATGAGACATAGCAAGGAGAGGGAAAAATTCTCATCATCCTTGAGAGCATTGAGAAGTATCTGTGCAGTCAGAACGATGACATCAGCGTGCGGTAGATAATAAACCAACGGAATCTGGGGTGACATGTCTCCGCTGATTCCTACAACATCAGGGATGAACTCCTGGAAGGCATTTTTCTGCTGCTCTACCAGGGCAACCTGAAATAATCAGCAGGATGGATCACAAAATGCATTGATTAGATGACGCTAGCAAAGCCTAGAGGCATGAAAAAACTAAATGCAGGATGGATTGTTTTGTTGTTGGTGGTCTAATGGTGTCATCTGACTTACACATCGACTACTGAATTTTTCTCTCGTTCTCATTTACTCAAAACAAGATTCAACTGGTTCCTAGTCCATTGCCAATGGATTAAATGTTTGAATGATTGTTTTGGTGTTTGCAACCCTTATCTAGGTAATATGGGGTCTTATAGTCAAGATTAAATATCTTAATGTTACTTCTTTGAAATAGATATGGGATTTAAGATCATCTACAAAATTGGATAATCATGCTATTTGAAATACTGTGTGCACAGTAGCATATGGATCTGTGACTCTACTCTGGACTATATGTATGCAGCTATTGTATTTATACCTCTACCTCTACTTTTGCATTGTGTTAAACCCACATTTGTAGCATTTTTGAAGCAATTCTGCCTGTTCTAGCTGTTTCTACTTCAAGGTGCTAGAATGTAATGATGCAATGCATGGCTCTCCAGCAGCCTTCCTGCAAGACTGCATACTTAATTGCCACGTCTACTGGGGTGGATATGCCCATTGGATATGAAAGAACCTGCGGAAAGTATGCAGCAGGTCCATATGCGATATGAATATTCATGATGAAGAGTCTGCGGCAGATCCTGCAGACACTTTGTCATAGCTCTCTCTATGAATATTCATGATAAAGAGTATGAGGCAATGGTGGGGCAAGTCTGCAGCAAAACTAATTTTCATGTGAAAAAGATGACTGTCTGCGGCAGGTCTGCGGCAGGCTCATTTCTTTCCTATGGGTTATTTTTTGGGGTGAGGTTTCCTTTAACACCTCAGACCTGAAAGTTCAATTATGACATTTGTTCAAAATGTTGGTGTCACAGAAAAAGGTGGGTAGCATAGTGAGATGAAGTGGCATGAAAAGATGTGTCCAAAACAAACAATGCATAATTGTGGAAACTCATATTTTATGGCATAGAGACATAATGTAACCATAGGAACATGAAGTAAGTTTAGTGTCTCTACTGCTTCTCTACTGCCTTGATTAGGCAAAATGTTACCCATTTTGCTAATTAACAGAAGGGCCTCTGCCCACCTTATTCACAACAAAGACAACTTTTTTTGGTGTCTGGCTGGCTCCTCTCTGCTCTTTCAAGGCTTTTATTGCGATGGCTATGGCCACCCGAGTCTTTCCAGATCCTGTTGGTGCTACGATGACCGAGTTCTTGCCAGCAAGGGAGTGCTTTGCTAGCTCCTCCTGGTAGTCATGAAGGTTAAGGCTCTCTATAGTCATAGGGGTACTCAATGAACTAGCTTCGTTACATCTCCCTGTGTTTTTGGTCTCTGTAAATGAAAGGTTAACCTAAATGAATAAAATTGTATTTGAATTGTCATGAAATTATACATTTTAGTGTAACAGTTTTGGTTGCTCTTAGTCACTGATAAATTATTATGAATTATTTTTACCAAATTTATTCCTAAATGCAGAATGATATTTTTACAATTGGCAACAGTTGTAAATGGAAACATGAGGAGTCTTTGATATTCATAGTTATAACACTGCAAGAAATACACAAAATGCAGTTTTGTGGATATATCACAATCATTTGACATCATTTGACAAATTTCAGCTCTGAAACATAAAAAGCTTAGTTCGAACAATGCCTCAAATGGTGTGAAAATTACCAACACTAGCGCAAAGCAATATTACCTGCATCACTGCTTATGGATGAACTGGTAGTTTTAGATGTATCTGGTAGTTTCAGGTACTGTAGCATCTGGGGGATGTTGCCACCATCAGAATCTGCATCATCACCAGACCTTCCTGGCTGCTCACCAGACATCCCTTCACCACCACCAGTAGCATCGCTGGTATCGGGTTTATCTCCATTGTCAGGCTTGTCATCACCAGGACCTGGTTTGCTGTCATCATCATCCCGTTTCTTCTTGTCATGAGGGTCTTGCTTTGGTCCTCCATTATCATCATCATCATGACCATCTGGGTTTCCATTGCTCTCAACACCTACAGCATTATCATTATTATTATCATTATTATCATAGTTATTATAATTACTATTATTTTGATTTTTACCACCATTATCAAACCATTGTCTTTATTATTATTAATAATATCATTATGATTATTCTTATTCTTTTCATCATTATTTCTTTGAATAATGTCATTATTTTCATTATCATTATTATTATCATTATCATTATTATTACCTCCTTGCCGATCGTTGTATGCATCCTCCAAACTCTGGGCTAACGAATGGTATCCAATTGCTCGGAGTCCGTTGATCACCTCTTGAATAACTGTTGGATGTTTGGCTCTAAGACGCAGGAACAACTCACTACAGGCAACTTGCGGTCCATAATTTTTTTCAGTTGCCCTGACAGCCTCTTTGTCAAGGTTTTCAAAGCAATTTAAATGGGGCAAGAGCTCGAGCGGAGGGACCTTCATTAAATCTACTTCGGTGCCCAGAAGGAGATTTTTTAGTTCCCAGTCATCATCCAGTTTTTCTTTCCCGATGATCACATCATGCAGAAACTTATTTCCTGGTGTAAAGAATGAAAAATTTGAATAAGTTTAGAGAACCTTGGAAAGTGCATCTTCCAAAACTGAAATCGATGTCTGAATGGAACATTACACAATTCTACAACACATGCTCTGGTGACAATGGCATTGCTTTTCTACATTATTCATTAAAATTGTTAATTTTGAATCTGGCCTAAACACTATATCTAACCCTACACCTATATGTACCTAGCTAACCTAAGAGGCTAAGACCCAAGTGCAACCCTAACTCTTATGAAATAAAGCCCAAGAAAATGTCAAGAAAATGTTCTACTTCTACTTCTACTTCTATGGTAATATTCATCAATGCCTGTTCAGCATCTAGATGAGGGTAAAGCATAGGGTTGTTATAAACAGCTCTATGCGGTACAGTTCCTGAAAAGGGAACTAAATTGTTCCAAGAGACACCTTGAACTGCTCCAAAGAAGGCAGTTCGACGATGAGCTGAGGGTCCTCGTCCCAGTCCTTATGTGTCCTGGGGAAATAACTAAATTTGTAAGTGTCCATTGAAGAGCCTAGTCTCACATATCGTTGTTGTTGACTCCTCCTTGTAGTTCGCTCCCTCGGTTTGATGTAATCCGGTATTGGTATCGCAATCTTGTAGAACATTGACAAACGTGCCCGTTTTCTTCTTTCTTCAAGAGTTGGGAGATTAAGTTGTTCTCGCATGGATGTAACACTGGCAATGGAGTAAGAATCAGGTCAGTATGTTGATCACTGCCTAAACTTCATTTATACATGTACTTGTAAATTTGTATCCAAAGATAATTAGGAATACACCATGAATCTGGAAATGTATTTTATATGCATTCATACAAAACTATTCCCCACGGTTGGGAGGAATCAAAGGATTTGGTCCACGCACCTCTGGCAGGGGATCGACTTGCTTGCATAATTCGCAGGGCTGTCAACTTTGGGGAACTGCTTTTGTTGGCTCATTGTGGGGGGGGGGGGGGGTGTTGAGTACAAACAAATTGATGTGCTCACCAGCCCCCCCCCCCCCCCCCCCCCCCCCCCCCCCCCGTTGAGCAAAAAATTCACTAAATACGGTCCTCTGGTTCATTTTACATGTTTGGCGGGAGGTTTTTTCATAAACCTGGATATTGTGGGAGAGCGGGAGGAAGGGCGTTGTGACGGGAGTCTCCCGCTTCGAGCTGGTGGGCCGGCGGGAGAATGGGCGTGGTGGTGTGAGACTCCCTCCAAATGAGGCTGAATGGATTGTATAGTGCAGAAACTACCGGAAGATGGTACCTTGTATGACTGTAGACCATGTGAAAGCTGCGGACATCAGAGTCTTGCTGTACGTGCCGAGACTTCAGATGTTGATGGCACTCGTATTAATTTAAATGGAGTGAGTGGCAAAATCTAGCTTAGATTTCAGTTGACATTTAAAAAAAATAGATGTGTTGCCGAAGCGAAGTGTACAACCAACTCTCGCAACTGTGTGTGTGTGTGCTCAAAGTCAGACGATTATATGAACCTTGATTATTTGTGGTGATTATATCCATATAAAATCGCTGATATTTAATTGTACAACCTTATTGTTTGATAGTGTGGTTTTTTTTCTCGTGAGATCCTAAAGTTAAAAGGTAAAACCACCTCGGGGAGTTCTACAAGTTAAATTTGACAAAATGCTAGTACAATTACGATGTAATAGACCTTAATGAGCTAAAAACAACATTTATTGTAATCACCTGAACTCTCAAGTGCATCCATGAATCTCTTAGCAACTCCTCTCTCATCCTCCATTTGACCAATTGCTTGTAGCAGCTCTTCCACTCCTTCTCGTCTACTCCTTTTGCTTGCATCAAAGAGCAAGGAAGAATGAGAACCTTAAGTGTACATTTAAACAAAAAAGGAAGACAAAATAAGAGTCTAAAGATCGCTCCTGAACATTAAACTTCAGTTCACATGGCTTATGCCGAAAGGGTGGGTGGCGTCGCGTCGCGTTGACTTGAACGCGACCATTCGTCCAAAGCCCTCCCGGTTGTGCCGAAAGGGTGCGCTGGGAGGGGTCAATGTCGCTATTCATAAGGTCCGCTATTCATAAGGTCCGCTATTCACAAGGTCCGTTATTCATAAGGACCGCTATTCATAAGGACCGCTTTTCATAATTGGAGAAAAGGGTCATTATTCATAAGGTTCATTATTCATAAGGACCGCTATTCATAATCAGAGAAGAGGGTCGGTATTCATAATACGAGAAGAGGGTCGCTATTCATAATGCAAAATCGGGGTCGTTATTCATAAGGGTCGCTATTCATAATAGGAGAAGAGGGTCGCTATTCAAAATACGAAATGAGGTTCGCTATTCATAATAGGAGAAGAGGGTCGCTATTCATAATAGGAGAAGAGGGTCGCTATTCATAATACGAAATGAGGTTCGCTATTCATAATAGGAGAAGAGGGTCGCTATTCATAATACGAAATGAGGTTCGCTATTCATAATAGGAGAAGAGGGTCGCTATTCATAATAGGAGAAGAGGGTCGCTATTCATAATAGGAGAAGAGGGTCGCTATTCATAATACGAAATGAGGTTCGCTATTCATAATAGGAGAAGAGGGTCGCTATTCATAATAGGAGAAGAGGGTCGCTATTCATAATACGAAATGAGGTTCGCTATTCATAATAGGAGAAGAGGGTCGCTATTCATAATAGGAGAAGAGGGTCGCTATTCATAATACGAAATGAGGTTCGCTATTCATAATAGGAGAAGAGGGTCGCTATTCATAATAGGAGAAGAGGGTCGCTATTCATAATACGAAATGAGGTTCGCTATTCATAATAGGAGAAGAGGGTCGCTATTCATAATAGGAGAAGAGGGTCGCTATTCATAATACGAAATGAGGTTCGCTATTCATAATAGGAGAAGAGGGTCGCTATTCATAATAGGAGAAGAGGGTCGCTATTCATAATAGGAGTAGAGGGTCGCTGTTCATAATACGAATGAGGGTCGCTATTCATAATACAGAGTTAGGGTCGCTATTCATAATACGGGTTGAGGGTTGTTATTCATAAAATGAAATAGGCCTAAGCAATATCCAAAATGCTCATAACAAATGGAAATATTGGACGGAGGACACCCCCAAGGCGACACATGGCCCTGAATATTTGTCTTGTTTTTAAGTAGGTTTGAAATTTGTTATCCAATGTTATAAACATAATTGAGAATTTAAATCAATAACATTTGAATCATGAAACATCCTCAAGCTCACCTCCCCCCCCCCCCCCCCCCCACACCCGCCGCCTTCGCCTTTATGATGATGACTCGGACATTCAGGTAGCGGACCTTAATATTTATTTTCGGGGGGGGGGGGGGGGGCTGAGGTGGTTTCCTTATAATATATATGGTCTTGTCACCAAAGTAAATTTTCTTAAGTTTGACTATCAGTTGAGGGGAGGGGGGGGGGGGGGGGGGGTTCGCACAAGGGGGACAAATTACGATAGGATTATGTGTGTGTTATGTTTCCCTTTTTTGTCACCACTGGAGCGGGGGAAATATATAAGCTAGATTAGGGGGATGTATTTTTATATAATTATCAAAGCTTAAGAGAAAATATAGGCCTACTTTAAAAAAAAAGACATAATAAAGGGGACGCCACCGTTTGCATAATGCTTTACGGTCGCAAAATCGTATCTTATTTGACTTTAAATCTTGAAAATCTTACTTCCTTACTTATGAGGAGAAAAAAAAATTGTGCAATATTATATATTTACGAAAAGCTTGAATATTGTATATAATCTAACTCTCTACAACCAGGGGCGTCGCTAAGGGGGGGGGGGGGGGGTGCGACAACCCTACCTGTCAAGAAATTGTCGGTAAAATTGCGCTGCTGTCGGGAAAAATGAGAAAAGGGGGAGGGGAAAAAGGAGAGGGAAAGGGAAAGAAAAGAAAAGAAAAGGAAAAGAAAGGAAAGAAAGGAAAGAGAAGAGAAGAAAGAAAGAGAAAAAAGACAAAGACGAAGGAGAGGAAAGAAAGGAAAAGAAGAAAAAAGAAAGAAAAGGAGCAAAAGAAAAAGGGGATTAAAGAGAAAGAGAGAGAGGGGTATGTTTGGTGGAGTCGCCACGTCGAGGGAGCAAGAAAGATACGCATAGATAATTTTGTTGCTGTGTCGGGTCCGCTGTGTCGGTATTCTTGTTCGATCTCCGTATACTATATTTATGTAGAACTTTGTAGTCGGTGAGATGTATTATGTCGATAACTTTTTTTCCCCTACGAGGTGTGACTTTTTATCGGATAAAGAAACATTTTTGAGAATTCAGACAATGATTAAGAGTCGCCCGAATCGTCTTCCTTGTCCAATATTTTAATGAAAGCTTCTGCGCTTTAACGGGTTATTTTCGTTTCTTTTTTTCTTCATTTTCTGAATGCATTTCATGAACTAATGTAGATGAAATGAAATGAATGAATGTTGATGATGTGGGAGGAAAAAGGAGTTACCTAAAAGTCATTTCGAATACCGGTATACTGAAATAACTTTCCATCTATCACTGTACGTCCCATATACATGTCGTGGGAAGTAAAACAAAAAAAGTAGAGCAGCAAGCCACATTCCCCAATACGCGCATACCTCCTAGTTAATTTCAAACAGCTCATCAATATGTAAGACCTGAAATGACCCTCATCTCACGTTATGAATAGCGGTCCTTATGATTAACGAACCTTATTTCTTTATGAATAGTGACCCTCTTTTGCCATTATGAATAGCGGACCAGGAAGTATGGGAATTTACACGTTATGAATAACGGTCCTTATGAATAGCGGACCTTATGAATAGCGGTCCTTATGAATAGCGAATAGACCCAGCTGGGAGTGTCGCGTCGCGTTGACTGGAACGCGAACAATCGTCCAAAGCCTCCCCCCCCCCCCCCCGGTTGTGCCGAAAGGGTGCTTTGACTAGTCTTCCAAATCAGTCGTTTATGATAGAATTTAAGGAATAGAAATTGTAGTCGTTTAAATTGAAATAATCAAAATAGAAAGATTAAAAATTAAATAAAACTAGTTTGTACGTAGTCTTGCAGATCAGACGTTTATAATAATTAAATAAATTAATAAATTCAATAAATATTTTAAAATAATATCAATTTTTTTCTATGTTTAGAATTCATTTTTTGATGTAAAATAGTCATGCATAACAGCTGTTATGTCTTTATGTGTTCTATACGAGTCAATAAAGTAGCCAAGTTAGACGTGAGGTTCAGGTTTACTGTGTATTTATTTACTCCATGTTTGCCGGGTTGTTTGCGGAGTGATACGTGCATGCATACGTTTACAATTGGTGCGTAGTGTGTTACATGTGAATACGCATGGTGAAATATAGTTCTGATCATAAGATATAACATCCCCCCTTCTAATAAAAATAAGCCTTTCTAGGTTTATCTTTAAAATGAGTTCCTGTAAGATGAAATAGTTCAATGAGTTCAAAAGTTCAGAGTTTGCTGTGTCCTGTTAGACTTTGGTAATGTAGACTTTGCGAACAGTCCTAAAATCAGCTCCTGACTAACTCAACTTTAATAACTTTGTGATAACACTTATCAAAAATGTAAAAGAATGAAACAGCCTATTTTAACATTATTGGATTGACAGAGCGAGGGTGACAATCCTATAGCAGATACCGTGGGATTATTCTGCCCACATTATAGTAATCTGCTTCCTAACATGAAAACTCACTAAAAACACTATTTCTATAAACACTATTGGATTGCCAGAGCGAGGGTGACAATCCTATAGCAGATACCATGGGATTATTCTGCCCATGACTTGGTAATCTGCTTCCTAACATAACTAGCCTATCTGCTTCCATCCTCTGTGCTTGATATTTCTTTTCCAAAACTAGCGGTAACGCGTTGGTGGCAAGATGTTGCTTCTCCACCTAGTTGACTGTGTTGTGGTCTGCGGTGCCTGTGGTGTTGCTGTAGCGCTTGGTTGTTGGGATGAATTCTGTCCAGAGGTTGTCCCTTGTTGTGGTGTCATCTGGTTGGTGGTGCGTGTATTGTTAGCGTTGTCATCTATTGCAGGTGCTGTTGTTGTACTTGCTGCGGGAGTTGCAGATGATGCTGTTGGTGTTGCTAGTGGTGTTGTAGGTGTTGCTACTGGAGTTGTAGGTGTTGGGCGGATGTGGACCCGGTTTCGTCTCAGCTGCCTGCCAGTCTCCGTCTTGATGATGTAGGACCTTGGAGTTTCGGCTTTGCTGATGATCTTTGCTGGGATCCATAATTTGGATATTGGGTCTTGAACATGCACATTTTGTCCATCAAGAAGCTCAGGTAAGTTTTGTGCATGTTTGTTGTAGTGCCTCTGTCCTTCTGCTTGGGCTGCTTCTAGCTTGGCTCTTGTCTCCTCTTGGTCAATAGGACCTTGAATCCTTGTTGGCAGAGTGGTTTTGTACTTCCTGCCATTCAGCATCTCTGCTGGGGATTTCATATCAGCCTTCAGTGGTGTTGCTCGCAAGGACAGAAGTGCCAGATGTGGATCTTCTTTCATTTCTCTACACTTGATCAGTGTTTTCTTTGCTGTCTGCACTTGTCTTTCCACAAACCCATGGCCTTTGGGATAGTATGGTGAGGAAGTCGTAATCGTGAACCCATACTCAGTGGCTAGCTTCTTGAATTCCTGAGAAGTGAATTGGGTTCCGTTGTCACAGATAATCTGTTCTGGTATCCCTTGTTCTGCAAATAATCCTCGAGCCACAGAAGTTATTGTTGTGGCTTTCAAGTCCTTCACCTTTCTCACGAATGGGAATTTGGAATAGTAGCAGACCAATATCAAATACCATTCTTGGTTTTCTGTGAACAGATCTACTCCTATGGTCTGCCATGGCCTGCTTGGGATGTGACTAGGTATCATCTCCTCCTTCTGTTGAGAGTTTCTGTACTTTTGGCAGGTGTGGCATGCAGTTACCGTTTTTTCTATGTCCTTGTACATGCCTATCCAGTACACTGCTGATTTTGCTCTGAGTTTGCATTTCTCCATACCTAGGTGTCCCTGGTGGATCTTAGTAAGGATCTCTTGTTGCATGGTTCGGGGTATGATTATTCGAGATCCTGCCATCAGTACTCCATTCTCCACTGATACGTCATCGCGGATGGCCCAGTATTCTCGAATGAGGGGTTGTACTTGGTGTCTCTTCTCTGGCCACCCCTGCGTGACTGTCTGGGCGAGTAGCTGGAGCTCCTCGTCTCTGCTGGTTTTGTCTCTGATTTCGTCCAGCTTGTTGTTTGTCACACTCACAATGTGATGGATCTTAACACTCAGTCCATCCATCTCATGTTTGTCATGTGGTGACAGTCTGGATAGAGCATCCGCCAGTAGTAGGTCCTTTCCTGGCTTGTAGGTGATGCTGTAGTCATAGCTCTGTAGTCTCAATAGTAACCTCTGCAGCCTGGCTGGTGCTTTAGTGAGGTTCTTTCTGTCTATCTGCTCAAGAGGGCGATGGTCAGATTCAATGATGAAACTTCGGCCATAAAGGTATGTATGGAATTTTTCACAGCCGTATACTACAGCTAAGAGCTCTCTTTCGATGTTTGCATACCTTGTTTCTGCTGATGTGAGAGCTTTCGATGCAAAGGCTACAGGTCTGCCCTCTTGCATCAATGCTGCACCAACTCCTTTCATAGAGGCATCAACCTGCAATACTACTGGTTTGTGTCTGTTGTAGTACTGCAAAGTTGTCTCTTTGCTGATGAGTTGCTTGATTGCATTCAAGTCCTTGGTGTGTGAAGCACACCAAGCATATTCAGCGTCCTCTTTCATCAGTTCTCTGAGATTGGCAGTGTGATCGGCAAGCTTGGGTATGAAGATACCCATGTATTGTATGAGACCCAGGAAGCTTCTCAGCTCTTTCTTGTCTTTGGGAGCTTCAATGTGGTTGATCGCTTCCACTTTTGCAGGATCTGGCTTCACTCCGTTTGCAGAGTAGATCAACCCAAAGAACTTGCACTCATCCTCTTTGATCACACATTTATCTACGTTGAGCTTGATGCCTGCTCTCCTGGTCTTCTCCATAGCCTCGTGAAGATTGTAGTCATGTGTGGTTTCATCCTTCCCATAGATCTGTATGTCATCAGCTATCCCCACTGCTCCTTTGCAGCCTTGATATGTCTCGTCTATCTGTCTCTGAAAGACGTCTTGACTGACCCTCAACCCAAATGGAAGACGGTTGAATCGGAATCTCCCAAAGGGTGTATTGAAAGTGGTGAGCATAGACGACTCTTCAGTGATCTTTATGTTCCAATACCCGTTGCTGGCATCCAATTTACTGAAGACTTTGGACCCAGCCAATGAAGGTGTAATTTCTTCAAGGGTCGGAGTAGGGTAGTGATCACGTTTAAGCGCCTTATTCAGGTCTTTTGGGTCTAGACATATGCGAAGCTTGCCATTTGGTTTTTCCTTCACGACGATCGAGTTTACCCAGTCAGTTGGTTGTGTGACTTTAGTGATGATGCCTTTGGCTTCCATCTCCTCAAGTTGCATCTTCAGTCTTTCCCTCAACTCCAGGGGAACACGGCGAGGCGGGTGGACCACCGGTTGCACATTTGGATCAACTGTTATGTGGTATTGGTAGTCAAAGCAACCGACTGTGTCATCAAAGCATTCTGGGTACATATTGATCAACTCGGCTTTGCTTCTGATAGGAGGCCTGTCCTTTATTGGCATGTCTTTGTCGATTCTGGGTGATGATGTCACGACTGCAAGGTTCAGCGTTACAATTTTGAGCTTTCGACAGCTGCTTAGTCCGAGGATTGCAGGTCCTTCTGCTTTGACCACATAGAAGGTACAGTTAACCTCTTTTTCATTGTGTCTCCCTGCAATTGTTGCTTTGCCCAGTTGTGGAACAACGTGCTCTCCATATGCAGTCAGAATCACCTTACTGGGAGTGAGGATTCCGTCTTTGATTTTGTCAGCTTGTGCCATGTGCTCTGGAAACATCCTTCTATAGAGGCTGATAGGCAAAAGGTTACTCTGGGCTCCGGTGTCAACTTTTACCCTCAGATCGATGAATGTTCGTTTCTTGCCCACTTTCTTTTGAATTTGGATTGTACTGTATGCCTCATCATCCTTGTCGCTGTTCTTACTCTCCATCTCATGGACTTTGATCATGCCCACTGACAAGAATTCATCCTCTGATGTGTCATCTTCCTCTTGTTGAGCATGTATGTCTTTACGTTTGAATTTGTTAGCTTTCTTTCTATCACTCTTCTGGAATTGGGTCTTTCTGTCTGGTTTGCCTGACCTGCATTTCTTTTCCCAGTGATTAAGCCTTCCACACGCTCTGCATTCCTTCCCGAATGCTGGACATTTCTGTCGGTCGTCAAAACTATGAACCAGTCCACAATTTCTGCAAGTTTGTTGGCTCTTTTGCCATGGCTGCTTTGAGACAACATCTATCTTGCTGGAGGCCTGGGGCGAGAGTGTGGCCATCTGCTTTTTCGTCGCTTCGTGTGCTCTAGCGGTGTCTGTTGCATCTTTCAACTTGAGAGCATCCCCCATAGGAAAGTGAAAAGTATGCCGCAGACCTGCCGCAGACCTGCCGCAGATCTGCCGCAGATCTGCCGCAGACTTTTAGTCTGCGGCAAAGAGTATGCCGAAGTATGCGGCAGAAAGAAATTTTGCTGCAGACTTGCCGCATACCAGTATGCCACAGGAACAGTCTGCGGCAGATCTGCGGCAGGATGAAATTTTGCTGCAGACTTGCCGCATACTAGTATGCCACAGGAACAGTCTGCGGCAGATCTGCGGCAGGATGAAACTTTGCTCCAGACTTGCCGCATACTATTATGCCACAGGAAAAGTCTGCGGCAGATCTGCGGCAGGATGAAACTTTGCTCCAGACTTGCCGCATACTAGTATGCCACAGGAACAGTCTGCGGCAGATCTGCGGCAGGATGAAACTTTGCTCCAGACTTGCCACATACTAGTATGCCACAGGAACGGTCTGCGGCAGGGCGAAACTTTGCTCCAGACTTGCCACATACCAGTAGGCCACAGGAACAGTCTGCGGCAGGTCTGCCACAGAAAAGTGGGAAATTATACAGTCTGAAGCAAGGCTATAGGCGGCCATTTTGTAGGACATGCAGTACCATATGAGGTTGCAGGCTGAGCCCATGATCTTGTAAATTCCTGTGTTAATTAGCACTGTTAATTGTCTTTTTAGCTTCTGTCATACCAAACACTTTGCTAGGGCCAATTGAAACCAATTGAAACCAATCATCTCATGCATATTCATTATTACTTTACACGTGTGACAGAAAAATACATTTATCATGATTTGTTAAGCAAATTAAGACAATGCACATCATTTTTGTGATTTCTATTTTCCTTTTGCCATTATTATAACCAATAGATTATTTTGTCTGATCATGTTACAATTACATTCACGTTTTAGCAATAGATTGATAGATTGATATTGATTATATGATTACTAACCAAGAAACAATATACATATTTAGTATATATATATGTGTACGAGCCTGTGTCACTTTAAATGTTACTCTTGAATACACTTCAAATGATCTATGTGATGGAGTTAATACAATTGAGAATAGAATATACCTAATTGGTAATATCGATATATATTGGTATTACCTAATTGGTAATATCGATATTGCCAATATCGATTATGAAGTATCAATCAGTTTATCACTGGTTCTATCTACATGCATACTTTATTGCCACGTACTGGATATGAAAGAGTATGCGGCAGGTCTGCAGCAGGTCTATATGAGATATGAATATGAATATTCATGATGAAGAGTCTGCGGCAGGTCTGCAGCAAGTCTGCGGCAGACCTGCCGCAGACTCTTTATCATACTGAAAGAGTATGCGGCAAGTCTGCGGCAGACCTGCCGCAGACTCTTCATCATACTGAAAGAGTATGCGGCAAGTCTGCGGCAAGTCTGCGGCAGACCTGCCGCAGACTCTTCATCATACTGAAAGAGTATGCGGCAAGTCTGCGGCAAGTCTGCGGCAGACCTGCCGCAGACTCTTCATCATACTGACAGAGTATGCGGCAAGTCTGCGGCAGGTCTGCGGCAGACCTAATTTGCATGTGAAAAAGATGACTGTCTGCGGCAGGTCTGCGGCAGATCTGCGGCAAGTCTGCCGCAGGAGTATGCGGCAGGCTCATTTCTTTCCTATGGGCCTTGCCTATGAGCATCTTTTGGACTTCTGGATGCACACATCCCCATATGAATTGGTCTACAAGCCTCTCTTCCTCATCTTTGAATTTTTCTAGGACTTTTATTGGATCATTGCAGTCGGGCTCTGGCATGTCCCAACTATTGTACAGGTCTAATCCCCTTTCTCCAGACCATAACAGGATATAACTGACCTGTTCCTCAGTTGTTGAACCTTTCAGGAAGCTCTTGAATGCCAGTTGGCTTTTCTGTTTGAATTTCTTGAATGCTTCCACCACATCGTCGGCGTCCCAGTTCATCGCAGGATGAAGATTCATTGCGGCTGCAGCACTGGCGGCCGCCATCTTGGATTTTTCGCCGGAGTCCGAAGACGCTGACGATCGATGCTAGAAATGTCAATTTTCGAGCATATTTAGTTCCTGAATCACAACAAAGGCACTGTTTTCTGGTTATGGTTTACCGCTGCCACCATGTTATGTCTTTATGTGTTCTATACGAGTCAATAAAGTAGCCAAGTTAGACGTGAGGTTCAGGTTTACTGTGTATTTATTTACTCCATGTTTGCCGGGTTGTTTGCGGAGTGATACGTGCATGCATACGTTTACAATTGGTGCGTAGTGTGTTACATGTGAATACGCATGGTGAAATATAGTTCTGATCATAAGATATAACAACAGCCTTTACAAAAGAAATAACAAATAAATAAATAGAAAACGGAGTAGGCCTACCGCCTTAATGCACCCTTTCGGGATAAGCGGGTGGGGGTGGGGGGGCTTTCTGAATTCCATACATAGAAAGGAATAGATATCATTTTTTTATTTTAATAATTAAACAACTGATATGCAAGACTGGGTAAACACCTTTATTTGACATTTTTAAATATCAAAGTAAATTATTTGATTGTGTTTGTTATTTATTGATTTAATACTTATAAACGCCTGATCTGCAAGACTACGTAAAAACTAGTTTTTTTCTAATTTTTAATCTGTTTTATTTTATTTATTTGAATTTAAACGACTTAAATTTCTATTCCTTAAATTCTATTATAATTAAACGACCGATGTGGAAGACTAGTCAATGCACCCTATTGGCAAAAAGGGGATGGGGGGGGGGGGGGTTGGACGAATGGTCGCGTTCCAGTCAACACGATACTCCCAACGCACCCTTTTGGCACTACAGGGGGGGGGGGGCTTTGGATGAATGGTCGCGTACAAGTCAACGCGACGCGACGTGCACGCTACCGACCCTTTCGGCATAAGCCGTTCAGATCTGATTGAGATCAATTTTTTAATTCTTAGCTTTTGATTATTGATATATCACTACAAAAAAGTCTAAAGAGGCGGTTTTTTACTTACCCAAATCAAATAGGGAACAGACACTTTTCGGATCCAGATACTGTAAAAGCAGGTCTCGAAATATGTGTGTAAATGTTTTTATCTCGACAATTGGACAACTTTTAGTTGACGCCATTGTGGTAGAGTTGGGGCTGGGGCTAATTGGAACTAGCTGCAGTCATTTGTGCTTCTGAAGACAAATATCCTGTTGCTCGATGTTTTGTCTTTGCCTTTAGCAACTTGATGCCACTGCACTGTCACTACTAACTGTCCATCAAGCCAGCAAAGCAGATCGAGATACACTGGAATTTAGCAGTGCATAGGTAGAAATAGAATCTAGAAAAGAATATTCTTGCCAGCGCCAGCTCCTTTAGTAACTACTAGAGCTAGAGTGAGCTTGAAAAGTCGAATTGACACCTGGACCTGTCAGGCCGGGTTCCAAAGTCTGCAGAAGCCCTATAGCTGAGACAACTAACAATTGCAAGTGAGTGACTAAACAGCTTCTCACGATCACAAGTACAAGTGAACCAAACTCATCCAACCAGATATGTGCCTAGCTAGCTCAATCGCGTTTAATGCCTGCGCATGTATCGAGGTACAGTGTACAACACGTCATGTGACAAAGTGGGGATTCCCAGGATAACATTGCGTCATCAGTGTACATGTAAATTAACATCGCGAAGACATGTAATCGAGATATTCGTTTTCTATCACAAATTGTCAACGTATTTCGCAACGTGAATTGGGAGCTAGTTGAATTATACCATATGCTCTACTAGGATTCCCAGCATTATCATTATCGATACTAATTGGGTTTTTTTTTTAACCCAGGGGGGGGGGGGGGGGGGGGCGGTACTCAGATTTGGTTTGGACGGGGGTGTGCAGCTCAAGCCTCGCAACCCCTTCCCATTTTTAAGTGTCATTTTTTTTTTTGGGGGGGGGGGGGGGGGGGGTCTCGAAGTATATATAAAGCCAATTTTCAAAATTTTCGGGAATTTTGAAAAAACGCTTACGTACCCCATGTTTACGGATATTTTTGTCAAAAATGGGACAATAAGTTTAGGGATTTTTTGTGAAAAAGTGACCCATAAGAGCGGCATGCACATCCCCGTATGTCTTAATATGTAAGTACCCCCCCCCCCCCCACCCCCCGGGTTTTGAAGACGCAAATCAAAACACAGATTCCTCTTTCGGCTCTCTCTCTCTCTGCCTATACACCCCTTCTCCTCTACCAGAGACATGCAATCATACCCCTATCTAACCCTTGTTTTTTTAAAATAAATATATCCATGTGTACCATTTGTATTTTCTGTGAGCGTCCCTAAGAAGAAGACAAAAATCGTAAAATTGAAGTTATTTTAAACCTCGCAGGTGTCAGTACGAAAGACCAGCTGTTTATTTTAGACCTCAAACCTTTGATGGGCAGTGCGTAAAATCTTATCTAGTCCACAAAGTGAAATCAGGGAGGTGTTTTAGATCTAGTCCAAGAGGGAAGCCGAGAACTAGCTAGGAAGAAACATTAAAATCTGGGTGGAACAACAGTTCACTAAAGAATGGCAGAGAATAAGAAGATGTGTGGAAATATGATGTAATCAATCTTTGAGCTTGCAGTAGGAACCATGATAGATAGAAAGCCTAACATTACCGCAACTTTAAAGGGCTATTCAACCCGGCCTATAGCAGACAACGTCTCTTAAAGAATTTTAGTAGAAAAAACAAAGAAGCAGACTGATGAAAGTTTGAATGAAATTGGAAGAAAAAAATAAGCAAGATATGAATTTTGAAAGTTATAATCCCTATACATAATGGGCATTTTCAGGTTGTGTCATTGTATAGCCTACTTTGATGTAGGCCTACATGTAGTGCCGGACAACTTTCCCCTATTTGTTTTTATCACACAAAATGATAAAAAAAAAAAAAACCTATATAAAATGTTATCTATTGAATATATTTTGAGTCGTGCCTCAAATAAGGAAATAGGCACTTAGGAGAAAAATAGAAATTAACTAGACATAATACTTGTTTGGAACAAGTATAGGTGGGCTGGTCAACTTAAATTTGAGACAAAATAGAGCAAAAAAAAGCGAGATACTGCTTAAAAATTCTTGAAAAACATTATCATGTAGTTTCATGACGTGAACGAAATTCACCTTCTATAGGGATAACGCAAATTATGAAGGCCTTTTGACATGAGGCCTTTAATCGAGATTTTCACTATGATGACGTAATCAAAATGAAAAATGATTATTACTTAGCTTGTAGAGAATTGTCTTAGCTACAACATATCGAAATTTTGAAGAAAATTGATCAATAATTACAGAGATGCAATCAATTTTCCATAAATATGCTGGCGTCATTATATGCAAATTCGTTTTTTGAGTTCCAAGGCCATTATGATGATGTCACGATACACTTAATGGCCAAATGAGACATGGAATCATTTCTCCGACTCATACTCTATCTAAATATGAAAACAAATTGAACGTCACGGCTCATTCCAAAGAGCTATAATGGATTTTGTATAGGCATGTTTTTGCCCATATATGCTATGTATTAAAAGAGCTCGCGCGCACAGACGTTTATCTTGAATTGACGCTCATCTTGTTATTAATGGTCATAAAGAAATAAACATGGTATCAAATTCCTCGAAAAAATATGAGAAATATCATGAAAGAAAAAAAAATGGCGATTCTATGTTTTGTAATGTTGTTACGCGCGAAAACGCGCGCGCATGCTCGTACGCGCGATTTTTTATAAAATGCTTAAAATGACCTGAAACGTATGCAAAACAAATTTGAGACGATTTTGAGCATTTTAAATTTTTGCGCGCGCACTGACGCGCGGACGTACGCGCACGCGCGCGCGCTTTGACATGAAATTGACCGGACTGATATTGACCTTGATCATGATAAATATGAATGAGAAATAACTTACCGTTATGAAAATATGATCATGAGTAAATTTTCAGAAAATTTCACAAAATGGCGCCTAGATGACGTCATCAGTCAAGGTCAAGGTTTAAAACCTTACCATGTTTTCTCCATATGCCTATACATATGTGTGCCAAATTTCAAGTTATTTGATTTAGCCATTTTCAAGTTATTTTGCTAACAAAAAGTGGGTCGAAATAAGAAAAATAAACTAGATTTGTAATACTTGTTTGGAACAAGTATAGGTGGGCTGATCCAACTAAAATTTGAGACAAAATCAAGGGCATATTTGAGATATTTTATTGTCTCAGCTACAACATACTCGAAGTTCAGCGTAAACGAAGCTAAAACGCGTACGACGGAGATATTGCTCGCGAAAGACGGAAATGTAGAACCCAGTTTTGAGAAAAAGTAATGTCCCATAGAGAATACACGCAACATGTGAAAAATTGACACGCCTCCTTTAATCGCAGAAATACGCCACGATGCCTTTGTCAAAATGAAAAATAATAGTAACAACATTTGTTGTAAATGGTCTCAGCTAGAACATATCAAAATTTGGAAGTAAATCGATCAATATTTACAGAGATACAATCAATTTTCCGTAAATATGCTGACGTCATAATATGCAAATTGAAATTTTGAGTTTGGAGGCCATTATGATGACGTCATGAGTTAATTAAGGGTCAAATGAGACATGAAATCGTATCTCCAATTCATACTCTATTAAAAGATGAAAAGAAATTGGGGTCACCTTGCATCCTAAAGAGCTACAATGGATTTTGTATAGGCATGTTTTTGCCCATATATGCTATGTATTACAAGAGCTCGCGCGCACTGAAATTAATGTTAAACGGTCGATTATTCCGTTTTTAATAGTCATAAAGAGACAAACATGGTATCAATTTGTTTGTAAAAATATGTGGAATATTATGAAAGAAAAAAATGGCGATTCTATGTTGTGTAATATTTTTACGCGCGAAAACGCGCGCGCATGCGCGTGTGCGCGATTTTTTATAAAATGCTTAGAATGGCCTAAAACGTATGCAAAATGATTTTGAGACGATTTTGAGCATTTTAAAAAATTTGCGCGCGCATTGACGCGCGGACGTACGCGCACGCGCGCGTTATTTGACCTGAAATTGACCGGACAGATATTGACCTTGATCATGATAAATATGAATGAGAAATAGCTTTTGGTTATGAAGATATGATCATGAGTTGATTTTCGTAAAATTTTACAAAATGGCGCCTAGATGACGTCATCGGTGAAGGTCAATGTTGAAAACGTTATTGTGCTTTGTACATATGCCTATACATATGTGTGCCAAATTTCAAGGCATTTGATTGAGCCATTTCCAAGTTATCTTGCCAACAAAAAAGTGGTTAGAAATAAGAAAAATATATAATAATAAATAAATAAATAAATAAATAAAGGCAATTCTAACGAAATTATAAGGTGGTCTGTACGTTATACAGCCCACCTGATAATAAATAAATAAATAAATAATAAAGGCGATTTTAACAAAAATATAAGGTGGTCTGTATTAGATACAGCCCACCTGATGATGTTTTTTTTTTGCACAGCAAATGGGAGAGTAGGCTACTGTTGTCCATGATCATTAATGACTTCGTCACATTCCCTGACCAAATTGCCAATTTCAGATTCGGATAGATTTAGTGATCTCATATAAACATTCACAATTCCCTTATTATTTATATTATTGGTCCGATTTATTTCAAACTGTCGCCATTCTGTTTCTTTTATTTTTCTGCTTTCAATGAACTTATTACTAGGGTTGGATTACCCTCTTTTTCTCTGGAAATGTGGCCTATCTTATAAAAACAACATCCCCTCTAGCTAAATATGGCTCGTACAAAATACAACTGACAACCTGAATCTCGAAGAATGACAAAGATTTGCCGAATTGACCCAGACACCGTACCACGTTTCAAACGAACTGTCATGTTTATCTCCTCATCCTCCCGCCCCCCTCCGGTAGCTTCCCCTTTGTATTTCTCACCATCCCCCTCTCTCTCTCTCTCCTCTCCTCAATGCTCTCTCTCGAGCTTAGCTCGAGCTGATAATTTCAAATCATACTTTAAAATCACAAATGATATACAACTACAAGCCCGCGGACCTCCGATCTGAACATGGATTTTTACTGCATGTGCACAACGTAGAGCCATACAACTTTTCCATTTGTTTTAACACCCTGTGCTCTGATTGATCGGGCACCCATTCTTGTACGTAGGTCTCCCGCTCTCGATCTAGTTCCCTCTTTTTAAAATTACTTTTAAAACAAATCTCTCCTGGCAAGCACAGCGCGTACTGTAGTATTAAATGAATTGAATAATGAATAGTGAATAGTGAATAGGGAAAATGAATTTAATGAATTGAATAGTATTTAATGAATTGAATAGTGAATAGGGAAAAGGGAAAACCCCTACTTCAGTATGACGTCAGCGCCCGTGTGTGCGTACAGTATGGTTGGCTATCGCCTTCAAAACACGGGCGCGGCGAGCGCTGCCCGCGCTTGGATTGCACGCTACGTGAATAGGCCACAGATCTATCTAAGGCCACAGCAATAAAGCTTTGTGTTACGGAATACCACTTCCACTCTGAATGCCCGAGTCTGAGGCCGCGAGACCAAGCGATTTAGAATCGAAATCTCAGAAACGAGTCTATTGTTTCCTAGAAGACTCGGGCATGATGCCATTCTCTTCACGAGCTGCAAAGAAGCCAAATGCTATTAGTGCAATAGGCTTGTATTTGCTTGGCGCTATATCATGGGAAGTCCCGAATTGGATGACCGAAGATGCACATTGAATTGCGTCAGTGTCAATATATAGGACTAGTGTTGTCCAGAAGACCCTGCATGGCCTCTTCAAACCTACTTCAGTGTGACAGTTGCTATGGGGATATGCGACAGTGGAGAGGCGATAATGGAGTCCAGGAGAAATCTACATGTGCATGGCTACCGCTGCGAATTCTAGACCATCTGATGCTATCATCATATCAGGGATGCTGAATATGTGACAAAGATGCATCGCAGACAAGTGGTAGCCTAAGCCATCCGCGCCTTTGGTATAGACCTCTCAACCAGTGGCAGATTTAAGGAGGGGGCCCAGGGCCCCCTCTCCTAGGAAAACACGTAAATTTGATTTAGTTGTTAAAAAGAAGAAGACAGGCCCTAGCTCCCATGTTGCTCAAGGGGATGGGGGGGGGGGGGGGGGGGGGGTGATTTTCATTTTTTGGGGGAAAAAAAGAAATAATTAGTGCTCATCATACCCCACCCCCCCCCCCCCCCCCCCCCGAGCAAAATATCGGCCTGCATGATTTTCAAATTTTCCTGGCTGTTTTGCCGCTAAATATTTTTCACGAATTGGGCCCCCTCCCCTGCTGCTGGCTGGATCCGTCCATGCTCTCAACTATTGGCCAATTGGAGTATTGGTCGATGACAACCAAGTAATTGCAGCCTTTGTAGTGGAAGAAATCGGCACAAATTGGACCGGGTAGGTTAATTAGGGACATCAGTGGCATTAGGCAGTGGACTAGGGTTGAACGGCTCGATCCGATTGCAATGGTTGCAGCTAGCACGGAGGGCTGAATTGGCAGGGGTGAATCCTGGTGGGTAGCATGGAGGTGGGTCAACACTTCCTCCCTCAGAGAAGGGGTGATAACGACCTTGTAAAGCACGACACCATCAACCATATACAGATCCCGAAACTAGAAGTGTTCACATAGGGATCCTGGGAGTTCATGGCGGAAGTCAGGTAAGCTGGACTGGACTAGGCTGACGAGGGAATGTATATTGCCATCGCTGGCAACTTCCAGCTCATTAATACCGATTTGAATGAAAGTTTGTCGCAGAGTTTCTTCCACGATTTCACGATCATCCTCAGGAATGCCATAGAAGAGTAGGTTAGAATGCCTGTTGTAAATCTCCATGAGGGTTATCTTGTCATTGAGGTTATAGTGATCTGGGCTTGGAGATCATGCTTGAGTTCCGGTATTTGTTTTTTCTCTAGATCAGCCACCTTGTCTGAGTTAAAGCCAGCTGGCTGTGTCAGTATGAATCCTGTCCCATGTGATGCATTCGAGGTGAAGGGAGTCCAGGGAGGACACAGAAGATGAGAAAACACTGTCATGCTTTGATAGTGTCTAATTTGTGCAATGCAAGAGTGCGAAGGCCAGCTATGAGGGTCGGGAGACTTCTCAAGCTGACGGGGAGTTTTACCAATGTTAGCAAAATCGTCAGGAAGGTTTAGCTTCTCAGGCGTACCAGTCGGGGGACGCGAGATGCATTCTGTGGCGCGGTGTCTGACACCTGGCAAACGGACAATTCGGAACCTGTATTGCAGGGTTTTCTCTTTTCAAGATCCTTAGACAGGGGTGGGGGATGTAGTCAAGGGAGCTGTCAGTGAAAATCTTCAAAAGGGGCTTGGTGTTAACAGCAAGGATGATGTCCTCACATCCCATTACAAAGAATCTGGCCTTGTCGTAATGTGCCATTCCTTGCGCAAACTACCATCCAATGACACCAGGTGACGGGCTCGCCAATAGGGACTGGTTCAAGTGTCCCAACTACACATCATGATCTAACCAAGCTTTCACAGCTTCCCACCAGTGGAGTTGGACAAGTACCGGTGTGTGATGCGCAACCGGTTCAGCATTGGGTTCGACCATCTGTTTCATGGAAGTCCATGAGGGTCAAGTGTTGATGTTCACATATGATGAACATGCTCGATTGGTCGAGGAGGTGGAGGTAGTTCGGGCTGCCGACGCTTAGGGCAGTTACAAGGTACTCCGAGGCTGCCGTGGAGGGCAGCTTGCGTAACCATCTGGTCTGTCGTCTGAGTCATACCCAACATAGGGAAGCTATCAGGGATGATCTCATGGGCAAAATGCCTCCTTGCTGAGGAAGAATCTGTCGGAACTGTCCTTGACGTAGGGCATTTACATAGTTTCAATGACCCATCCCTGGATGTCTTTTCATGCAGACAAGCACAGGATGGTGGCCCCCAGGATCCAGATGCCTCCATTTGTAGCGGATGTGTGAATCTGCAAGTTGACCGGAAAGGGGATCGGATCGGCGTAAACCGAGGTAGCGGAAGACCTTTATACCGGCAAGGCAGCCTTTCCATAGTTTGGGTGGAGCAAAGGGCATCGAAGACATCACCCTCGTTATCATTGGGGACAGCTGGTGTCAAATGTCTTGGTTTGTCCTTACTGCAGCATACACTCTCCGTGTGATTAGGCCTATCACAATGCTTGCACCTGTTGCTGTATGGTGGACATTGTAATCGACGTATGCGGTGTTTTCCCGTCATCTCTTACCACAGTACCCGTACAGGTCCTGTTTCTCCTTGACATTCATCTGTTTGGCCTTCCTGTATGTGCTACTAGCCATGTCCACTGAGTGGGAGTCCAGGGGAAAGGGGGTGGATTGTTTGCCAGCCTCTCTGGAACTGCATGGAAGGCCTCCTCTAGCATCATGTCCTGATTCTTGTCGCCAAGGAGATTAAACAGGATTGGATTTTAGGATCGTTGATGCCCTGAGTGGGTACGTCCCGTATGATGGCATGTTTTGTAGTAAACTCGGGCCACCATGGAGTTCTCTTCCCAGACTGCCTGGGGCTTGATGGCTGCCATGATGTACTATACGGGTTTGCCTGTCAGACTCCCAGCAGCTGATCTAGTTAGGTATCGACTCAAGGGTTCGTTGCAGCATTCAAGCAGCTGGATCACCTCGTCCCTGCCGGTGATCTTTGTGGCCGCGACATAATCAGCCCATCTTGACAAGAGGTATGCCCATTTCTTACTGGAGCCAGCCGCAGCAATTGTAGGGCATTTAACCTTTTTTCGCCTTGGCGGCATGTCCCAGAGCTACCGCGTGTCACGCATCGAGGGTCTGAAAACGCTGTCACGCATGGCAACCATTTTTGTCATGCATCAGGGCCAGACTTGGGGAAAAAGAATTAAAAGGTAGTAATTGCTAGACTACGTACTGGCCGACCGCCTTGAGGCCTCAGCTAGCTTCTCGCAGGGTTCATGTACGTATATCACATGTAGGCTGGTTATCACGTCGCGTCACGTGTGCGCGCGATTTCGAAACGTATGCTACCGGTATACGTACGCTATACCCTTGCCTGCGCGCTCCGAGTCATGAAAATGTCATGCATAGCTGATCTTTGAACTTGGCATGAACCAGAGGTGTGGATAGCACTGTGGGTAGTGATGAGTGCAGCTACGTTGGAAGCATCGAGGTCTGGAATAGCGTAGTCACAGCCAGGGATAGGGCATATGCTAAGACGGGCATGATTGATAGTCACCGTGTTCATGAATAAGATGGCTGTCTATTTATGTCAGTCAGCCGCTATACGTGGACTTTAACAATGAACATGGTCTGTAATGAAACAAATAGAAGATGTTACTCTTGATTAAAACATAATCCTCTACAAAGAAACACATTGTGAATTTATTGTTAGTGTTTAACAACATTTATTTGCACATATCATTTCTGTGTAGCATCATAGACATAAGAGAACATACTTTTGATAATAAACATATACATGTATTTATATTGCAAATCAATTGAACTGCCCGCGTCATAAATTACTTAACTATTTTTTACATGTTAATCATATAAGATTTAAATCATCAAAACTTTCTTCTGAATCAGGTAATGTACCAGCTCTAAACTTTAAACACTCACCCTTTCTATCATTTCTCACAAAGAAATTTAGGTTTCTTTAATATCTCTCATTATTTGATTTTATATGATTTTTGATTTGTATTTACCAACATCAATACAGTAATACATTTCATACAATGATATTTACACATACGAGAAGAGAAACTATTGGTTGGTAAAAGGCGCCAGATAATAATAGCACATGTACTTGTACTTAACCCCTTAACAGCTAAACAAAGTACTTTGGTACAAATCAGTTTAGAAAACGAAACAAAACAAAGCTAATGAATTTACTATTACAATTGATACTTTTAAAAGTAATAATACTTAATAAAGATCTTACAATGTGTAAACTGATAATGTAAACTATAATTTGTGTACATATGCAGTCTATTTAATTTGATAATTCATTTGTGATTTGCTCTACAAATGACTTATAACAGTCTTCAAATAGTAAAAACGCGCACTTCAAGTAGCTACTATACTTCTGCATAAATTTTTCTTACATTTATAGTCTTCATGAATTATAAGCTTGAATCTTCAAGCTAAGTGTCCAATGTGTTAAAAATTAAAGCAATAATGGTTATTATCATTGAAGTAATAACAGGTTAGAAGTCTTGGGAATGAAAGATACAATTAATGTGAAAAGTGAGCCTCAGAGAAATTTGAACAAAATGGCCTTTTTAACAAAACAAGAAAAGAGTAGAAAGCCGAACATTGTAAACCATAATTTTTTCCTATACAAAGTGAAGAGTGGAGGGATTCAACTAATATATAAACCAGATGGACTGAAAAATAATCACCAGGCTTTTGACTATTTCTGTCAAGCAATTAGAAAATCTCTATCACAACATCTAAAGATACAACAAATAATGATAAAAACATTTATTGTAATAAAACAAGCGAGGATTATACTTGAGAAGTTGCTACAAGTATGCTTTCGTGCTCCAGTAACTTTGAAATATCGCAGAACATTTGAGTATATCTTTTGGAATTATTCCATTCAGTGAAATTCTACAACTACGCTGTACATTTCATGGCATTCTCTTCATGTAACAAACCATATATGAGTGAATTGAAAAAAATATATTAACATTACTTATATTTACAATTATAAGATAAAATAAGAATGACTTTCATTGCACTGCATAAATCGTTTGAATGATAAAAAGATTTGAGTCTCCTGAAGATTGTAATTAACTTTTTTTTTCAAACATGATGAGTACATCAAAGAAAAGCTATATGGCTAAACATTAAACTGTGGATTTGTTAAAGGTATAGACCAGTTTTGGAGACGCCCCCCTCTCAAAAAATGAAATGAAAGCTCTTGTTACCATCATGTGAAAGAATATGTTTTGACTAATATTTAATGATACAATTTTGCCGGGAAACCGCCTACTAATTGATATACTTGGTGAATTAATATATCTATCCGGACCAGATAGATATCGCACACGTGTCGCGTAGTCCCATATACATCTTTCTGTGTACAGTGCTTGTAACTTTACCAAGATTGGGACAAATTTCTTATCATTTTGATGATTCCAGAACCTTGCAGTACACACCAATACTTTCTGATCGATTCCACAACGTTTCTTTCACAATGCAATCGCATGACCAGAACTGGTCTTTACCTTTAAGTGTTACATTTACAATAACATTTTTGTTTGATCATGTAGAGCAGAGTTAGAACATCATCAAATATCTCAGCTGCAATATCAAGAACTCTATTCTCAAACGTGAAGAATTTTACAATAACAAACGCATATTGCAAGATCATGAACAATGTCAATATGATAACACTAAACCCTGCTTCATACATTATACATTACTTTGAATGATTTTACATAACATTATTTCTGCAATCAAGTGTTTACTCTTTCATTTTTTGTACATTGCGTGATTAACCACTGTAGCAAAATAAAATGCTTCAAATGTGTGAATTTCATACCACAAATGTAATCACACCTAGGGAGCTTTTTTGTTGGCAGCTTCTTATTTTCACCCTCACATCCCGGTCATTTGCATACAAAAGAAATTTGATTCCGCTGCAGCAGTTTATTGATGAAGAGCACCCTAGCTGTCACGTGTGTGCACTTATTCTCTCTTTGTTACTCTATTTCTCCTTTTCATCATCACCACTATTGGATTGTCCGTCGTCTTCAGGGAGTTTCACTAACTCGGCTAAAGCTTCCAGATCGATATCCTTGATGGTGAAGATGGAGGTTGTTTCGCTCCACTTCTTCTTATGAACCTTGACCTTGTTGGCCAGCTCGATGACTAGATACCTGATAGAGAGCAGAGGTAGTTCATGCTCTCTGAAGATCATCATAAAGCCCAACTGCTTCTTGCATCGTTTACACTGTACCTCTTTAGACACCGTTACATCCCCATACAGGTTCTTCTCCTCCTGCAGTCTCTCAGTGATGACTCGGTCCAGGAAGCCTTCCTCGACGACAATGTGGTGTTGTCCATTGATGGACCTGATGTCGTCTGTGTAGCAGGCGAACTGACGGCAGTGTTTGCAGAGAAGCCTGACTTCTCTATGTAACTTTTGTCCGGATTTCTTCTTCTCAGCAGCTAGTCGACCAGACCTCTGCAAGGAACGCTCGCTGGCATCTAACCTCTGGAGTTCAGCAATCTGAAAAGTTCATCAGAAAACGGCTTATTTGATAGTTGGTACATGACCTTTAAATTGGTCTAGAGATTAAACAATGATCTCGGGACTGACACTCGTCAATTATTGCAATTGTTTTCTTAGCAATAGTGTAAAATTAATTTTGACTTATCCTAGGTCTCGGCATATTTCTCATTATCCGGTCAGGCTTTGATAATACACCTGAATACACATAGATAAATAAAATTGATCTGAATGTCTGAAATCTTCCAAAGACATTAATAACACAGTACATAGACCAAGAAGGTACCAACCTTCTGTTTATGGTTAATTCTACTGAACATTTCTTTATGAAGACTGCAAAGCTGAAACCTTTGCTCAACTGTATTTTACAACATTTGATATCCTCTTTGTGCATGCACTAAGTTATATTACTCATATCCACCATGCAAGGTGCTCAAGGTGTTCTCATATTATCCCAACTGTGGCTTGGCTAATGATTTGTACCTCACAGCATTTAATGAATTTCTTACTGGGTACCAAATAACCAAAAATATGTGGAAACAGTGCATGTAGATCAATGCCCTGCCAAATGACATTAGTGCCCTGCAGGGACTTGGACTCACAACTTACCAATATCTAGTCAAGTGTCTAAATGAATGGATTATTGACACTCTACCATTTGAGTAAGATTACCACTCGACTTTGACTACCACTCAATGATGACAATAGGGACTTTTAGATTTACACGACGAGAACGTGGACTGCCACTTGTGACATCCTTTTAAGGCACTGCCGGGCGCGGCCCAGTGCCTTAACACAATGTCACACGCGGCAGTCCACGCTCTCGTCGTGTAAATCTAAAAGTCCCTACTAATGCTCAGGTACGACTACCACCAGGTTATGATTATTACTTGAATATAACTACACATGTACTTCTAGATCCATTAAGACTAATTCTCTTCAACTATAATATCACAATGTAATCCAAACCAAACTACCTGGAGTTTACCAGAACAAAACCTATTACTGAAGAGGAACTCCAGAAAGGTATCTCCACCCTGCAGGTCAACAAGGCAGCAGGCATCGACAACATCAGATCAGAGCAGATCAAACACATGTTTAACAACTGCATCGAGAACACTACTTGGGTCCCAAAACGAACGAACGATCCAAACCAAGACCGACTTACATTTTCAAGGTATTCTTTATTTTGGTTCTTGATCATCTGACACACAGTCTCCGTAGCTTCTTCCATCATCATCTCACGAGCTTTATTCATCCTCTCTCTGTCGGCTAGCTTGGGAAGGCGTGAGTTGAACACCAGGTAGAATTTTCCTCCCTCAGCTCTGCTTCTTCCTGCATGTCAACCAAAAAAACTTATCAGAATATCTATGGCTTGCTCGACGTTGCACCTTTTAAGACGTGTTCACTAACAATGCAGTAAATGTACCACTTTAAAGAAATGAGGTGTGAATAAGTGAATAGTTAACCAAAACTGAAGCAATTTGTAAAATTCAAGTTGGATTGTAATTCTGTAACAGGTTCTCAGAATATCCTGATTACGAGCTATTTTTGCTTACATAATGAGCCATGCATGTTACTTCATTTTGCAGTGTAGTAAACAATTTGCTTCCTAAAGCTATGGTCACAAATCAGAGCAGCGACCGACCGATCAGTAGCCTGCTCGGTCGCTGCTGGAATTTAGGCATCGCCCAGCAATTAGGTCGGTGCCCGGGCGGCGACCGCCAAGGCACCGAGCGTATTTTGGGCGGCGAGTGAAAAGTGAGCAGGCGCCGCCCAAATTTTAACTCCGCGCTAAAACTTCAGCGGCGACCGAGCGATGCCCTAAAAACGAGCGGTGCCTGGGCGGCCGCCGCTCGGTGGCCGGGCGGCCGCCGGGCAGAATTGGTTAAAAACTCGCCGCTCGGCTGCCGAGCAGGCTACTTTTGGGTAATGTGACCATAGCATTAGTCATTATGCGAACTTATTTCCCTAAAAGAATACACTCACAGGCTCAGAAATTCTGTTAATATACTCACTTTAGAAAAATCCAAAACCAACTTCAAACGAAAGGGATTTATCTATTCAAGTGTCCAATTATACAACGCCTTACCTAAAAGAATTTGTCTTTTGTCAAATGCCGGGCAATTTGAACTGGAGGTAGATGCATTGTACTAGTCCGTCACTCTCACCCTCTTCTTGTTCTATCTATCTTTCTTTGTTCTTTTCTCATCCCTCTTCTTCTTCTATCTCTCTTTCTTTGTTCTTTTCTCATCCTTTCCCATTCTACTCTTCCCCTATGACTATTGATTAAAATGACAATTTTTATAACACATTTCTATGTCTGTTATTTTCATTTAATATGTTAGCTTCTTATTTAATTTTGTTCTTCCTAATTTATTCATATGAAACTTTTTATATCATATATTTTTATGCTTGTTATTTTTATTTGATGTGCTAGCTTGTTATTTAATTTTGTTTTATATACACGTATGTATGGTGGCTCCTAAGGGACATGCAAAAGCAAAATTTGACGTATACCTATGCAACAAATTTTTATTTTTGTACGTCCAAGACGTGAAAATCCACAAAATTAACGTATACCTTTGCTTGGTAAAAAGGGACACGCAGACGTGAATCACAAGCTATTTTGCATACATAATGAGCCTTGTGACCTTTGACCTTGTGACCCCAAATTCCAATCAGTTCATTGGCTCTGCAAGATACATACATGACCCAAGCTTGGCGGGAATCCATCAATCGATCCTTGAGATAACGCGATCACGACAACGGGACGTATGGACGGAGAACCCGAAAACATAAGCTCTCAGGCTGCTTTGTAGAGGAGGCATAAAAATACATTGCCCTAATCAATGATTTTATTCTCCAAACATATATTCAAGCTGCATTGTCAATTTGACATCAAATGTAAAGCAAGCCTAGTTTTAGTTATAGTGTAAAGCTTCATTTTTTTAATTGATTTGGAAAGAGGAGTTTGTTTGTTTGTAACAGAAAAAAAAAGATTTTTGAAAGACTGAACTCTCTGAACTATCTCCCTCTTCCTGTTCTACAGCCTTTGAAGAACGTCAATCATGGTCACATTTATTGTAAAATAAAATTAAAACATACATTTTATTGTTCACATCACATGATAAAAATACAATTATTAAAACCCTATTTGCGTGAAAGTGTGGAAAGAGGCTTGCACACGATGTAGCACATTTGGAAAGATGGATTAATTCCTCCATTGAAGATATTATTCAAAAATACAGCAAGGAAGTTTGAAAAGTGTATGAATCGATGACATTCTTTGCAACCTAATAAAGTCAGGATAACTTACCTCTTGCCTGGACTCTGCCAATGTCGTCTCTGACGTAGTTGTATCTGATAACAAGGTTGCACATCTGAATATCCAGACCCTCTTCCGCTACAGAGGTCGAGATGACCAGCTTGTGTTTCTTCTCCTTGAACATGGCTAGCAACTGTTCCTGTTGGGTTTGGGTCATGCCTAAAGGTCAGAGAGGTCAAGACAGATAAATTATTTATTGCTCTGGTTTGCACTTGCAAATATATACTGACAATATCATAATAATATATTTGGATTGATATATATCACTTAATGCAAAATATCATCTCTAAGAACTTTATAGATATCACTAAGAACTGTACAGTACAATATTACTTCGATAAATCGTTACATTCCGTTTTTTTTTATACATTGTTATGCTCTCAACACTTTGGATTACTTGTTCTTCTTAAGCTATATCTAAAATGACGGCTGAGAACCTTTGCTCATGCAAATTCTTCGCTCTGGAATGCTCTCCCTCTAGATATTAGAAATAGCAGATTAGTTGCAGTGTTAAAAAGTAATCTAAAATTCCTTTGATTCAGTTGATAATCAATTGTTCTCTTTCTTTTATTTTGTTTGTTGTATCCTATACTCACGTTGCACTTTTGTGTATAGTGCTTATATGTGATATTAATCTTTTGCACGAGTGCACTCGATCCTATGTGCGAGCGCGGACACCATACAGTGCTTTCTGTCTGCGATTCCCAAATGATCGAAATTTTCAGTCATTTTCCGACAAAGATAAACAGACAGTTTCTCAGATTTTCTGTGATGTTTTAACCAATCTTTACTCAACAAAAGGATAAGGTAAGAATTCTTGGTAGATTTTTGTTTCAATTCGGCATATAAAAGACATATCAACTGCTTTAATATTCCAGGTCTGGCTGATTTATAGGCTCTCAAGAACTTGCACATCTTGCCATGACCCCTCGGCACGCCGCCCACCCAGGCGCGCCACTGGGTCATGGCAAGATGTGAGCGCGTTCTCTTAAGCCTATAAAACAGCCAGGCCTCTCCAAGCAGTCGATATCTCTATATCATTATTACTATGATTACATAATGATTGCCTTGGTCATCTGATTTTTTCATGCACACAATTTATGCACCATCTCCACTTCTGGGAAGTACACATATTCCTACCATATGGTAATTAGTGTCACCTAGGCTTTTGTCATCCTACCAGGTCTCTGTTTCTAAACCTACCAGTACTTCCACCAGTCCCAATGAGATGGCCAGGATTGAGGAGTGCCAGAGATGGAGTCTCTTCGATCCAGGCCTGTAAAGCTCTCGTAGAATCCCTGGTGTTGGTGAACAGAATGGCTAAGGTCTCTGGCTTCTCTTTGTATTCCTGGACCAGCATCTCCTCTAGACGCTGTAGGACCGGGTTCTGATTGCTTGGGCCACGACATATCTCCTCTATCTGAGGTTTTATTTCTACAAAGACAACATGCAAAGAAATCAGTCTGATATGTCTACTACATTTACTCTTATCTTTTCCTTCCTAACGTTTGACATTTATTTCTCTTTTCTGAGTTACTGTCCAACATCCCTAAAAGAGGACAAATGAACAGGTTTAATTGTGTTGATTTTCATTACAGGGAGCGATAGAGATAGTTCCTCTCTAACATATCCAGATCATATCTACACGCCTCATCACACATACAAGAAAACATGAACACATCACTTCGATCATTCATTCTCTACACTGGCTCCCCCTCCTATAGCGTATCAAATTCATGATTCTCCTGCTTATATACAAGGCCTTTCACAAAAGTCATAATCAATGCACGCCGCGAGTAATATTCAATGGATATTTAATACAAGAAGTCCCACCATGTGCTGCACAGTTTGTTTACCAGGCCATTGCTGCCACGATTGTGCTACTCTTGGCTTTTTAATTGGGTTTTTAGTAAATTCTTCACTTTATTCTCATATTGTATCGCATTAGTGATATGCTCTGCACAACTCTTGTTCATTATCCTTCTGTGACTTTACCTGCATGCAGTGCATATTCAAAATGCATTTGCAAACATGTATTATTTGTATATTATTATAGAGAGAGAGGGGGGGGGGGGAGGAAAGGACTTCCTCATAAATTATGTACTGTGTACAATGCAATGTTATCACTTTGAGGATGTGTGAATAGTTAAGAATAATCCTTCAAAAAACATTTATACAAATTTGCAAATTGGTAACATGACATTTTTCTTGCAAGTAAGCTAGATTGACTCCTACCTTCAAAGAGTTTAATAAGTTTGTCCACAGAGTCCTGTGTGTTTTGTGTCGTGTCAATGAGATCTTGTATGTAGGAGTTGATATGGTTCAATGCATCCTTAGTCCTCGCATCTCGGTTGATGTACAGTGATTGGTTGTACATCTATGTAAAGGAAAGAAAGTGATAATTCATGTCGACTAATACTAAATCTACTGGTTAATCAAATGGCTATGAATAAAGGGCTGTTCTAATGTGACCAATAACGATAATTATATACCTCTCTTTAGAAATCTTGCCATCTGATTGGTCTCTAAATTGGAGTTGTGATTTTAGCCATGCCCGCCTATCGGTCAATAGTCTTTAACAGATGCCCGCATTCCCCGGTTAACGGGACGCATTAAATCAATTTTGATGAGATCCCCATTGGTTAAAGTGTTAGAAGTTTCTTTGTGCGAGCGTGGATACCATACAGTGCTTTTTGTCTGCGTTTCCAGAATGATCGAAACATTTAGGCAACTTTCCAGCGAAGTTTTTCTCTGATGTTTTAAGCAGTCTTTAATCAAGGAAAGGATAAGGTAAGAATTCTTTGTAGATTTGTTTGTAAATTCGGTATACAAAAGATTTATTGACTGCTTCAATATTTGAAGCATAGCTGCATGTTTTTATACTGGCTCTCGGGGACGTTACATTCCCTTGAGCCTATAGAAACAGCGATGCTTCTCATAGCAGTAGATATATATATACTATCATTAACAAATCAGCCTCCTTCAATTTTGAAGTGAATGTAGAAAGGCATATGATGGATATGCCAGCATCTGAGAAAATTTATTCCATTTGTTGAATATATAAAATGGACATCAAACTTTCCATTTTGAAAATGGAAATATACCGATATAAACATGTATCTCTGATAAATATATGAAGATGGAAATACTTAAGCATGTATTTACTGATATATAACTATATATCTATCCAAAATGTAAGCAACTACAAGCCAACCTTGAGGAAGTTAGCACAGTCCTGCAGGACTCTGGCTGTTTCACTGTCCTTCACTTTGACAGGGATGTATGCAAGTAATTTGGTAACCTCTCCTTCATATTGTTGAGTGCCTCGATGAGATGACATCTCTTTCATCTCTCGCTGCAATTCCAAAATCTTCTTACCATCTGTAAGAAAGGCATTAGTAAAAAAAAAAAAAAATGTTATTCATTATATCTTAATCAAACTTCATATTTGAAAGGACGTATACGTGCGGTAGCTCAGTGGCAATGCAATTGTCTCATAGCCAGAAGCTCCCAGGTTCCAAAAGATCAGAACCAAGTCCATGTCGATTCACAACATCTAGGGTGCGTTCAATCAAATTTTCGAAGCTAGAATCACAAACCAAAACGCCGTTACAAAAAACAAGGTCACTGCGGTTAGCGTTCAAGCGATTTTTCATCAACGCTGATTCTAGCTCATTTCGAGCCCAGCCACTGCGCATCACACTGCGCAGTTTGATCCAGGAACTTCGGCTCGCGCTTTCTGGAATTGTTTACGGCCGACTATCGACTGCTGTTTTGAGCATAGATCGCAATAATAAGACAAAGAATGAGAAGGTGATAGACGGAAGAAACAAAGAATAACATAAGGAAAGACAGAAAGATAAAGTCGATAGAATGATTAAAACAAAGAATAACATAAGAGAAGGTGAAAGAAGGAAGAAGCGAAGAATAACATAAGGAAAGACAGAAAGACAGAAAGAGAGAGTGATAGAATGCTTAAAACAAAGAATTACATAAAAGGTGATAGAAGGAAAAAACAAAGCATAACATAAGAATAGAAGGAAGAAACAAAGAATAACAAAAGAGAAGGTAATAGAAGGAAAAAACAAAGAATAACATAAGAATAGAAGGAAGAAACAAAGAATAATATGAGGAAAGACAGAAAAAGAATATGAAAAAAGGAAGGAACAAAGAATGACATAAGGAAGAACAGAAAGAGAAAGTGATAGAATGATTAAAACAAAGAATAACATAAGAGAAGGTGAAAGAAGGAAGAATAAAAAAATAACATAAGGAAAGATAGAAAGAGAAAGTAACAGAATGATTAAAACAAAGAATAACATAAGAGAAAGTGATAGAATTATAAAAACAAAGAATAACATAAGAGAAGATGATAGAAGGAAGAAACAAAGAATAACATAAGGAAAGACAGAAAGAGAAATTGATAGAATGCTTAAAACAAAGAATTATATAAAGGTGATAGAAGGAAAAAACAAAGAACATAAGTATAGAAGGAAGAAACAAAGAATAACATAAGGAAAGACAGAAAGAGCAAATGATAGAATGATAAAAACAAAGAATAACATAAGAAAAGGTGATAAAAGGAAAAAAAACAAAGAATAACATAAGGAAAGACAGAAAGAGAAAATGATAGAAGGAAAACAAGGAATAACATAACGGAACAGGCCATGATGGTATAGTGAACGCAAATTGCATGCAAAGCGGGCGCGCGGTTTTTCCCAAGCCGGAACAGGCTTCGTCATACAATCATGATTGAGAACTCCGTCCGTTCAATCGAATTTTAGCGACCGTGATTCTGCAGAATCATGATACAAAACGCATCTTTTTCAGCGTTTCATGTTTGTGTATTTAAACACGTTTATTTTTACGACCGACGAAAAAAAAATCGCTTGAACGCATTGCGTTTTAAACTAAACGTCTTTAGAAACCGTGATTCTAGGGTGAAAAAGTGTCTATTAAACGCACCCCTAGTTGCCTTTGATACAAGACATCTATCCTCAACTGAAGCACTTAAAGGTAATGCAAAGTTTTGGGAAATTTTGAAAAATTGGACAGATAGTAATTCTTTAAAATTTCGTTCTATTTGGATGCCCCTGTGGATGTATTATAAGCACTAAAAGATTAGCCCCCTAAAACACTTCTGCTTTCAAGCAAATTGAATAATCGAAATTTACTGGCGCATATGCTTCCAATATGTTCATTTGATCCAAATTCATGACCCCATACCAAAACTTTGTATTACCCTTAAAGCTGTAAATCTCTTTTTTTTGCTGATCTACAAACATTAAATTACTTTCTTAAAACCGTGTATTCAAAATTGACGTGGAAAACAGCTTTAACAAATTAAACATAACAAACAAGTAAAAGAAATGCGGTGGCCAAAAAACAACACTGAAAAGGTATATGAATGATAAAGCACTTGGGGTGAAAAATAGAATCTGCCTGAGGGTTCTATGCATACTCCTTATTTCAGTATCATCAGACACAGAAATTTGAAGTGCACTTCAAAAATGATTTATTATTATTTTTTTATTTTTTTTCTTCTTCATTTTGCCACAGCATTTAATAACCAAGTAAAACCATCGGCGTCAAAACTCAAAAGGACAGAGGTCAGTAATGCACAAACTATATTTGATTGAATTAAAGCATATCCAAGTATAATTCTTAATGATTTTTCTCTTCAGATAATATATCTTACCAGAAGTTGAGAAGATAGCCAGCTCAATCCGATCCATTACTTTGCCTAGTTCGATCTTGAAAGGGTCACGATCATCCCTCCCTCTCACTCCAATTGTTTCTATAGACAGTTGCAGGAAAAAAGATGAATACACAAACTCATACTGCTTCTTATATATGATAAAATAGTAATGTCCTCTCTACATCAGTACATATGTCTATCTCCTAACTTATCCTCTTTCCATAAAGAAACAATTCTTGAAATCATGCTCTCAATCAAAACATATAGTGACCCTCTTCCTTACAACTCCTAAATAAATTAATTTCAGGCATATTGTAGAATTGCAATTCGACTTGACCAATAACTGTCATAACAAGCATTATCTATGGTCCTATGCCTATGATATCTTGGGCATTGGTTACCCATGAGTTACAATGTAAAGCTCTTCAGGCTCTCAACTGCTGATTCAAATGTTTACACTGCTACTCCCTCACATCCACTTCATCACAGTGTCTGCATCATTTCTCATCTGTATTATTTGTCTACAATGTTTATTGTTAACTGTTTATTTCTGCATACATTTTATTTTTTAAGAGATGTGAAAATAAATGAATTTGAATTTGAATTCTTGAATTAAATGAATTGGGAATAATATTGCAAAAGAATAACCTGTTGCATACCTTTCAATTTTGCAAATTAAGCAAATTACTACATAAAACTGATAAAAATAAATTGAAAGAAAAGAGAAACAAAAAACAAAACAGTCACTTTTGCTCACCTTCTCTTGGTGTGTGGTAGCTCTTCTTCAGACTATCTTTATATTGGACAACTTTTGAAATTTTCTCAGCATCTAGATTAGCACAGAGTTTGAGAACATGCTTCACAGCATCTGACTGCCTCTTAGCCTTCTTCACACCTAGAGAGGCAGTCAGTCCAACAACCTAGGTGGGTGAAAGACAATGAGAATGAGAGAGGGTGAGTGAGAGAGGGAGGGGGAGAGGGGGAGAGGGAGAGAGAAGAGGGGAAGAAAAGGAGAGAGGAAGGGAGGGAGAGAGGGAGAGACAAGAGGAGAAGAAAGGGATGAGAAGGAGAAAAGTGAGGAAGGGAGGGAGAGAGAGAGAGAGAGAGAGGGAGAAAGGGAGGATGAGAGGCAGGAAAGAAGAAAAGGAAAGACAAAGATTTGAGGATATCTATTTGACTAGCAACATGGTGGGGAAGCATGGACTGAAATCATAAATAATCCAGAGCTTTTTCAAGACTGAATCTTTATAATTTTTCAGCTATGAAAATAAAAGCGGTTGAGAAGCTCATTCTTACCTGTGGCAAAGTTGCCTGTATTTTCTTTTTGTCTCTGTAATAGGCCATAATGTTGTTGTACGCACTTTCTTTCTGTTCATAAATAGTGAGAAAAACATCAGTTAGAAAATTTAAAAAATACTTAGAAAAAAAGTTATCGTTTGCAAAATCTGTTCATAACAGAATTCAGATGTCGAACATTAAAGGTATTACAAAGTTTTGGTATGGGGTCATGAATTTGGTTCAAATTAACATATTGGAAGCATATGCGTTCCTACAATATACATTGATCGTTGTCGCGGTTGAAATCGAGTCTAAAGTTATGAAATTGTAAATAATAAACTCTTTAAGTTGTATAGCTCCCTCTTAAGGTCAAGATATTAATTTAGCTATGAAACAATGTTTCTTGACTAAAATCGACCGATTAGCTATTCCCGTTTGGAAATTATATATCCCAACTACATATTCTGAGATTTTCATGGTCGCAGCTACCATTGTACGGCCAAAGGCGCTATTTGAAATTTATCAAAATTTACCGGGAGCACCGGTAAATTTTTATATTCAATTTTTCTCGAAAACAGAAGTGTTTTAGGGGCTAATTTTTTGAGTTCTTATAAAACTTCCACAGGGGCATCCAAATATATCAAAATTGTAAAGATTCACTATCCACCCAATTTTCCAAATTTCCCAAAACTTTGTATTACCTTTAAGAGTTGTGATTACATATTACTTTATGAATGTCTCATTTGGTCCCATAACCCAATAGCTAGGTGCAGATCCAGGATTTTGTATTAAAGAGAAGGGGCAAAATATTCTTGAAATGACTGTTGACAAAAAAAAGTCTTATTTCAAATTAAAGGAGGGCCACATTCTTGGACTTGTTAATTAAAGGTATGTCACTGACTTTCGAATGGGGCTGGGGGGGGGGGGGGTGGAAAGTTGTATCCACATCCCCTAAATCTGCCGGGATATTGGTCTGAGATCTCACTGAACCTACATGTACATGTTTGACTTCTATGTCTAGAAATAAGTTAGTAAATACCAAACACAAATGGGAATTAGGACCTACATAAATGTACCGTAAATCTCTGTGTATAAGATGCACTTTTTCCCGCCGAATTTTTCTTCGAAAGGCGGGGTGCGGGAAAATTTGCCTGTCATCTTTAGTTTGAAAAACTAATTATCAGAATAATGAACATTGAAATGTTCATTGTTCTGATAACTTCATTATTTATGTTCATTATTGTGATAACTTCATTGTTACTAAATGTTCATTTTGGTGATAACTTCATTGTTACTATTATTTGTGACAAGTTCATTATTGTGATAACTTCATTGTTACTATTATTTGTGACAAGTTCACAACAAAAATTGGCGCCTCCAACTGCACCTCGCAGTAAAATGAAGGTCATTTCCCGCGTGGGTTTTTTAACTTTTCGGCTTGCTGGCTACGGAGTCGGACAAAAAAAATAGGGGTGCGTCTTATACACAGAAATTTACGGTATATGGGAACTAAAAAAGTAAACGTTTCACCTCGTCCATTGCAGAACCATTGGTTCATATGACTACTGAAGATACTATAGAGCAGGCCTTCTCAACTAGTTTATTAGAAGTGCCAAAACAAAAAGAATTTGTAGTTGAAGTGCCACCCTGTATAGTTGACTGTGCTGCGAGAGAGCGTAGCGACCGAGCCGAAAATGGGTGGGGTCCAGGGGCGAAGCACTAACAGGGGTAGCAGGGGGCAAAGCCCCCTGAAGCTGGCGAATTTAGAGCTTCCTAAAGGCCCAAATGGGGCATTTTTAGCACCATTTCATTCCACAATATAATCAATCATAATTTCATATTGATGTGAACAAATTAGTACAATTCCTGGGTACAATTACACTGGAGGTATATTTATATGTAGTTTTTTGCGTGCAATAAACATGGGAAATATCAAAATAAAGTGAAAATCAAACAAACAAAAACATGATGTTTCCAGAGATTGGCAATGTTAAAATTGGTATCCCATCGTAAGATAATTGTTGTTCAGACCTTAGCCTAGGTTTACATTCGTATATAATAGTAAAAAACGGTTACGGTAAATTCCCCTTTCTTCCTGTTTGTTAAGCAGGCATTTTGGGCTCAAATTCGAATGCAACTTCTTGATTTAGCTGAGTATTTAATTCTAAAATATATATTTTCTTTCTTTCTGTTTTTTGTTTTATTGTTGCAACAGTCGCGCGCCACTCCGACTGACCGCGTGCGCCACAAGTGGCGCACGCGCCCCCAGTTGAGAAGGCCTGCTCTACAACCTCTCTTGATTATTAGGGGAGCATGAAAAGGGTTATGTGGTCCTCCTATAGGAAGACGGAGGTGTGGACGTTGTTAGGAGAGGCCAGTAAATCCATTTGTGTGTTCTACCATTCATCTAAGATGATATAAGGGGACCTTGGAAAGAGTAATGTTACCTCCCTAAGAGAGGAAAGGAGAAAAAAGGGGGGGGGGAGGAGTTGCATGGTCCAGCTAGTTTACCCGACTGTTGTGACATTAGCAGAGCGTGTAGAGGGTAAAATAATCATCCTTAAAGGGAGTGGGAGAGGGGGGATCGAGGTACCCATCTATAATGATAGGGTAAAACATGGAGAGGTTAAAAGTATCCTCCTATACAGGGTATTAAAGGAGGATATAGTTTGCTCACCTGGGTGTTGTGGCATTCATCCAGGATGATGAGACGTAGCAAGGAGAGGGAGAAGCTCTCATCATCCTTAAGAGCATTGAGAAGTATCTGTGCAGTCAGAACGATGACATCAGCGTTCTTTAGCTGACGAACCAACGGAACCTGAGATGACATGTCTCCGCTGATTCCTACAACATCAGGGATGAACTCCTGGAAGGCATTCTTCTGCTGCTCTACCAGAGCAACCTTGAATAATCAGCAGGATGGATCAACAAATGCATAAATTAGATAATAATAATACTCAGTTTTTATATAGCGCTATTACAATCACTAAGGCTTCCAAATTTGGAGATTATTACCCCGGCTTCAGCTGTGCTGCCATTACAGCGCTCTAGCATTTCAAAGAATTAATTCCTGTCAGGTACCCATTTACATCACCTGGGTTGAGTGTGGCAAATGTAGATCAATGTCTTTTACCAAAAGATATTAGTGCCGCGACGGGTCTTGAACCGCTGACCATGTGATCGACAGTACGGCGACTAAACCACTCGACCTCTAGATGACATTAGCAAAGCCTATAGATGCATAAAAAAACTAAATACAGGATGTATTATGTTTTGTTGTTGGTGATCTAATGGTGTCATCTGACTTACCCATCGACTACTGAATTCTCTCGTTCTCATTCACTCAAAACAAGATCCAACTGGTTCCTATTCCAAGTGGATTGAATGTCTGACTGACTGGTTTGGTGTGCGCAACCATTATCCAGGTAATATGTGATATTTGGATGTTACATCAATTTAGAACTGTATTGATTGATAATAATCTGTCACCTTAAGCTGGAGTAGAGTCAATTTTACTGTTGAACAATGTGCTTGGACAAAGACAAATGGCCACACTTTTCTTCTTGAAACTGAAACATGTCCCATCATTATGAACGTTATTCCAATGAAGATATTTACATTAAATTCAACAATTTTACAAAGCACTATAAGTCATTAAAAGAAACTGAGCCCCAAGAAATAAGGGTTATTTTGAGAGTTGGATTGTATTCTTGCCAATCAATCAGCAACATTCCCCAATAAAGTGTATTAGAGAGGCATAAAGCAAGATTAATGTACAGTTCTTCCGCAAGACATGGGCAATCGCCATTTTCTTGAAAACTTGACGGACTGTGCGAAGTCGTGTTAAGTAAATGTATTCAAATTTATGCATGCTTCCTTTCCAGGTGTGTGTGGTGATGAAACATTTCATTCACCGGCTATTATCCTTTGTACTACAATTGTCAGAACTCAAATTGCACAAATAAGTTGGTGCTTTTAAGGGGTAAAGATTTCGCATAACTGAAATAGATTGTCAACTGCTATGTTTTAGAATTTTTGAATCAATTAATGACGTGTTACACTTGTTCCCCTGCTTTATATTTTTCACCAAGTCTAATATTTACTTTCTCAGCTATGAGTTTCCCTCATTTTTTAGGGCATAGAGGCAGTACCATTGGAACATGAAGCTAGTTTAATAAGTGTCTCTACTGCCTCAATAAGACAAAATATTACCTCCAAAATGCTATTAAGATAAGTCATGTCTTTTCTTGCCTCTACATTTTGCTAATTAATGTAATAGCCTCTGCCCACCTTATTTACAACAAAGACAACTTTGTTTGATGTCTGGCTGGCTCCTTCGTGCTCTTTCAAGGCTTTTATTGCGATGGCTACGGCCACCCGAGTCTTTCCAGATCCCGTTGGTGCTACGATGACCGAGTTCTTGCCAGCGAGGGAGTGCTCTGCTAGCTCCTCCTGGTAGTCATGGAGGTTAAGGCTCTCTATAGTCATAGGGGTACTCAATGAACTAGCTTCATTACATCTCCCTGTGTTTTTGGTATCTGTAAATGAAAAGTTAACCTAAATGAATAACATTGTATTTGAATTGTCATGAAATTAGACATTTTAGTGTTACAGTTTTGGTTGATCTTAGTCACTGATAAAAAAAATTATGAATTATTTTCACCAAATTTATTCCTAAATGCAGAATGTTATTTTTAACAATTGGCAACAGTTGTAAATGGAGAGATGAGGAGTCTTTACTGTTCATAGTCATAACACTGCAAGAAATACAAAAAAAAATGCAGTTTTGTGGGTATATATATCACAATCATTTGACATCATATGACAAATTTCAGCTCTAAAACATCAAAAGCCAAGTTTGAACAATGCCTTAAAATGGTGAGAAAATTACCAACACTAGCACAAAGCAGTATTACCTGCAGCACTGCTTATGGATGAACTGGTAGTTTTTGATGTATCTGGTAGTTTCAGGAACTGTAGCATCTGGGGGACGTTGCCACCATCAGAATCTGCATCATCACCAGACCTTCCTGGCTGCTCACCAGACATCCCTTCACCACCACCAGTAGCATCGCTGGTATCGGGTTCACCTCCATTGTCAGGCTTGTCATCACCAGGACCTGGTTTGCCGTCATCATCATCCCGTCTCTTCTTGTCACGAGGGTCTTGCTTTGGTCCTCCATTATCATCATCATCATCATGGCCATCTGGGTTTCCACGGCTCCCACCTCCTGCAGCATTATCATTATCATTATTATTATCATTATTACTATTTTAATCTTTATTACCGGTACCATCATTATCAGTTTCAGTGTTATCATCGTTATTGTATATATTATTATTATTATTATCATCTTTATTACTTTTAAAGGCCGTCTAGTTTGGCTAGGAGGGATTAGACCACCCAGGGTGGTCACTGACAGGTGGCTATCTCATCAACTCAGCTCTAAATTAACATAAGAAAAAGAGGATCATGGGGGACCAATGATCACCGATTAGGCTTGTTTTCTATACCGGTATACAGGGAGCAAGTAACTTCAAGTAGTACAGTGGGGCTAATAATGTCATTATCTTCATTATCATTATATTATATTATCATTATCATTATTATTACCATTATGCCGACCCTTGTATGCATCCTCCAAACTCTGGGCTAACAATTGGAATCCAACAATGTCTCGGAGTCCGTCGATCACCTCTTGAATAACTGTTGGATGTTTGGCTCCAAGACGCAAGAACAGCTCGCCACAGGCAACTTGCGGTCCGTAGTTTCTTTCAGTTGCCCTAACAGCCTCCTTGTCAAGGTTTTCAAAGCATTTTAAGAGGGGCAAGAGCTCAAGCGGCGGGACCTTCATTAAATCTTCTTCAGTGTCTAGGAGGAGATTTTTTAGTTCCCAGCTATCATCCAGTTTCTCTTTCCCGATGATCACATCATGCAGAAACTTATTTCCTGGTGTAAAGAATAAAAAGCTTGGATAAGTTTGGAACTTTGGATAACCTTGGAAAGTGCATCTTCCGAAAATGAAATCAATGTCTGAATGGCACATTGCTCAATTCTACAACACATGCTCTGGTGACAATGGCGTTGCTTTTCTACATTATTCCTCAAGATTTATTTTCGAATCTGGCCTAAACACTATATAACCCTACGCCTACATGTACCTAACCCAAGAGGCTAGCTAAGACCCAAGTGCAACCCTGACTCTTACCCTAAAACTCTGATGAAATAAAGCCCAGGAAAATGTCAATGGAGCTAATATCAGGTCAATCTCTGGCTAACTTATGTATATATATATGTACCTGGGGGTGGGGGGTTACTCAGATTTGGTTGGGAGGGGGTGTGCGGCTGAAGCGTCTGAGCCCATACCCATTTTTAGGGGTCATATTTTTGCAGAAAATGGTACCCATTATTAGAGACTTCCATTCAAAACGCAACCCTTGTTTAAGGTTTTGCTGTATTCCATTTGCACGAAAGATTTACACTTTCACATACCGTAATCCTTCATTTACTAAGTAACAGCTTTTCGAGTTCCAGAAAATAGTAACCCATGTATATCAAGATCTGAAAAGTGGGGGCACTTTTAGGGATTTTGCAGCACAAAATCATACCCAATGTCTAGGAATTTTGTTCAAAAAATGTAGTCCATTAGAGCAGCACTTCCCCCAGTATACCATATTAGGCGAGTACCACCCCCCCCCCCCCCCGGACTTGTAATTGAAAATTTGTATCTAAAGATAATAAGGTATACACCATGAGTCAGGAAATGCTTTTCATATGCATTCATACAAAACTATTCCCCACGGGTTGAAGAAAACAAAATTCTGTCGGATGACGAAAGGAAAAAAAAAACAAACCAATCTCTGTTGACAATTAGCTAATATAATCTTTTACATGCGCATTTGCTACAAACATGTGAAATGCGATCTTCACAAATCTTTACCTCTCTCTCTAAAAAAAAAAGAAGTTAAATTTGACAAAGTGCTAGTACAATTACGTTGTATAGTTAAAGGTAAAGACCAGTATTAGAAACACCCCAATTTCAAAAAAATGAAATGGAAGCTCTTATTACCAATCATGTGAAAGAATATGTTTTGAATATTACATGACGATAACAATTTTGACGGGAAACCGCCTACTAATTGATATATTTGGTAAATTAGTATATCTCTCGCCTGGCCTGTTGAGAGATACAAATGCATGTGTCGCACACGTGTGTGTAGTCCCATATACATCTTTCTGTGTACAGTGCTTCTAACTTTATGAAGACTTGGCCAAATTTCTTATAATTTTGATGATTCCAGAACCTTGCAGTACATCTATGCTAGATGATCAACCTTTTCTGATCGATTTTACAACGTTTCTTTCACTATGCAATTGCATGACCATAACTGGTCTTTAGCTTTAAGCCTCGACTTGAGTTGTTAAGGTAACAATTAATGCAAATCACCTGAACGCTTAAGTGAATCCATGAATTTCTTAGCAACTCCTCTCTTCTCCTGCATTTGATCTAGTGCTTGTAGCAGCTCTTCTGTTCCTTCTTGTCTACTCCTTTTGCTTGCATCAAAGATCAAGGAAAAACGAGGACCTAATGTGCACATTCAAAAATAAAGGATGAAAAAGGAGTTAAAAGATAGCTGTTGAACTTTAATAATATTAAATAATAGTAGCTAGTTCTTAAACAGTGCGTCCCAGAAAAAAAGAAACCAAGAATTATCGATGTTTTATCATAACTTAATCACATTTATAATTGATAAATGACACATATTTGTAAAGCTTAGATCCTCCTCTTTCATTTGATTCAACTTATATAATGCATATTTCATGCATGAGTGATTAAAATGAATTTGAAGAGAGGAAACCAAAAAGTCATTTGGCGGATGGTATCTGAATTTCAAAGAGAAAATCACATTTCTAGAAAGTTGAATTTCTGCTCTTTCATATGACACCTCAATCAGGAAAAATGGGCTAGGAATAACAAAGTTCTGTTAGTTTAAAGTAGTGCTTGCATTTCCATAATTTCATTACAAATTTGTTTTCACTGGCTGCCTGCCGTAGCAACAAACAGAATTAAGAAACGACTTAACTCCGTTTTGTTGACAATCAGCCGTAGACGAAAGACTTCATGCATGGCTGATTGTCAACGAAACGGAGTTAAGTCTTTTGTCAATTTTGCTTTTTGCTTCGGCAGGCAGCCAGTGAAAACGAATTCGTTTGATAAAATTATGGAAATGCAAGCACTACTTTACATAGACAGCAATAACCATCTGATTTGGGTCATTTCTTTAATAAAACTGACATTTGTTGTCATTCCCCAATACAATCGGAGGTCTAGTGGAGCCAGACGTAGTCTCAGTGGAACAACCGACGATTAGAGAGACTGAAGTTTTCGGTCTATACTTTACACAAACAGAACTTTGTCATTCCTTGCTCATTTTTCCTGATTGAGGTGTCATATGAAAGGGCAGAAACTCAACTTTCTAGAAATGTGATTTTCTCTTTGAAATTCAAATACCGTCTGCCAAATGACTTTTGGTTTCCTCTCTTCAAATTCATTTTAATCACTCATGCATGAAATATGCATCATATGAGTTGCATCAAATGAAAGAGGAGGACCTCAGCTTTACAAATATGTGTCATTTATTAATTATAAATCTGACTAAGTTATGATAAAACATCAATAATTCTCGGTTTTGTTTTTTCTGGGACGCACTGTATAGCGCGTTTTTCAAGACCAGAGGTCCTCTCAAACAGTCAAAGCGCTTTACAGATATCTATATTATTACCCCGGTCATCGTATTCAGGCTTACCTGCATGAGCTAAAAGTCGTTATGTTTATTACCTGTTTCGTGTCAATTTTCTTGTTATTTTGGGGGTATTTTCACAGGTTTCACGGCAAACCGCTGCACAATATAAGTGCATACCAATGGTGTGGCGGGCGCGCGCATGAGTGAAGGAGTACGGTAGATAATGATCATGATCTTTATTTGGACATTTAATGAATATTTACATCATTTTGGGTATGTTTTAGTAGAGTATCTCCACGCCGGAGTTACGGGTCAAATTTTGGAAAGGTTTCTGAACAAGCGCCGGCAAATGTAGATCAATGAAATGTCTTGCCAAAGGATAGTGCCGCGGTGGGACTTGAAACCCGGACCTTATGTGATCCACAGTCCGGCAACATATCCACTCATCCACGACACCTCACTTTGACCTACAGCTACATACAGTATTGATACATCACTAGCTATAAGTTGTAAAGAAGTGATACTTACCTAACTCAAATCGAAAGGAATTTGATACACATCTTGCATCCAGATACTGCACAAGGAGGTCTCGAAATACGTGTGTAATTGTTTCCATCTCGACAGTTGGATAATTTTTACTTGGCACCATTGACACTGTGGTAGAGCTGGGGCTAATTGCAACTGCAGTCTCTTGACCTCTAACAGAGTCAGAAGACAAAGGGGTATCACTATCCTGTTCCTCCATTATTTGTCTCTGCTTGTTATTAGCAACTCGATGTCACTACACTGCCACTGCTATTCATCAAACCTGCAAATCAGACATGCATACACTGCACTGGAACTTGGCAGTGATGTAGACCGGGGATGTAGAATCTAGAAAAGAATATTCTCATCAGCTTCCTTACTAAATACTATATAGGCGGGATGAGCTTGAAAAGTCGAATTGACCCCTGCACCTAGGAGGCCGGGTTCCAAAGTCTGCTGAAGCAAATCGAGTGAGACAACGCCAAAATCATCCAACCAGGCCAGAATCGCCTCAATCGCGTGTATATGAAGTGCAGTGTACAAGCCACTCGGCTCCAGTGCGACACGTCATGTGACAAAGTGGGGATTCCCAGGTTAACATTGCGTCATCAGTGTACATGTAAACATTGAAGACATGAAATCGCGATATTTGTTTTCTATCATAAGTATCAAGCTCAACTGGTATTTCGCAACGTGAATTGGGAGGGTGAATTATACCATACGACTGGGAATCCCAGGCTTCCCAGCATTAGTCATTTACTATAAATGCCTCAGATTTTTTAGCAGGCAAATCGAAACACCGATTTCATCGACTTTGTACTTAGTAGCTCTCTCTCTCTCCCTCCCCCTCTCTCTCTCCCTCTCTTTCTCTCTCTCTCTCTCTTTGTCTCTCTCTCTGTCTCTCTCTCACACACTCTCTCTCACACACTCTATGTCTCTCACCCTCTGTCTCTCTGTCTCTCTCTCTCTTGCACTCTCTCTCTCTCTCTCACTCTCTCTCTGCCTTTCAAATTAATACCTCACCCCCTGCTTATAGCTCTACATGCAGAGCGCATGCTATATTCCCTATATCACCCATGTTTATATCTATATACACGTTTACTACATGTATTTGTATATTCTGTGAGTGTCTCAAAGAAATGATAGGAATTACATTCAAATTATTTTGAACCTTGCAGCGGTGTGTATGTCTAATGCACCAGGAAAGACCAACTGAGCCTTGTGTTTATTCTACATGTAGTATCAATATTGAGTTTCTAGATGTCCAATAGTTAGTAAAGGTGATGTCCCTTTTAGCCACACGAAAGGGATTTATTTAAATACATTATACATTTTAAAGGTACTATATATTATGTCCCATTTGCAGGCCCCAAAAATGAAAAGTTTAAATTACAATGGCATTTAAAAGATAATATTAATTTAGAACTTTCTTCAAAATGTAAATGTTTTTTTTTTTTTTTTTGGGGGGGGGGGGGGGGGGGGGACAACGACCGTTAGTTGTCGAAACGACTTTAGGGATGGCAGTCCTATTATTATATAGTCTGATTTTCATACTCTTGTACCGAATGGTCGTACGTTTTGTGCTGCGCAAACATTCAATCAGTTAAATTTTGGCCATAACAAGAAGTGGGTTATTGCAATGCTCATGTACCCTTTACAGCTCACTTTCTGTATGTTATTACCAATTTTATTATCAACGAAAAAAAAGAAGTTAGTCAGTCAATCAATAGTATCTAACAGCAGGGGCGGATCTAGGAGGGGGTGGAGGTTTAACTCCCTCCCCCTTGGGCTGGCCAAAAAAAAAAAAATATATATATATTTTACTTTTTCAAATTTCGGGGGGCAAAATGAACAACAAAAATACTACCCCCCCCCCCCCCCCCCCCCACTGACCGAAATATTGGTCGGCGCGACAAAACATCCCCCCCTTAGTAAAAAGCTAGATCCGCCCATGGACAGTGGAGTCTAGAAAGTAAACGGGCTTCCTTGCATAATTTGAATACTAGTACAGTACTAACGTTTACATTTCATAGAAAGGACATACGTGACATATTCATAAGAGGAACATAAGAAGGACTTCTAAGAGGGCGTATGATAATTATGCTATCTATTACCTATTTTTAGTATAGGGCCCAAATTAGAGATAAGGCACTTAGGAGAAAAATAGAAATTAATACTATTTTTTGTACACAGCAAACGGGAGATCGACTTGTCGATGATGACTACTTCACAATCCCTGACCAAAATGCCAATGTTGGATTTACATAGATTTAGGGATTTCATAGACTAAAGTGAACATTCAGAACTCCCTTAGTATTCATATTATTGGTCCCTATTTAAAAATGTCGCCATTCTGTTTTTTATATTTGTCTGCTTTCATAATCAATTAACTTATTACAAGGTTTGGCATTACCCAATAAACCTTTTTTATTGCGTCTAAACGTGAGGAAAGTTGTGGTCCTTTGCTTGTGAGAAAGAGGACTTTTGGAAATGAGGCACAACAGCCTCTTTCCACCTGAATAGAATATACGTCTCGTACAAAATAGAAACAAACTTTTTTTTATTTTTATTTATGTGTTTATTAAGAAATCAAATCATAACATATACAAACTTTCCAAAAAAAAATACAAATGCTGTGTTACAAAATTAATGACAAATTAAGATATTTACAAACGATTGAGATGATCTGGGGGAAAAAAAAGGCAAAGTACACGTAATAGAAATATTCAGAATTATAACAATTACAAGTACAAAAGCAAGAACCTCGAGATAGCATTGCATCAGAAACTGAAAATTTCGTTGGGCCCAAAATGAAGAAAAAGGAGTAAAAATAAGCCATCCACAGGTACAATGGAAACTCCAAACCACCAACAGGATGGAGGAGCAAAGTCGAGGAAAGAGACAATCCGCTCTACCCCCCTCACACACACACACACCCTCAATACTACCATACTAACACTCAAACACACAACCGCCCCCTCCCCCCCCCCCCCCCCTTCCCCAACACACACACAATCCACACGCAACATGCGGGTAAGACAGATCGCCTCACACCCCGACCCCGCCCACTCCAGCCACCCAGTCGGCGAATTGCGCAGACAGAGCGTGGGGAAATCAACTGAAGTGATAAAAATACAACGCATTCCTGAATAGGCAATAAGGAAACACGCGTAAACTGACCCAATTCCAATCGAGGTTATTGCTCATGTTACACAGTGGCTATGTGATTTGTAAACAAAAATTATATGTATGTACACAAGTAATGTAAAATTACTTGACTATGGGAAATAACTAACAGCAATATAAAAGGGGAAAAAAAAAAAAAGAGGTTGGACCGTTGGAGTAACAATAAATACTTGTATCTCTGTAAAGGGACACAGGAATATGTACAGAAGTAGACATGGGAGTACAAAAGACAAAATATTACATAACAAGATCACTGTAAGATCATATTAAAAACAAAGAGGAAAAAGAAAGGTCTATATAATGATGACACAAAAACTTAAAGGTCAAAACGCCATTTTTTAAAGTGACTAGGCAATTTACTTCTCTTTTTGGCTGACAGATATTCCAATTCTTTTTGTTTCTTAACCAGTGATTTGAACGCTGTGAAATTGGGGAGCATATTTCTAAACTTGCATGAATAAATATGATATTTCAATAGCAAAAACAGATATGAGACAAACCTGTCACTGCAGATGCCAAAAAGTTTTTCAAAATTGGTTACAGGTAAGTTGGAATTTAATTTCTGACAAATGACAGTCACAAGATTGACCCAAATTGGAGTAACCTTTTCACACTCACAAAATAAATGAACTAAAGTTTCCTCTTTCTTTTCACATAAAGAGCAATTAGGCGAATCCTTCCTCTTGATCCTAAATAGGAAACCATTCAATGCAATGGCTTTGTGAAAGACTTTAAAATAAAAAGACCTTAATTTAGTATCAAGAGCACAAAAGAAATTAGTGCAATGAACCTTTTCCCAGTCAACATCAATAGGTAACAAATAGAAACAAACTTGACCCCGACATGCACCGTCCGTCCGTCCGTACCACGTTTTCAAAACATAACATAATGCCTGTCTCATGCCCCCCCCTCTCTCTCACCCTCTCTCTCTCTCTCTCTCTCTCTTTCTCTCTCTCTCTCTCTCTCTCTCTCTCCTCTATAATGATTATTGCTCCCTCATTATCTGTAAACAAGCCCCTGCACCTCCTCTGAACATGGATTTTACTAGAATTAGCTCATTCAATGTCACACTGTAGTGCCAGACAACCGCAGACAACTTTTCCATTTGTTTTAACACCCCGTGCTCTGATTGATCAGGCATCCCTTCTGGTACGTAGGGCTCCCCCTCGGCCTCTCCTCCCTCTTTAAATTATAAAAAAAAATCTTTCCTGGCGATGGCAAGCACAGTGCTGTAGTGTTGATCAATATGAATGGGGGAAAAGGGAAAACCCCTACCGTACCTCAGTATGACGTCAGCTCGTCTGTACTGTGTACGCCTACGGTACGGTGAGCGCGCGCAGCGCATGGATTGCATGCTACATGAACAGGCCATGGTAAAAATAGCTGTGTGTTACGGAATACCACTGCCACTTAGATTGCTCGAGTCTACGTCTGAGCTGAGCAGAGCATGAGGCCGAGACAAGCGCTTTAGGAGGGAACAGTTCAGGAAGGAGCCTATTGTTTCCAAGAAGTCTTTCCAGGCCCGGCCAGACATATCATATGTAGGTCTAGGTAACAAAATTAAGCTTATAATAATGTGTAAATTTAGAACCAAACATTGCATAACGACTAACGTTATCTAGACTGCATGTTTGCATTGATTGAGCCTTGCCTTGCCCTTGACTCTTGACTTGAGCCTAGATTCGGATATAAAACGTTAATAATAATACCAGTAGTACTACTAGTGACGTATAATAAACTAGTGACGTATAATACAGGTCTTGATCTAGTACATAGATCTAGTTACATCATGTAGCTCACTCGTAGTCGTACTTGTCTAGTCTAGCTATGTGTGAACCAGGCCGCGGCGCTAGTTAATAATTTCATAACACAGTCAAGTATAGGCTAGTAAGTAACTAAGATTGTATTATTCCTCGAGTCCAAGCCAAGGTTCAGCGTTACAACAATGAACTAGGTTCTAAGACAAAAAAGTCTGTCTTATTGGAGGAGTTCTTTAATCTTTTTATTTTTTGATGCCCATGACTTGAGGGATCCAGGTATATCTTGTTGAATGTTGGAACCTATATCCCTGTGTGGACTCTCGGGATGTCAAAGCAAGGCCAATACTACTACTAGTACTAGCGACCACAGACAACTAGCTGATTATTCTGTCACATTCAAAGGAAGTTGGCATTGGTCATTGAACATTGCATTAATATTTGTTTCTTGATGATTTAATTGAATGGTTTTTAACGCCAAGTTAAATGCAGCGGCCCTCATTTGCACTTCCTCATAAGTTTTCGCGAAGTTCCGCCTGTGGATGCTCTCTCGTGATAGGGTGGCCCTAGTGGAATTTGAATCGGACGGGCGAGTGGTTTGGTGGGGGGAGGGTGGCGCCTTTCTTTTGTTCTCTCTGGATCTGAATGAAGTGTCTGGCCGATGCGAAATTTAATTCAGAGAGAATGGAAGAGATGTGTCTGCTTCTCATTACCGGGCTTCTTGCCTGATTGGTTTTGGATTCTGCTGGGGCGTGCTCGCGCTGGAGGTGGAGCCTTGCAGAATTTGTATTTGCTTGCAAGTGGGGGCCGCTGCCTTTTTACCTTTTACCTTCAGTAAAGCAGATGTTTGGAGTTATAATAATGTGTTAAATGCAAGCAGTTTTTATTATCTCTTTCCCTTATCTACATTCCTGTCTTTTCTTGCTCAGCTTCCTTCATTCTTTTTCTCATCTTACTCTGCTATCTCCTCTTACTCTTGTCAGAATTTATTCAATTGTTTGTTAATCTAGTTGATGTATTTGTTTTGTGTACATATGTTATTCATTGTCAGTGGAGGCCAAATTTCTGTGTTTTTTAACTTGTACAATAAAATCTGAATCTTTAATCTTGAATCTAATTCAATTATTTTGTTGAGTGTAAATAAAACCAAGAACCCGACGCAAAGGTTTTGATGGTAGCAACTATGTTTTAAAACCTTTGTGTTGAATCGGGGGTCTTGGTTTTATTTACCCTGCAACAAAACAATTGAATCAAATCATCAAGAAACAAATAGTACTGCAATGTGCAATGCTGACCTCCATTGAAAGTGACAGAATAATCAGCTAGTTGTCTGTGGTCGCTCATCAGGATTACAAAAATAATTTTGAATTATTTATTTTGTATACGCGTGCAAAATCTAGGCCTAAACTCTGATCCAAGTCTAAGATTAGCCACCTTGGCAATGTGCATGATTTTTAGTCTCGCAGTAGCTACCCTGCGTTGTGTGTGCATGCAGCCAGGTCGTGCCATTTGTGGCATGCAGCCTGCCTGTTGATTGTTGAACAATAAAATGTTTACCTACCAAGTACCATGTGCCTTGAGTTCAGTTTACGACATAATTTGCCCGCTGAGAAAAATCTGTCTGCATTTACATGTAGGAGCTTATGTTGATCAATGCTAAAGTTATGCACTGCTCGGTATTCTCAGACTGTAATGCACTGCAACTAAATGCTCATGCCAAAGCTGTGCATGATGCGCAAATTGTTCATGAAAGTTGCCCAAAACTTAATTCGTGACAAATCTGTGAAAATTGTGAATTCTCTCGCACACATTTATGTAGAGACTGGGCATCCGTGTGAAGACTTAACAACTATTTCCCTCATTGACCCCAACTGAATGCCATTTAATGTGTGTGCCCTTTTTGGCTTACCATTGAATCAACCATTTTGTGTTCAAATGTCAAGGTGCCTTTAGTCATGCAAGTCTGTAGCATGTTTGGAAAGAGAGGTTATTTTGAACTGTTCATGCAAGGACTTAACCCGTCGACTACTGCATTGTGAAAGGCCCCTTAGGTTTAATACAGGGACCACCTGGGCCGGTATTCTGAACCCTGTGTTATCTCTAATATTGTTGTATCTTTGAAGATAAGATAAAATTGGTATTCTGAACATTGTTGTAACTTTTGTGTTATCTTTTGTTGTATCTTTTCTCTCATCTTATTGGCCGCGCCTGCGCTCATACTTTGGTGCGCTTGTAGTTGTGCGTATTATTAATAAAGTGGCATTTAATTCTCATTTGCATATATATGCGCACGGGAGATAATATGTCGAGATAATTGGTATTCTGAAAGTTGTTGTATCTTTTATCTTATCTTATCTTGCATGGTATTTACAACAATATTTACAACAGGTAGGGGGTTGTTGTATCTTTCGTGGTGATATAATGGCGGGCAATATTTTTTGCCCAGAACCAACTTCGTGCCAATAGACGAGTTAGAAGAAGATTGTGTGTTGACTGGAAACATCACAAATGAGAACTTTCTAAGATATTACATGCTAGGATATGACGATTTTAATGCTCTCATCTTAACCAATATAGTGAAAACGTGATTTGTCTTCATGATCCACATTCAACAGCGCACAATGATGACGCGCGTAATAAGTGCTCAAATAACTAATTACGCCCAAGATTAGTATGCGCTAGGCGCATCTTCAGATATGGCATAAAGTATTCCTATTGGTTGACCTACTTATCATGCTTATATAAAATAGATTTTGATTGGTAGGGTCCATAAAAATGGGCGTGTCATCAATGGTAAAAGATAAGATAGAGGCGGTCCTTCAAGAGATAACACAGGGATAAAACAATGTTCAGAATACCAACTTACAACAATATTAGCGCTGTGTTATCTCTGGAAGATACAACAAAAGATAACACAAAACTTACAACAATGTTCAGAATACCACCCCAGGTTCCCGTAGCCAAAGGGTTAAGCTTTGGGGGTGACACTTTGTTTCTACAAAACCCCTGTACGAAATGCTATATTCTTTTTAATATCAAAGGCCAAGAAAATTAAAATTTGTAAAATTTTCTGTAGAGAGCGAACGGGAGATGCCCTTGTAAGATGCGTCACAGACAGTTGATGATAGAAAATAATTTTAAAAAGTCATAACTAATGTGCTATTGACATTTGCTCTAACTTTTACTGATCTGTTTCTCTCATTTATCTGCATAATCTATTAATACCAAGTGAATATCAGGTTGGACTTCCCCTTTCAGGGCTGCAGGGACTTCATAAAATCATGAACATTGAGAAAGATCCTTGAACCGGGAAGGATTAGAAATTTTGAATCTACAGCATCTTAGTGATGCTTCTATTCTATTGAAAGTTTTTGCATTGCTGCTACTACTACTACGACTACTACTACTACTACTACTACTACTACTACTACTACTATACTGTTAACAATACAACTACTATATATACTACTTCTACTATTACTGCTATTACTACTACTACTACTACTTTTTATAATGATGATAATAATGATGACAATAGTCTTAATAATACCAAGTAATTATAATAATAATAACAATAATAGTAATTTTTTATTTTATTTTTATGTAGCACCTTTTCAATAATGTAAATGATCTTAGCGCCTTACACTGTACTGTATTAGTACCCCAGTCATTGGATCTGGTTGTGATTCTGCAGTTATAGTGCATATTCTCTAACCCCACTAATTGGGAGCATTCCAGCTTTGCTACAGGTGTACATTGTACATAATGCCACATACCGGTATGCTATCCCAACCACATTCATGTTCACATCCTACTGGGTTACCCATTTGAAACCTTGGTGGAGAAGAGCAATGAAGATAAACACGCTTTGCTTCAGGACATACCGGAAAGTGACATATACCAGGGTTTGAATACAAGACTTCCAGTCAAATGATTTAAACCACTCTGACACCTATTCATAGATTCATGGCTGAACAATAAGTGAATGTAAAAAGAAAGAACAAATTAAAAAAAGCAGCTTTTGCACTTTAAATTAGTTGAAACTAGCCGTATATATACAAAATAAATCATATATTTTTTTGTCTATAAAGTTCACTCCAATGCTTTGCACTAATTGACATTCCAGTACATAATCATAGGCATGTCCCTCTTTCCTCTCCCACACAATATTTGTTCAAGCCTTGGAAATGAACATTTCTCCAGAACCGGAAGAAAACTTTGACATGACCTTCCTGGTAAATTCCCTTGTAGTTGTCTGGCACACATGTTCACACTCTCTCCTGGGTATTCTAGGCTCTGCACAATTAAGTAATGTTCACAATTCACATATGACACAGGAAATCATCATAACTATGGTTATCTAACTTGGCATTTAAACAAAAAAAAACGTATTGAACGGCAAGTGGGGATGCATGCAATAAAAAAAGGGTACCGGTAGCTGTGTGAAACAATTAAGGTCCTGTGTGTGTACTCATTGTTTGTGTATTGTAGATACAGAAGCAATATATAGTACGCTTACATGTACGTCATTATAACAAAAATGCTGTAGTCTACTCTAGTGCAACATGAAACAAAACAAAATTCAAGCATAAATGACTGGCAATTTGCAATTGGGGGTGAAATTCTGTAGCTGTACGTTGTGAGATACAGAGATCATTTATCATCATCTTCATTTATTAAAGCTAAAGACCAGTTATGGTCATGCGATTGCATTGTGAAAGAAACGTTGTGGAATGGATCAGAAAAGGTTGATCATCTAGCATATAAGTATTGGTGTGTACTGCAAGGTTCTGGAATCATCAAAATGATAAGAAACTTGGCCCATACAGTCTTCGTAAAGTTACAAGCACTGTACATGTACACAGAAAGATGTGGGACTATACGCACATGTGCGCAACACGTGCGTTTATCTCTCACAGACCATCGGATAAACTAATTTACCAAATATATCAATTAGTAGGCGGTTTCCCGGCAAATTTGTTATCATCATGTATTAGTCAAAGCATATTCTTTCACATGATTGGTAATAAGAGCTTCCATTTCATTTTTTGAAATTGGGGCGTTTCCAATACATGGTCTTTACCTTTAAAGTCAGCATTTTGTAGGTAGAGAGTATTCATTGCCACAAGTATTACCTTGTGCATGGGAACAACACCTATCGATTTTCATTATTATGAAGTCGTACACTCTTGTACTAGAAGTGCTATAGAAATGTAATATAATGTTTATTATTATTATTGCTGTTATAAATGCACTGGTGAGCACTTAGAAGCATGGGCATAATACATGATGATCTACAAATGTAACAAAAGTTTGTTCACATACTGTATCTGGTGTTTTTAACGATACTGTACTATACTGCACAGGTATCGTGATCTCGTGAATACGTTGCCAGACTGTGGATCATATCGTTAGCGGTTTGAGTCCCACTGCGACACTAAAGTCCTTTGGCAAGACATTGATCAATATTTGCCACTCTCCACCCAGGTGTTAAATGGGTACCCGGAATACTTCCCAGGGAGCGGAGAGTACGCACTATCATGTGCAGATTAGCAATTAAATCCAATGACTGGGGTAATAATGATTAAAAGGATAAGTGCTTAGAAATTTAGTATTAGGTGTGATACAACAGATTATTATTTTTATGATTATTATTATATTATTATCATTACCTATTACACAATGTGTGTAATGTGCTTCACATTTCTGAATCTTATGACTCACAAACAGGTGAGTACCATACAGGACCTGTGTTGTGTGCAGCTACCTCTTTTATCTCCACCTGCCATTCAAGCAAAGAAATGGACTGCTGCCGTAAACAGGCTGTTCAGCTTTGCCTCCTCTTTTGTGAACAAGCTTTAACTATGATACTCATGCAGGCCTTCCCTTGACTTGTACCCTTGATTTACATGTATACACAAACTTTGTTCCATTATTTCTACTGTGAAGGTTTTTACTTTCACTTTTTTCTATTTACAGCATTGAGCTTTGCATGGTATTTGCATTGGCATCATGGCTAGGAGTGAGGATAGAGAAAGAAAGAGACGATTAAACGGGATGATGAAAGATTTGCAGATGGTAGATCCGTCTGAGATTCTCCCTCTTCTCACTTGCCTTAGTCAAATGCGTAAGGTAAGTGATATAAATAAAAAAAATAACTCAGTTTGAGGTTTTCCAATCTTTCACTTTGCTCTGATGTCTCAGTCAAATGTGTAACGTAAGTGATATGAACAACTCAATTTGAGACTCCCCTTTCTCTTAGCTGGCTTAATTCGGGCTTAGTTTCCAATGGGCTAAAGAATTCACATCATTTCTCCACACTTGCTAGAATGATAGTAATAATAATAATAACAATATTCCATTCTTGTATAAGGATATTATAACTGCACTTTTCTTTAACATCATAGCTGTATATGTTTGTAAAAAAAAGGGAAATCATCAACATTTGTCCCCCGACAACTGTCAGTGCTGACTAAATTTGAACAATCACAGGCCTGGAAATTAATCAGTGGCAATAGAATTGTCGGTGAAAATGATATTAGTCGGTGAAAACCACCGACTAATTGATTCATGTAACACCCCCAGCTCTGGCAACAGTAGTGCTCAGTGTGGGAAAGGAATAAATCTTACCAAGTTCCCACTTTTTACACCTGGGTCGAGTGTGGCAAATGTAGATTAATGTCTTGCCAATGCTGTTATGGATGTTGAAAGAATTTTTATTTTTAACCCTGTACCTTGTGGGTCACAGTCTGGAGATGTTATCCAATAGACCATAATACTTCTATATATATAGTAGCGTATGCTATAGTAGAATATATCTTGATGCAAATAACCATTGTATCTGTTTTGTTTGTGTATGTATAGGAGCAGATCAGAGCGAGGTGTAAAAATGATGGTGCTATGGTTGCAGCAGCTGAACTTATGGAGGAACTTCCAAAGAGGGAGGGATGGTATGATATCTTAGTGGAGGCACTGAGAGAGATGGGGAAAACAACACTTGCTGATCAACTGGAAGGGCCAGGTGAGTGATCATGTGAGAACTCAAAGACCCTGTCGGAAGTGAAAAATGAAATAGTTGAATAATATATCAACAAAGAAAGAAAATTAGAAGATTCTGACCTAAAAACTAGCTATCTACTTTATGACAATCTTTTGTGGAGTATAAAGCATATTCACAATGACTTTGCATTAAATTAAGCATGGCTCATCACCTCGGCTACATAGGTGAGCTGATCAGGTGCACATGTTATGTCATCACTGTAACTGCGGCAAATTTGACCCCTGTTGACCCGTAATTTGAAGGGATGTTGAGAATGGGGTTTTAATTTGTTTTTTTGAGCAATACTGAAAGGGAAAATATTTGTTATTTCTTTATATTTGTATTCTATGTTCATTCAGCTTTCCATTTATATAAAGTTGTATTTTCATCTGATAGGATCTTTAGAGGTACAGGGCGAGGGGGCACAGCTTCTTTCCTATGATGTGTACTTATATAACATATGCTGGATTAAATTTAGCTGGAGAATTAGAATCAGGTTCTCAACAGTTTCTAATTTTATTTTAAAATATGAGACACTTAAAGTGTAGTCCTTCACATAAGACATTCGTAATACAATATCCTTCCACAGGAGAATCCAAAGATTTACAAAGCTCTCAAACTATATTTTATCAGAACTGCAAGGGTATCTATTTCTGCAATGTAGGCAGGTTTGGTGAGACGGTTTTCAAATCACATTCTTTGAGAACAGTAAATTTGGGCATAGTACAGTCTTGAGTTGCTGCTAGGCATAATAACGTCTTTTTTGAAAGGGCAATAATTTCTTACGTCTACCACCTTTTTTTTGGATAGAGTTGCGATCTAGTCCCTCAGTACCATCTCAGAGTGTGGCTTCAGGGTCGAGCGTTCAAACTGCTCAGATGAATCCGATTCAAGCGAAACAACAACAGCATAGTCCGTCACTTCCAGGTACAGTATTTAACTACATTGTATAATCCTTGATACACTGGATGGTTGATCCTCTGTAGTCTTAACATCTCGTGATCCTGTGGCCCATTCATTCCATGCTCTATTGGTCTGCAGCCTACCACAGACTATATGATCTGACTAAGATCCAATTTAGGCGCCTTGGATTAATTCGAGTGGCAGTAAACACGCGGCTTTATGCAACGCGGCCTAGTTTGCGTGAAAGCCACAATCGTCCGCACCCCTCTATTGAAAAGGCGCCATGCGAAAATCCCGCATTAAAGAACGTACGGTCCAACGATTCCACAACGGAGCGTGACCTACTCATAATGCTTTCACGTGATACCAGTTGACCGCCCTCTATAGGCCATGTAACTCTCAAACTATGCAGGGGCCGCGGAAGCGGGTGGCTGGGGCTTTTTTTTTTAGTAGACACGTTTCATAAAAGCTCCGAAAAAGGGGTTTATAGATTGTTCGCATGCTCAGACCCCCCCCCCCCCAGACTCTCAAAAACGCTCCGCGGTCCCTGCTATTTAGGGTCAGAATTCAGATTCCCTTCCTCAAAGGATAACTTATTAAGAAAAATTATTTATCACACATTTATAAACTCTTTGGCAATACGCTTGACTAATCATGAAAAGATTGTTTAATAGTTATAAATGAATGGCGCAAAATATGAGATTTTTTAATGAAAGCGCCGTAAAAAAAAGTAACAACAACAACAGCAGCAGCCTTAATTGTTCATGTTTTGAATTTCTCATTTTTTTCTTTATTTTCCGAAAGAGCATCAAAAATAATGTCCCAATATTGATTACGATTGAATATGTGAAGTATTGGCTGAGATATGACCATCTGAATAAATATATTTCCTATAGGAACTCAGTGTTATTTGCTCTGGCTTCTAATGATTTTATCTTGGACATTCAACGTTGTCTTTGCCCAACTCCGCGCATTAAACAGTAGTTTTGTTCCAAGACCCCCCCCCCCCTTCCCCCCTCTCTCCCCTCTCTATCATACTCACCGTGAAAGCAGAGACAACATAGCATAATAATAAATAAATACACTACAGACTATATACCGATGCGCCCATCTTTCCCTCTCTCTCTCTCTTTCTCTGTCTGTCTGTCTGTTTTTCTCTCTCTGTCTGTCTGTCTGTCTTTCTCTCCAGTCTGTCTCTCTTGTTTTGTTCTTCTTCTTTCTCCTCGGCATCTTTTCTTTCTTCTTCTCACTCTTATTCCCCTTCTTGTTCCTTTTCTTCTTGTTCTTTTTTTTGTTCTTCTTGTTGTTCTTCTTCGTCTTCTCCCTCTTCTTCTTCTTCATCTCTTTTTATTTAGATACTCAATTTTATGAGAAAAATACACAATATATAAATAGTAAAAGATTTGTATTTAAATCTCTGTTGCATCAAGTTAATATGAAATAGTTTATCAGCCTAAATTGACGGTTATAATTATATGTCGGACATTATACTTTATCGAAAAGATATAAACATGATAAAATGAAACTAAAGAAGAATCCAGAACGGGGGGGGGGGGGGGGGGGGGGGGGGGGGGGGTGAAAGGAGAGACAAAATAGCATAATACAGTACAGACTATACGATGCACCCAACTTTCTCTCTCTCTCTCTCTCTCTCTCTCTCTCTCTATATATATATATATCTGTCTATCTGTCTGTCTTTCTCTCTCTTTCTCTCTCTTTCGCTCTCTTAAAAGATGATATAGGGAAAACGAAATAGTTTGTTAGTATTGCTTGGAGAGCAAAATAATGAGTTTGTTTTTATTAACTAATGTAAAAAGCGTTCTGAGCATGTTTATGTAAAGGTGCTATATGAATATATTGCCAAGTTTTGACAATTATAGTTTATATAAGTACATACAAATAATACCGACACAGAAATGTCTGCAAGTATTTGGGACCTAGATAGAATATGCGAAAAGAGCTATGTCTTTGTCTTTGGCCCATGATCCCACAGCTTAGTTACGTAAGAGGACAATTAAAGTTGTGGAGGGTACGGGTCCTTGTCATGGTCGTTATCAACTCTAACAATAGAAGAGCGGATATAAGGTAAGGCTATAATTGAATGACAATGAACTGATCCTTGTATGTACTACATGTATGACCCTGTTTTTTTTTTTTTAGGGGGGGGGGGGGGTTAGGGGGTCTTGATGTTTTTGTAGTTGTCGTTGCTGTTTTTTAAATTTGTTAATGGGATCACGTTCCGGCATACTCATAAATATCTGAAACAATCATTCAAAGACAACAATCATGCACGATAAAGGAATGGACAAGAATATGTTATAAGATAAAATTTCACAGACAAATAGATGATTACAAGAAATGATTGTTTCTCTCTCCTTTTCTCTCTATTTATGTGTGTGTGTGTGTGTGTGTGTCTCTCTATCTCTCCCTCTACCTCTCGCTCGGTCGCTTTCTCTGTATGTCTGTCTCTCTGTCTATCTGCCAATGTTGTTCCGCCATTTGCTTGTTTGACGGCACCATTCCTTCTTTGAGATAAATTATCATAACATAATGATGATGTACACAATTTATTATACCTTATATTTATTATAGTGAGCGAAATAGAAAACGAGCAAGTGATAATGTCGAAATGCGAAGAATATTACGGTACAATCATTATATTTACAAAGTAAAACTTTTGAATTAAATCTCTGTTGCATCAAATTGATATAAAAAATGTTTATTATGCTATATTGACAATACTATTATATGTCGGACATTATAATTCAGCGAAAAGATATCTATTTAAAAGAAAGGACGGACTAAAGGGGGGAGATCGGAGCTGGGGGGGGGGGGGATGATCGGAAAAACAAATATATAAATAAATATAGTACGGACTACGTCCAACTTTCTATCTCTCCCGACCCCCCCCCCCCCCTCTCTCTCTCTCTCTCTCTCTCTCTCCCTCTTTCTCTCTCTCTCCTCCCCCCTCTCTGTCTTTCTGTCACTTTCTACCAAGCGCGGAGCCAGGATTTCATTCGTTGTACCTTTCCCGACCCTTAATCCTTATCTGTATTCAGTCCCCCTCTTTCGAAGCGCGGAAGCTTTGACGTTTCATTAAATTATTAGAGAAAGAAGACGATTCGTTGTTACGTTCTCGACTCTTAATCCTTAATTTGAACTCGATTTCCCCCTTTCCGCGCGAAAGCGCGGAAGCTTTGACGTTTCATTATAATTTATAAGAGAAAGAAGACGATTCGATGTACCGTTCTCGACTCTTAATCCTTATCTGAATTCAGTTTCCTCCTCCCCCTGGCTACGCGCCTGTTTTCTATTCCGCCATTTGCTTGTACGCCGGGCAGCATCTCTTCCTTGAGATTAATTATTATAGGATTTTCCGGCGAAATTCGCTAGTTTGTCATTTGAATTCATATACTCTGCATTTAAGTTAGCGCAGATCGGCTTTGCCATGCCAATTATCATTCAATTTGCCATTAGGGTCTTTTCTGTTAGGCCAAATAAAAAAAAACATGTTTAGCGTCCTGTTTTTTCGAAAAATAGGAAGGAGGAGGCCCTTTTTTCTTTTTCTTTCAAAATGGCCGCTCAAAATGGCCGCTCGGTACGTTTTCCCTGACAGTCGGGCTATTTTTCAAGATGGCCTACGACATTTTTTATTTTAATTTTTTAAAATCAGATATAGATCCATTTTAGCACTGTTTTTCATGTTTTTTTTTCTTGAAAAAAAAAATTCAAGAAAAAATAGGAGGCGGCCCCCAAAAAGGAAGCGGGCGGGGACGCTAAACATGTATATTTTTTTGTAATGGCCTTATTCCATTTAATAATTTTGAGGACAATGCATATGGGTGTAGTGAGACATTATGTAAAGAAGGGGCGAAATCAAATGATATGGCTTTTCTGCACGGATATGTTCATATACCCCGGAAAAGTACAAAAATACCCCGGGGATACAAAAATACCTACCCCAGTCACAATATTGTACCCTTCCTCCATAATGAAATTGTGATAAATTGATGATGAAACACAAAACAAACAACTTCCTTACATGAAAATTTACAAAAATATTGAGACCATCAAGTCCATGATGCCACTCGATGTAAGTCGTTTTTTTTTGTCATTCTTAACAATCAAACTTAAAGGATGATGAATATCAGATAAATCTAAAAGTATATAAAGTGTATAAAAGCAAGAAAAAAAAATATGATGAAATACACATGGACAGAAACAATCTTGAAAGAGAAGAATGAGCTATAAAAAGTGTGTAATAAACGAGATATGTATATTGACCATCAATTTGAGTGCACAAAGTGCTAATTTGAATGCTACAAATGAATTCGAATGCTAAAAGTACACCTTCACGATGTCAGAAATCGTTGCCCCAAATTGAATGACCAAATAGCGAAAGAAGCACACTATTCATTAAGTTGAATGAAGCAGTGAGAAAAATATCATAATAATAAATACACTGAGTACAGACAACGTCCAACTTTCTATCTCTCCCGCCCCCCCCCCCCCCCCGCCTCCCCCTCTCTCTCTCTCTCTCTCTCTCTCTCCCTCCCCCTGTCTGTCTCTCTGTCTATGTCGTTTTCCATCTTCATCTTTCATAATGTTGTCTATTCCGCCATGTGTTTGTATGCCGACACAATCCCTTCCTTGAGATTAATTATTATAACATTAACTTGACGTTATTCGTCGGACATTATACTTTAGCAAAAATATATAATCAAACAAAAAAGAGACAAACTAAAGAAAACAAATCAGAGCTGGGGGGGGGGGATACTATCTAACATAGATAAAGAGCAGTTATAAGCAAAGAATTGAGAACTAATTTGTGCAACCAACTATCATGAAAATCAAAAAGCTGTACTGAATAGTAAAACTCCGACACTTTATAGCACGATAAGTAAATAAAGCCGACAATCTTGAATTGAAACAATGGGATGGACTATATCGAGACTAGCTAATCTCCTCAATAATAGGCCGGCCTGGTACCCTCTATACGTACGCATGAGTGACCTGAGCTGAGATCGCTAGGTCGAGCGAGACTGTACTATATACTATATCATAAGCTTTTCAAAAATAGGTCAGTTACTATGAATAGGCGTCAATGACCATATAAGGCCAAGGCTCATGCATCGAACGGTGTACCCGCGCGTGCCGTGTACAAAGGTTTTAAATGAGATCACGATTCGACGTACTCCTAAATAAAAATAAAAATCTCTGTTGCATCAAAATAAAATTATACGTTCATTGTATGTTACTGACAGAAGTAATATACATCGGACATTATACTAAAGCATAAAAGGGTTATCTATAGAAGAAGGTGGACAACATTATAAGAGAAAGAATAACGATTTCTCTTTTATTTATACAAAAATTAACAGCATAAATACCCTTACAAAAACAGAAGAAATCTTGAAGAGAGAGAGAGACAAGAAAAATGTGAAAAGGACCCAACAAATACAAAATAAATAAATGATAGGATTCTAGAGCGGAAGATGATAGGGAACGCGTAATAGTTTATTAGTATTGGCAAATTTTGACAATAATAGTTTGTAAGTAAATTGACAAAGTATATACAAACAAAAACGACACAAAATATTTGAAAGCATTTTAGAACTACCGGTATATAGAATGAATATACGAAAAGAGTTATGTCTGAGGCCTATCTAGATCTATGTTACGTAAGAGGAACAATGAACTTGGCCAAAGGTAGAGTTCGTTGTCATGGTTATAAACTCGAACAATAGAAGGGCGGATTATGAGGTACTAGGGTGCCTGCCGTCATGAGATTTCTTCAAGGCGAGCCCGGATTACGCTGCTCCCAATGAAGTACCAGCAGTATCAGAATTTCATGTGAAAGAAAAATGGACATATGCTTATGAAAAAAAAAAAGATTATAATGAATAATATGAAAGTACAACAAACAGGAGCAATTGATAATGTTAGTTTATATTTTGCACGATTGGAGAAATAAAGTATCATAAATCGTAATCTTGAATCTTGTGCAAGAGTATTGATTTATCTTGATTTTTTTTGTGATGTGAGCAAAATAAACGCAAATTTCTAAACGAATGTCAATCAATGATTTGTTACCTTCCTTCCATTACCCCCACCTAACAAAAAAAAAAAAGCAGGAGACACATTAGTATACTTGGGGGAGGGAGGAAGACAAAAAATGTATAATGAGTGCAGTTTTCACATTTTAATGAGATTTATTGAATGGAAGAGTAAAATCAACCCAAATTTTTAAACGATTATAAACGAATTTTTATTAATTGCTTTCCTTTCATTATTCATCACCCTCCCCATCTAAATAATGATAATAATATGATGATGATGATGATTATAATGATAATAATAAGCCGGAGAAACACTATCGTACGGGGGGAGGGGGGGGGGGGGGCACGGGGCAGAATGCGGATAGGGAGGCAGACTGCACCCATAATGGGTGGCCAGTGAAGAAACAAAAGAGAGAGTGGGGAGAAAAGAGAGAGAAAGAGAAGAGAGGGAGGAAAAGAGATGAACAGGAGCAAGAGAAAATATTTTCTTTGGAGAGGGCTTTATACCAAGTTCAAAGAAAAATATTATATTTAAAACCTTCCGTAAAATGTGTTTTTGGCCTCTATGAGTTAAATGACAATGGAATAGCATAGTCTCCAAACAAGAATTGATGAATCAACACATTGGCGTTACGGCCAGCACGCAATTGTTTATACCGGCGAGAGAGAAAAAAAAACACTAGTCTTTATTTCCATTAATTGCTGGATAATTAAATTTGAATGGGGCTCCCATAATGTGTCTAGATTGACAGCTCCAAGTTACCACCCCGAAAAAAATCTACTTTTTAAAAATTCATTCGGTTATATATACACAGATAAAACGTAATTGTTTAAAATGCTAACAGTTCATTACAATACAACAGCTTGTTGAATTTTTAAACAGGTCTTATTACTTGTAAACAACCCTTTGAAACGGTGTTTACCGTTTTTTTATTGTGCATAATGATCCATTCCAAACATACAGAGTACCGTGCTAATTAGACACGAACTCAAGCTAAGCTAAATAACTTAGTTTAGCCGCAGAGGGAGCTAAACAAGTATGACGAATCTTTCAATGGGTTGAAAATTAATCGTGGTTTTTCTGGCTTGAAAAAGACGTCACGGTCTTCGCACACACACAATGCGGCTTTTCGTGGGCAAATCATGCATCCGGGATTAACTCCGACAGCTTTGATGCATGCGCTCTCAGGTTAATAAGCCGCGTGTTTACTGCCACTCGAATTAATCCAAGGCGCCTTAGGAAGTTGCTTTAAAAATTAAGATGAACTTTCAGAAATGTACAATCTTAATAAGTGAGTTCCAAATACTTCCTGGATAATGAAATGACAATTTGGGGGGTACTGCAATGTCACCTGAAGGAGCAAAACTCATAATGGCTTTTATTCGTAGTGACGTATTTTCAGTTGTGCACCATCTACAATTTGATGCCGATTTGGCTTTTATGCAGACTAGAAGGCTCAAATTGACTATAGCTTTTGATTGTTAGTACCGGTAATTGGTAATTCAACCAAATCTGGTGTCAGCAAATTATGACGCAATACACATGGATACTGACTACTACATGTATATGTGGCCGCCGAAGGGGGGAAAAGTGACCACATTGTAGACAAGTTGCCTCTCTTTTAAACAGGTTTATTTACACATAGATGACCATTATAGACAGGTACAATGTGTAATAGAGAGAGACGGCCTTGAAGATAGGTTTGACTGTAGTATACACTCATGTTCTTACTCTGTTATTCTCCATCAGCAAGTGATCCTCCGCAGAGACATCCTGAACCAGAAGCATCCTTCACACCTGATTATCCGTCAAGAGCAGAAGAGGAACATGTCCAGCGCAAGGGTAAATGGAATCGCTCTTATCA